>JALXJV020000014.1:34885520-34988524 GCA_024633595.2 Lepomis macrochirus
GGTATCATCTGTATATAAGCGGATAAGTGCGTGTCCTGCACTTTGCGCTATGTCTTTGATGCATATTGAAACAAGTGCTGGGCCTAAAAATGGAGCCTTGTGGTACTCCTTCGGTGAGAGTAAGGGCCTTAGACAGCAGGACGTTCTGACCTTACACTTTGGACTCTGCCAGTGAGGTGATTGGCAAACCACTCCACTGAATGCCTCAGAGACACCAATGTTCTTTAGTCGGCTCACTAGGATGGAATGGTCTACTGTGTCAAAATACTTTTGCCAGGTCAATAAAAATAGCAGCACAACATTGCTTCTTGTCAAGTGAATCTGCAATGTCATTTAAGACATCTCCGGACCGTAGATGGAGGACCAGGGTCCCGCTGTTTTCTGCAGCTCTGAGCTGATGCTACTGCTGGACATCTTCACTGCGCCTGAGGTCCAAAGTGTTTCCCGCTTCTTTGTGCCTCTTCAGAAGAGCCTGGACAGCACATCTGGAAACCCGTTTGCCTTGAAATGTCTCGCCTGGGAGAGACCTTGCTGATCCAGTGAAGCTTGCCTGTGTCATGTTGCTGTGCTCAGCCTTGCCACGGCGAATGACTCTTGACAGTAAAGTGTCCCATTGGTCAGGAAACCAAGTCTTCAACTTTGACGTATACAACAAGATCAGCTGAATGTTCATGATTATCCAGAAACAGGATAACCAGGAGAGGTTGCACTCCCGCTTAAAACCAGGTTCCACCGAGATTTGAACTCGGATCACTGGATTCAAAGTCCAGAGTGCTAACCATTACACCATGGAACCGCTGCACAAAGACGGGAGGCAGTTTCTTGCACGATATCACCATGTATATTATCAACGCAGAAAAGTCCTCCTGAATTCCTCCCCAAGCTGCTTCAGTTTCAGGCAATGATTGTGTCTAAACCTACATGTTGAACTGGTGATCATTAGCATCTGTTTGGAATAGTTGTTTAATCAAACATCTGAGGATACACCTGCAAAATCCCTGACTTTGTGCAAGTGTACCTGGAAGAACTGATACTGTTTTGAAGGCCAAGGTTGGTCACACCAAATTTTACATGACAGGCTAGAAAACAACTCCTTCTTTGAATCAGTATGTGAAAACCACTGTTTTGTTCTTATCGCTCATCATCCAATGTAGAAAGAGCAATTACCTTTCTTTCCCCAATATCATGTGAAAGGTATTTTGCTGATTTTGAAAACTAGCTGTCAGAAGTGGGATTCGAACCCACGCCTCCAGGGGAGACTGCGACCTTAACGCAGCGCCTTAGACCGCTCGGCCATCCTGACTTTGCACAAGAGTACCTGGAAGAACTGACGCCATTTTAAAGGCAAAGGGTGGTCACACCAAATATTACATGAGAGGTTAGAGAGCAACTTCTTCTCTGAACCTGTGTGTCAAATCCACTGTACTACTAACACGGCCTGTTTTTTTCTTATCACCCAACAATTGAGTCTTCTGCCCCACTATCATGTGAAAGGCATTTTTTGCTGACTTTGAAAACTAGCTGTCAGAAGTGGGATTCGAACCCACGCCTCCAGAGGAGACTGCGACCTGAACGCAGCGCCTTAGACCGCTCGGCCATCCTGACTGCGTGACAGCTTGCTTTTTTTGTCACCTGTGTCAGGGTGAGTTTAGCAGATTGGGTGAATGATGACCGATTAGGGTAGAGAAACCCCAGTCTGGCCTTGACCTTGGCCTGTAGCTTGGTAATGTGATGGGAGCAAGATAGTGTGCTGTCTAGCCAAACTCCCAAGTATTTGTATGTATTTACTTGCTCTAGTTCCACACCCTCCACTGTGGTAATTACACCAGGGTGGGAGACAGTTTTTTTCATACCAAACCACATTAACTTTGTTGTGGAGGTATGAAGGACAAGGTGACGGTCAGAGAAAGCATGCTGGACCCAATGGAAAGATTGTTGAAGAGTTCTTAGAACCTTTTTCCGGGGAGGACCCAACTGAATAAAAAACGGTATCATCTGTATATAAGCGGATAAGTGCGTGTCCTGCACTTTGCGCTATGTCTTTGATGCATATTGAAACAAGTGCTGGGCCTAAAAATGGAGCCTTGTGGTACTCCTTCGGTGAGAGTAAGGGCCTTAGACAGCAGACGTTCTGACCTTACACTTTGGACTCTGCCAGTGAGGTGATTGGCAAACCACTCCACTGAACGCTCAGAGACACCAATGTTCTTTAGTTGGCTCACTAGGATGGAATGGTCTACTGTGTCAAAATACTTTTGCCAGGTCAATAAAAATAGCAGCACAACATTGCTTCTTGTCAAGTGAATCTGCAATGTCATTTAAGACATCTCCGGACCGTAGATGGAGGACCAGGGTCCCGCTGTTTTCTGCAGCTCTGAGCTGATGCTACTGCTGGACATCTTCACTGCGTCTGAGGTCCAAAGTGTTTCCCGTTTCTTTGTGCCTCTTCAGAAGAGCCTGGACAGCACATCTGGAAACCCGTTTGCCTTGAAATGTCTGCCTGGGAGAGACCTTGCTGATCCAGTGAAGCTTGCCTGTGTCATGTTGCTGTGCTCAGCCTTGCCACGGCGAATGACTCTTGACAGTAAAGTGTCCCATTGGTCAGGAAACCAAGTCTTCAACTTTGACGTATACAACAAGATCAGCTGAATGTTCATGATTATCCAGAAACAGGATAACCAGGAGAGGTTGCACTCCCGCTTAAAACCAGGTTCCACCGAGATTTGAACTCGGATCACTGGATTCAAAGTCCAGAGTGCTAACCATTACACCATGGAACCGCTGCACAAAGACGGGAGGCAGTTTCTTGCACGATATCACCATGTATATTATCAACGCAGAAAAGTCCTCCTGAATTCCTCCCCAAGCTGCTTCAGTTTCAGGCAATGATTGTGTCTAAACCTACATGTTGAACTGGTGATCATTAGCATCTGTTTGGAATAGTTGTTTAATCAAACATCTGAGGATACACCTGCAAAATCCCTGACTTTGTGCAAGTGTACCTGGAAGAACTGATGCTGTTTTGAAGGCCAAGGTTGGTCACACCAAATTTTACATGACAGGCTAGAAAACAACTCCTTCTTTGAATCAGTATGTGAAAACCACTGTTTTGTTCTTATCGCTCATCATCCAATGTAGAAAGAGCAATTACCTTTCTTTCCCCAATATCATGTGAAAGGTATTTTGCTGATTTTGAAAACTAGCTGTCAGAAGTGGGATTCGAACCCACGCCTCCAGGGGAGACTGCGACCTTAACGCAGCGCGCCTTAGACCGCTCGGCCATCCTGACTTTGCACAAGAGTACCTGGAAGAACTGACGCCATTTTAAAGGCAAAGGGTGGTCACACCAAATATTACATGAGAGGTTAGAGAGCAACTTCTTCTCTGAACCTGTGTGTCAAATCCACTGTACTACTAACACGGCCTGTTTTTTTCTTATCACCCAACAATTGAGTCTTCTGCCCCACTATCATGTGAAAGGCATTTTTTGCTGACTTTGAAAACTAGCTGTCAGAAGTGGGATTCGAACCCACGCCTCCAGAGGAGACTGCGACCTGAACGCAGCGCCTTAGACCGCTCGGCCATCCTGACTGCGTGACAGCTTGCTTTTTTTGTCACCTGTGTCAGGGTGAGTTTAGCAGATTGGGTGAATGATGACCGATTAGGGTAGAGAAACCCCAGTCTGGCCTTGACCTTGGCCTGTAGCTTGGTAATGTGATGGGAGCAAGATAGTGTGCTGTCTAGCCAAACTCCCAAGTATTTGTATGTATTTACTTGCTCTAGTTCCACACCCTCCACTGTGGTAATTACACCAGGGTGGGAGACAGTTTTTTTTCATACCAAACCACATTAACTTTGTTGTGGAGGTATGAAGGACAAGGTGACGGTCAGAGAAAGCATGCTGGACCCAATGGAAAGATTGTTGAAGAGTTCTTAGAACCTTTTTCCGGGGAGGACCCAACTGAATAAAAAACGGTATCATCTGTATATAAGCGGATAAGTGCGTGTCCTGCACTTTGCGCTATGTCTTTGATGCATATTGAAACAAGTGCTGGGCCTAAAAATGGAGCCTTGTGGTACTCCTTCGGTGAGAGTAAGGGCCTTAGACAGCAGACGTTCTGACCTTACACTTTGGACTCTGCCAGTGAGGTGATTGGCAAACCACTCCACTGAATGCTCAGAGACACCAATGTTCTTTAGTCGGCTCACTAGGATGGAATGGTCTACTGTGTCAAAATACTTTTGCCAGGTCAATAAAAATAGCAGCACAACATTGCTTCTTGTCAAGTGAATCTGCAATGTCATTTAAGACATCTCCGGACCGTAGATGGAGGACCAGGGTCCCGCTGTTTTCTGCAGCTCTGAGCTGATGCTACTGCTGGACATCTTCACTGCGTCTGAGGTCCAAAGTGTTTCCCGTTTCTTTGTGCCTCTTCAGAAGAGCCTGGACAGCACATCTGGAAACCCGTTTGCCTTGAAATGTCTGCCTGGGAGAGACCTTGCTGATCCAGTGAAGCTTGCCTGTGTCATGTTGCTGTGCTCAGCCTTGCCACGGCGAATGACTCTTGACAGTAAAGTGTCCCATTGGTCAGGAAACCAAGTCTTCAACTTTGACGTATACAACAAGATCAGCTGAATGTTCATGATTATCCAGAAACAGGATAACCAGGAGAGGTTGCACTCCCGCTTAAAACCAGGTTCCACCGAGATTTGAACTCGGATCACTGGATTCAAAGTCCAGAGTGCTAACCATTACACCATGGAACCGCTGCACAAAGACGGGAGGCAGTTTCTTGCACGATATCACCATGTATATTATCAACGCAGAAAAGTCCTCCTGAATTCCTCCCCAAGCTGCTTCAGTTTCAGGCAATGATTGTGTCTAAACCTACATGTTGAACTGGTGATCATTAGCATCTGTTTGGAATAGTTGTTTAATCAAACATCTGAGGATACACCTGCAAAATCCCTGACTTTGTGCAAGTGTACCTGGAAGAACTGATGCTGTTTTGAAGGCCAAGGTTGGTCACACCAAATTTTACATGACAGGCTAGAAAACAACTCCTTCTTTGAATCAGTATGTGAAAACCACTGTTTTGTTCTTATCGCTCATCATCCAATGTAGAAAGAGCAATTACCTTTCTTTCCCCAATATCATGTGAAAGGTATTTTGCTGATTTTGAAAACTAGCTGTCAGAAGTGGGATTCGAACCCACGCTCCAGGGAGACTGCGACCTTAACGCAGCGCTTTAGACCGCTTCGGCCATCCTGACTTTGCACAAGAGTACCTGGAAGAACTGACGCCATTTTAAAGGCAAAGGGTGGTCACACCAAATATCACATGAGAGGTTAGAGAGCAATTTCTTCTCTGAACCTGTGTGTCAAATCCACTGTACTACTAACACGGCCTGTTTTTTTCTTATCACCCAACAATTGAGTCTTCTGCCCCACTATCATGTGAAAGGCATTTTTTGCTGACTTTGAAAACTAGCTGTCAGAAGTGGGATTCGAACCCACGCCTCCAGAGGAGACTGCGACCTGAACGCAGCGCCTTAGACCGCTCGGCCATCCTGACTGGCGTGACAGCTTGCTTTTTTTGTCACCTGTGTCAGGGTGAGTTTAGCAGATTGGGTGAATGATGACCGATTAGGGTAGAGAAACCCCAGTCTGGCCTTGACCTTGGCCTGTAGCTTGGTAATGTGATGGGAGCAAGATAGTGTGCTGTCTAGCCAAACTCCCAAGTATTTGTATGTATTTACTTGCTCTAGTTCCACACCCTCCACTGTGGTAATTACACCAGGGTGGGAGACAGTTTTTTTTCATACCAAACCACATTAACTTTGTTGTGGAGGTATGAAGGACAAGGTGACGGTCAGAGAAAGCATGCTGGACCCAATGGAAAGATTGTTGAAGAGTTCTTAGAACCTTTTTCCGGGGAGGACCCAACTGAATAAAAAACGGTATCATCTGTATATAAGCGGATAAGTGCGTGTCCTGCACTTTGCGCTATGTCTTTGATGCATATTGAAACAAGTGCTGGGCCTAAAAATGGAGCCTTGTGGTACTCCTTCGGTGAGAGTAAGGGCCTTAGACAGCAGACGTTCTGACCTTACACTTTGGACTCTGCCAGTGAGGTGATTGGCAAACCACTCCACTGAACGCTCAGAGACACCAATGTTCTTTAGTTGGCTCACTAGGATGGAATGGTCTACTGTGTCAAAATACTTTTGCCAGGTCAATAAAAATAGCAGCACAACATTGCTTCTTGTCAAGTGAATCTGCAATGTCATTTAAGACATCTCCGGACCGTAGATGGAGGACCAGGGTCCCGCTGTTTTCTGCAGCTCTGAGCTGATGCTACTGCTGGACATCTTCACTGCGTCTGAGGTCCAAAGTGTTTCCCGTTTCTTTGTGCCTCTTCAGAAGAGCCTGGACAGCACATCTGGAAACCCGTTTGCCTTGAAATGTCTGCCTGGGAGAGACCTTGCTGATCCAGTGAAGCTTGCCTGTGTCATGTTGCTGTGCTCAGCCTTGCCACGGCGAATGACTCTTGACAGTAAAGTGTCCCATTGGTCAGGAAACCAAGTCTTCAACTTTGACGTATACAACAAGATCAGCTGAATGTTCATGATTATCCAGAAACAGGATAACCAGGAGAGGTTGCACTCCCGCTTAAAACCAGGTTCCACCGAGATTTGAACTCGGATCACTGGATTCAAAGTCCAGAGTGCTAACCATTACACCATGGAACCGCTGCACAAAGACGGGAGGCAGTTTCTTGCACGATATCACCATGTATATTATCAACGCAGAAAAGTCCTCCTGAATTCCTCCCCAAGCTGCTTCAGTTTCAGGCAATGATTGTGTCTAAACCTACATGTTGAACTGGTGATCATTAGCATCTGTTTGGAATAGTTGTTTAATCAAACATCTGAGGATACACCTGCAAAATCCCTGACTTTGTGCAAGTGTACCTGGAAGAACTGATACTGTTTTGAAGGCCAAGGTTGGTCACACCAAATTTTACATGACAGGCTAGAAAACAACTCCTTCTTTGAATCAGTATGTGAAAACCACTGTTTTGTTCTTATCGCTCATCATCCAACGTAGAAAGAGCAATTACCTTTCTTTCCCCAATATCATGTGAGAGGTATTTTGCTGATTTTGAAAACTAGCTGTCAGAAGTGGGATTCGAACCCACGCCTCCAGGGGAGACTGCGACCTTAACGCAGCGCCTTAGACCGCTCGGCCATCCTGACTTTGCGCAAGAGTACCTGGAAGAACTGACGCCATTTTAAAGGCAAAGGGTGGTCACACCAAATATTACATGAGAGGTTAGAGAGCAACTTCTTCTCTGAACCTGTGTGTCAAATCCACTGTACTACTAACACGGCCTGTTTTTTTCTTATCACCCAACAATTGAGTCTTCTGCCCCACTATCATGTGAAAGGCATTTTTTGCTGACTTTGAAAACTAGCTGTCAGAAGTGGGATTCGAACCCACGCCTCCAGAGGAGACTGCGACCTGAACGCAGCGCCTTAGACCGCTCGGCCATCCTGACTGCGTGACAGCTTGCTTTTTTTGTCACCTGTGTCAGGGTGAGTTTAGCAGATTGGGTGAATGATGACCGATTAGGGTAGAGAAACCCCAGTCTGGCCTTGACCTTGGCCTGTAGCTTGGTAATGTGATGGGAGCAAGATAGTGTGCTGTCTAGCCAAACTCCCAAGTATTTGTATGTATTTACTTGCTCTAGTTCCACACCCTCCACTGTGGTAATTACACCAGGGTGGGAGACAGTTTATTTCATACCAAACCACATTAACTTTGTTGTGGAGGTATGAAGGACAAGGTGACGGTCAGAGAAAGCATGCTGGACCCAATGGAAAGATTGTTGAAGAGTTCTTAGAACCTTTTTCCGGGGAGGACCCAACTGAATAAAAAACGGTATCATCTGTATATAAGCGGATAAGTGCGTGTCCTGCACTTTGCGCTATGTCTTTGATGCATATTGAAACAAGTGCTGGGCCTAAAAATGGAGCCTTGTGGTACTCCTTCGGTGAGAGTAAGGGCCTTAGACAGCAGACGTTCTGACCTTACACTTTGGACTCTGCCAGTGAGGTGATTGGCAAACCACTCCACTGAATGCTCAGAGACACCAATGTTCTTTAGTCGGCTCACTAGGATGGAATGGTCTACTGTGTCAAAATACTTTTGCCAGGTCAATAAAAATAGCAGCACAACATTGCTTCTTGTCAAGTGAATCTGCAATGTCATTTAAGACATCTCCGGACCGTAGATGGAGGACCAGGGTCCCGCTGTTTTCTGCAGCTCTGAGCTGATGCTACTGCTGGACATCTTCACTGCGCCTGAGGTCCAAAGTGTTTCCCGTTTCTTTGTGCCTCTTCAGAAGAGCCTGGACAGCACATCTGGAAACCCGTTTGCCTTGAAATGTCTGCCTGGGAGAGACCTTGCTGATCCAGTGAAGCTTGCCTGTGTCATGTTGCTGTGCTCAGCCTTGCCACGGCGAATGACTCTTGACAGTAAAGTGTCCCGTTGGTCAGGAAACCAAGTCTTCAACTTTGACGTATACAACAAGATCAGCTGAATGTTCATGATTATCCAGAAACAGGATAACCAGGAGAGGTTGCACTCCCGCTTAAAACCAGGTTCCACCGAGATTTGAACTCGGATCACTGGATTCAAAGTCCAGAGTGCTAACCATTACACCATGGAACCGCTGCACAAAGACGGGAGGCAGTTTCTTGCACGATATCACCATGTATATTATCAACGCAGAAAAGTCCTCCTGAATTCCTCCCCAAGCTGCTTCAGTTTCAGGCAATGATTGTGTCTAAACCTACATGTTGAACTGGTGATCATTAGCATCTGTTTGGAATAGTTGTTTAATCAAACATCTGAGGATACACCTGCAAAATCCCTGACTTTGTGCAAGTGTACCTGGAAGAACTGATACTGTTTTGAAGGCCAAGGTTGGTCACACCAAATTTTACATGACAGGCTAGAAAACAACTCCTTCTTTGAATCAGTATGTGAAAACCACTGTTTTGTTCTTATCGCTCATCATCCAATGTAGAAAGAGCAATTACCTTTCTTTCCCCAATATCATGTGAAAGGTATTTTGCTGATTTTGAAAACTAGCTGTCAGAAGTGGGATTCGAACCCACGCCTCCAGGGGAGACTGCGACCTTAACGCAGCGCCTTAGACCGCTCGGCCATCCTGACTTTGCACAAGAGTACCTGGAAGAACTGACGCCATTTTAAAGGCAAAGGGTGGTCACACCAAATATTACATGAGAGGTTAGAGAGCAACTTCTTCTCTGAACCTGTGTGTCAAATCCACTGTACTACTAACACGGCCTGTTTTTTTCTTATCACCCAACAATTGAGTCTTCTGCCCCACTATCATGTGAAAGGCATTTTTTGCTGACTTTGAAAACTAGCTGTCAGAAGTGGGATTCGAACCCACGCCTCCAGAGGAGACTGCGACCTGAACGCAGCGCCTTAGACCGCTCGGCCATCCTGACTGCGTGACAGCTTGCTTTTTTTGTCACCTGTGTCAGGGTGAGTTTAGCAGATTGGGTGAATGATGACCGATTAGGGTAGAGAAACCCCAGTCTGGCCTTGACCTTGGCCTGTAGCTTGGTAATGTGATGGGAGCAAGATAGTGTGCTGTCTAGCCAAACTCCCAAGTATTTGTATGTATTTACTTGCTCTAGTTCCACACCCTCCACTGTGGTAATTACACCAGGGTGGGAGACAGTTTTTTTCATACCAAACCACATTAACTTTGTTGTGGAGGTATGAAGGACAAGGTGACGGTCAGAGAAAGCATGCTGGACCCAATGGAAAGATTGTTGAAGAGTTCTTAGAACCTTTTTCCGGGGAGGACCCAACTGAATAAAAAACGGTATCATCTGTATATAAGCGGATAAGTGCGTGTCCTGCACTTTGCGCTATGTCTTTGATGCATATTGAAACAAGTGCTGGGCCTAAAAATGGAGCCTTGTGGTACTCCTTCGGTGAGAGTAAGGGCCTTAGACAGCAGACGTTCTGACCTTACACTTTGGACTCTGCCAGTGAGGTGATTGGCAAACCACTCCACTGAACGCTCAGAGACACCAATGTTCTTTAGTTGGCTCACTAGGATGGAATGGTCTACTGTGTCAAAATACTTTTGCCAGGTCAATAAAAATAGCAGCACAACATTGCTTCTTGTCAAGTGAATCTGCAATGTCATTTAAGACATCTCCGGACCGTAGATGGAGGACCAGGGTCCCGCTGTTTTCTGCAGCTCTGAGCTGATGCTACTGCTGGACATCTTCACTGCGTCTGAGGTCCAAAGTGTTTCCCGTTTCTTTGTGCCTCTTCAGAAGAGCCTGGACAGCACATCTGGAAACCCGTTTGCCTTGAAATGTCTGCCTGGGAGAGACCTTGCTGATCCAGTGAAGCTTGCCTGTGTCATGTTGCTGTGCTCAGCCTTGCCACGGCGAATGACTCTTGACAGTAAAGTGTCCCATTGGTCAGGAAACCAAGTCTTCAACTTTGACGTATACAACAAGATCAGCTGAATGTTCATGATTATCCAGAAACAGGATAACCAGGAGAGGTTGCACTCCCGCTTAAAACCAGGTTCCACCGAGATTTGAACTCGGATCACTGGATTCAAAGTCCAGAGTGCTAACCATTACACCATGGAACCGCTGCACAAAGACGGGAGGCAGTTTCTTGCACGATATCACCATGTATATTATCAACGCAGAAAAGTCCTCCTGAATTCCTCCCCAAGCTGCTTCAGTTTCAGGCAATGATTGTGTCTAAACCTACATGTTGAACTGGTGATCATTAGCATCTGTTTGGAATAGTTGTTTAATCAAACATCTGAGGATACACCTGCAAAATCCCTGACTTTGTGCAAGTGTACCTGGAAGAACTGATGCTGTTTTGAAGGCCAAGGTTGGTCACACCAAATTTTACATGACAGGCTAGAAAACAACTCCTTCTTTGAATCAGTATGTGAAAACCACTGTTTTGTTCTTATCGCCATCATCCAACGTGAAAGAGCAATTACCTTTCTTTCCCCAATAGTGTTTCCTGTTTCTTTGTGCCTCTTCAGAAGAGCCTGGACAGCACATCTGGAAACCCGCTTGCCTTGAAATGTCTGCCTGGGAGAGACCTTGCTGATCCAGTGAAGCTTGCCTGTTTCATGTTGCTGTGCTCAGCCTTGCCACGGCGTAATGACTCTTGACAGTAAAGTGTCCCGTTGGTCAGGAAACCAAGTCTTCAACTTTGACGTATACAACAAGATCAGCTGAATGTTCATGATTATCCAGAAACAGGATAACCAGGAGAGGTTGCACTCCCGCTTAAAACCAGGTTCCACCGAGATTTGAACTCGGATCACTGGATTCAAAGTCCAGAGTGCTAACCATTACACCATGGAACCGCTGCACAAAGACGGAGGCAGTTTCTTGCACGATATCACCATGTATATTATCAACGCAGCAAAGTCCTCCTGAATTCCTCCCCAAGCTGCTTCAGTTTCAGGCAATGATTGTGTCTAAACCTACATGTTGAACTGGTGATCATTAGCATCTGTTTGGAATAGTTGTTTAATCAAACATCTGAGGATACACCTGCAAAATCCCTGACTTTGTGCAAGTGTACCTGGAAGAACTGATACTGTTTTGAAGGCCAAGGTTGGTCACACCAAATTTTACATGACAGGCTAGAAAACAACTCCTTCTTTGAATCAGTATGTGAAAACCACTGTTTTGTTCTTATCGCTCATCATCCAACGTAGAAAGAGCAATTACCTTTCTTTCCCCAATATCATGTGAGAGGTATTTTGCTGATTTTGAAAACTAGCTGTCAGAAGTGGGATTCGAACCCACGCCTCCAGGGGAGACTGCGACCTTAACGCAGCGCCTTAGACCGCTCGGCCATCCTGACTTTGCACAAGAGTACCTGGAAGAACTGACGCCATTTTAAAGGCAAAGGGTGGTCACACCAAATATCACATGAGAGGTTAGAGAGCAATTTCTTCTCTGAACCTGTGTGTCAAATCCACTGTACTACTAACACGGCCTGTTTTTTTCTTATCACCCAACAATTGAGTCTTCTGCCCCACTATCATGTGAAAGGCATTTTTTGCTGACTTTGAAAACTAGCTGTCAGAAGTGGGATTCGAACCCACGCCTCCAGAGGAGACTGCGACCTGAACGCAGCGCCTTAGACCGCTCGGCCATCCTGACTGCGTGACAGCTTGCTTTTTTTGTCACCTGTGTCAGGGTGAGTTTAGCAGATTGGGTGAATGATGACCGATTAGGGTAGAGAAACCCCAGTCTGGCCTTGACCTTGGCCTGTAGCTTGGTAATGTGATGGGAGCAAGATAGTGTGCTGTCTAGCCAAACTCCCAAGTATTTGTATGTATTTACTTGCTCTAGTTCCACACCCTCCACTGTGGTAATTACACCAGGGTGGGAGACAGTTTTTTTCATACCAAACCACATTAACTTTGTTGTGGAGGTATGAAGGACAAGGTGACGGTCAGAGAAAGCATGCTGGACCCAATGGAAAGATTGTTGAAGAGTTCTTAGAACCTTTTTCCGGGGAGGACCCAACTGAATAAAAAACGGTATCATCTGTATATAAGCGGATAAGTGCGTGTCCTGCACTTTGCGCTATGTCTTTGATGCATATTGAAACAAGTGCTGGGCCTAAAAATGGAGCCTTGTGGTACTCCTTCGGTGAGAGTAAGGGCCTTAGACAGCAGACGTTCTGACCTTACACTTTGGACTCTGCCAGTGAGGTGATTGGCAAACCACTCCACTGAATGCTCAGAGACACCAATGTTCTTTAGTTGGCTCACTAGGATGGAATGGTCTACTGTGTCAAAATACTTTTGCCAGGTCAATAAAAATAGCAGCACAACATTGCTTCTTGTCAAGTGAATCTGCAATGTCATTTAAGACATCTCCGGACCGTAGATGGAGGACCAGGGTCCCGCTGTTTTCTGCAGCTCTGAGCTGATGCTACTGCTGGACATCTTCACTGCGTCTGAGGTCCAAAGTGTTTCCCGTTTCTTTGTGCCTCTTCAGAAGAGCCTGGACAGCACATCTGGAAACCCGTTTGCCTTGAAATGTCTGCCTGGGAGAGACCTTGCTGATCCAGTGAAGCTTGCCTGTGTCATGTTGCTGTGCTCAGCCTTGCCACGGCGAATGACTCTTGACAGTAAAGTGTCCCATTGGTCAGGAAACCAAGTCTTCAACTTTGACGTATACAACAAGATCAGCTGAATGTTCATGATTATCCAGAAACAGGATAACCAGGAGAGGTTGCACTCCCGCTTAAAACCAGGTTCCACCGAGATTTGAACTCGGATCACTGGATTCAAAGTCCAGAGTGCTAACCATTACACCATGGAACCGCTGCACAAAGACGGGAGGCAGTTTCTTGCACGATATCACCATGTATATTATCAACGCAGAAAAGTCCTCCTGAATTCCTCCCCAAGCTGCTTCAGTTTCAGAAGACTCAATTGTTGGGTGATAAGAAAAAAACAGGCCATGTTAGTAGTACAGTGGATTTGACACACAGGTTCGGAGAAGAAATTGCTCTCTAACCTCTCATGTGATATTTGGTGTGACCACCCTTTGCCTTTAAAATGGCGTCAGTTCTTCCAGGTACTCTTGTGCAAATTTTACATGACAGGCTAGAAAACAACTCCTTCTTTGAATCAGTATGTGAAAACCACTGTTTTGTTCTTATCGCTCATCATCCAATGTAGAAAGAGCAATTACCTTTCTTTCCCCAATATCATGTGAAAGGTATTTTGCTGATTTTGAAAACTAGCTGTCAGAAGTGGGATTCGAACCCACGCCTCCAGGGGAGACTGCGACCTTAACGCAGCGCCTTAGACCGCTCGGCCATCCTGACTTTGCACAAGAGTACCTGGAAGAACTGACGCCATTTTAAAGGCAAAGGGTGGTCACACCAAATATTACATGAGAGGTTAGAGAGCAACTTCTTCTCTGAACCTGTGTGTCAAATCCACTGTACTACTAACACGGCCTGTTTTTTTCTTATCACCCAACAATTGAGTCTTCTGCCCCACTATCATGTGAAAGGCATTTTTTGCTGACTTTGAAAACTAGCTGTCAGAAGTGGGATTCGAACCCACGCCTCCAGAGGAGACTGCGACCTGAACGCAGCGCCTTAGACCGCTCGGCCATCCTGACTGCGTGACAGCTTGCTTTTTTTGTCACCTGTGTCAGGGTGAGTTTAGCAGATTGGGTGAATGATGACCGATTAGGGTAGAGAAACCCCAGTCTGGCCTTGACCTTGGCCTGTAGCTTGGTAATGTGATGGGAGCAAGATAGTGTGCTGTCTAGCCAAACTCCCAAGTATTTGTATGTATTTACTTGCTCTAGTTCCACACCCTCCACTGTGGTAATTACACCAGGGTGGGAGACAGTTTTTTTCATACCAAACCACATTAACTTTGTTGTGGAGGTATGAAGGACAAGGTGACGGTCAGAGAAAGCATGCTGGACCCAATGGAAAGATTGTTGAAGAGTTCTTAGAACCTTTTTCCGGGGAGGACCCAACTGAATAAAAAACGGTATCATCTGTATATAAGCGGATAAGTGCGTGTCCTGCACTTTGCGCTATGTCTTTGATGCATATTGAAACAAGTGCTGGGCCTAAAAATGGAGCCTTGTGGTACTCCTTCGGTGAGAGTAAGGGCCTTAGACAGCAGACGTTCTGACCTTACACTTTGGACTCTGCCAGTGAGGTGATTGGCAAACCACTCCACTGAACGCTCAGAGACACCAATGTTCTTTAGTTGGCTCACTAGGATGGAATGGTCTACTGTGTCAAAATACTTTTGCCAGGTCAATAAAAATAGCAGCACAACATTGCTTCTTGTCAAGTGAATCTGCAATGTCATTTAAGACATCTCCGGACCGTAGATGGAGGACCAGGGTCCCGCTGTTTTCTGCAGCTCTGAGCTGATGCTACTGCTGGACATCTTCACTGCGTCTGAGGTCCAAAGTGTTTCCCGTTTCTTTGTGCCTCTTCAGAAGAGCCTGGACAGCACATCTGGAAACCCGTTTGCCTTGAAATGTCTGCCTGGGAGAGACCTTGCTGATCCAGTGAAGCTTGCCTGTGTCATGTTGCTGTGCTCAGCCTTGCCACGGCGAATGACTCTTGACAGTAAAGTGTCCCATTGGTCAGGAAACCAAGTCTTCAACTTTGACGTATACAACAAGATCAGCTGAATGTTCATGATTATCCAGAAACAGGATAACCAGGAGAGGTTGCACTCCCGCTTAAAACCAGGTTCCACCGAGATTTGAACTCGGATCACTGGATTCAAAGTCCAGAGTGCTAACCATTACACCATGGAACCGCTGCACAAAGACGGGAGGCAGTTTCTTGCACGATATCACCATGTATATTATCAACGCAGAAAAGTCCTCCTGAATTCCTCCCCAAGCTGCTTCAGTTTCAGGCAATGATTGTGTCTAAACCTACATGTTGAACTGGTGATCATTAGCATCTGTTTGGAATAGTTGTTTAATCAAACATCTGAGGATACACCTGCAAAATCCCTGACTTTGTGCAAGTGTACCTGGAAGAACTGATGCTGTTTTGAAGGCCAAGGTTGGTCACACCAAATTTTACATGACAGGCTAGAAAACAACTCCTTCTTTGAATCAGTATGTGAAAACCACTGTTTTGTTCTTATCGCTCATCATCCAATGTAGAAAGAGCAATTACCTTTCTTTCCCCAATATCATGTGAAAGGTATTTTGCTGATTTTGAAAACTAGCTGTCAGAAGTGGGATTCGAACCCACGCCTCCAGGGGAGACTGCGACCTTAACGCAGCGCCTTAGACCGCTCGGCCATCCTGACTTTGCACAAGAGTACCTGGAAGAACTGACGCCATTTTAAAGGCAAAGGGTGGTCACACCAAATATTACATGAGAGGTTAGAGAGCAACTTCTTCTCTGAACCTGTGTGTCAAATCCACTGTACTACTAACACGGCCTGTTTTTTTCTTATCACCCAACAATTGAGTCTTCTGCCCCACTATCATGTGAAAGGCATTTTTTGCTGACTTTGAAAACTAGCTGTCAGAAGTGGGATTCGAACCCACGCCTCCAGAGGAGACTGCGACCTGAACGCAGCGCCTTAGACCGCTCGGCCATCCTGACTGCGTGACAGCTTGCTTTTTTGTCACCTGTGTCAGGGTGAGTTTAGCAGATTGGGTGAATGATGACCGATTAGGGTAGAGAAACCCCAGTCTGGCCTTGACCTTGGCCTGTAGCTTGGTAATGTGATGGGAGCAAGATAGTGTGCTGTCTAGCCAAACTCCCAAGTATTTGTATGTATTTACTTGCTCTAGTTCCACACCCTCCACTGTGGTAATTACACCAGGGTGGGAGACAGTTTATTTCATACCAAACCACATTAACTTTGTTGTGGAGGTATGAAGGACAAGGTGACGGTCAGAGAAAGCATGCTGGACCCAATGGAAAGATTGTTGAAGAGTTCTTAGAACCTTTTTCCGGGAGGACCCAACTGAATAAAAAACGGTATCATCTGTATATAAGCGGATAAGTGCGTGTCCTGCACTTTGCGCTATGTCTTTGATGCATATTGAAACAAGTGCTGGGCCTAAAAATGGAGCCTTGTGGTACTCCTTCGGTGAGAGTAAGGGCCTTAGACAGCAGACGTTCTGACCTTACACTTTGGACTCTGCCAGTGAGGTGATTGGCAAACCACTCCACTGAACGCTCAGAGACACCAATGTTCTTTAGTTGGCTCACTAGGATGGAATGGTCTACTGTGTCAAAATACTTTTGCCAGGTCAATAAAAATAGCAGCACAACATTGCTTCTTGTCAAGTGAATCTGCAATGTCATTTAAGACATGTCCGGACCGTAAATGGTGGACCAGGGTGGACCAGGTTACTGCTGGGTTAGGGTTAGGTTACTTATCTTCACTACGTCTAAGGTCCAAAGTATTTCCCGTTTCTTCTTGCCTCTTCAGAAGAAACCCGTTTGCCTGGAATTGTCTGCCTGGGAGAGACCTTGCTGATCCAGTGTAGCTACCCTGTGTCATGTTGCTGTGCTCAGCCTTGCCATGGCGATTGAGTTTTGACAGTAAAGTGTCCAGTTCGTCACTGAGCCGGTGGCTGACGTCTCCCCCTGTCACTAATTGTTTAACTTACTGTATCTTCCTCCCTGTTTGGAGTTTAGACACAAGACCTATATTTTTTCTGCTCAGCTACTCAAGCAATAGCTAAAAAGTCCAAAATGATAGCAACATGCCAATCGTGTGTTTGAATCTTTCAGCTGGCTGGCACCAGTGTCAACTGGTGTCCACTTTAAAAACCTGTAGCCTATGGTATTTGAACTTAATGATAACAAGCTAAATGTGGTGACTACAAATTCCTCGGGTCATTCATACATTGGATTGAGAGCGGTAGCAATTGCAAAAAATAGCTGGCAGCTCTCACAGCATTTTTTAAAGGAAATGCCCATTCTAGTTTTATGAATATAATGTATAAACAATTTACAACTACAAAGTCTATTTTTTATACATAATTCTGACTTTACAGCTTATTTTATACACCTGCCTAAAACCAGGTGCAAAGTAACATGTCTTTAAAAAAACAAGAAACAGGAAATACATGGTTTCCTGTCAGTAAATGTACAGAGCATTTTGCTGCAGTTGTGAGCTGTTGCAAACTGAACATCAGAAATGGAGAGCCTACTGACAAAACTCACTTCTGGGAATCTCAGAACCTACACTGCAGTCATTTTGATGTTTACCTACAGTCTTCTGCTGGACATAGACTTTGCATGTACTTGCAAACCACAAGTCTTTGACTGCAATTTTTACCTGGTTCTGCCAGTTTTATAATGTTTATTTATATACTCTGGACAGACAAGTCATTTCAGAGGAACTTCAGATTCTTGTGTTCTGGTGCGCTCGGAGGCAGTGGCTGGCTACACACCTTCAGTTTTTGGGTTCTTTCCTGCGTAAGCTCATTAAAGCAGCTTCAGTTGGTATGCTTTGGGCAGCTTTTGTTTTGATCGACGGAGACTGGTATGTTTGCTGCCAGAATGATCACTCTGAACAACAGGCACAGTTAGCCTGCAAAGACAAGAGGAGGATGACTGAAGACGAACGAGTCATCATTGCTGAACTGAAAAAAGTCCAGGGTGAGTGTTTCCATCATGTCAGTGTGTGACCTTTTATTTTACTGGGTTTTTGTTTTGATCAGATAGTACTATCCTAAAGAAATGACTGCAAATCTCTGACTATCTTTGTTTCTCTTTCAGGTTGTTGGTGGATTTTTACTCTTTGGTATCATTTTGATGGCGTCCGTTATGCCCCTGTGTAGATGGACAAAATATTGTGGAAAGTCAAGTTCTTGCAACAGAAAACTTTTAAAGGACAAATTGATTTTGGAGGAGGAGGAAAACATACTGACAGAGATTCTGAGGAAATCAGTAAAAGAAAAGTTGACTAAAGAAATCCAGGAGAGAATAAGTGGTGAACAATGGGAGGAGTGTTTTGATGTTGCTCAAGAACTGATTGAAACATCTAAAGCAACTATATCTGAACAGGAGCAACAACAACCACCCAGGTAAAGAATTCATGCCTGTCAGTAATGTCAGTAGATACCCAGCTCAACACGGCTTATAGAAATGACGAAAATCATAAACAATAACTGTATCAACACGTTCCTTTTATTTTTGTTCATCATGAAACTTTGAGCTGAAACTGAAGATGATGAACTGCAGGTTTTTCTCAGTGAAAGTGGAGACAATTCTCATTATCTTCATAAAGCACAGCAGAGTACAGGGCTGCAAGACAGAATGAATAAATATTATGAATTATAATTAAATGGTGACATTAGTCTTGTAATATTGCAAATTTTTTCTGAACATGTCAGAGGTAACAGATATGTGGGAGAGACTCTAAATGTGCTGAAAGTTTTGAACATGTGCAGAAAACCTGCTGAAACACAGGAGCTATTAAAGTCCAGGAGTTTCTAACTAATATTAAAATTAACTTATTTGATGTAAATAGGTGCCATATGCACATTTAAAGAGGTCACAAAAGACACAAAGAGGAGGGAAGACTAAATCATGCCTGCATGTGTGCTGACTCAGCAGGGATTTTATACAATTAGAGAAATTGAACACGTTAAAAGCAATAGCTACAGAATGCCTCAAATTCTTACTGCATTATATTCTATTCAATTTTTATATTTTGATAAGTCAATTGACGACTTAATTTTGTTTTCCTCTTTACATAAGTTAAGCCTTTTCCACCATAAATTGAGGCACAAATTTTCTACTGACTTTCTACTTTTCCTCCAAATTACATATATATATATATATATATATATATATATATATATATAACCTGTTGTTTTTGGAAACCTTACATCTCTTGTGATATTTTTATTATTTCTTTCCAGCAGTGTCTTAATTTCAGTCCTAAATTGTCACTGATAGAATCCAAAATATGTAGCTGGAAGCATTTTGACCAGTTGTGAAGATTAAATTCATCAATGATCAGTATCCACTGGCTTTACTCTGGATGTGATCTCAGAATATGTAATTTACCTTTGACATGCAATGAAGTATTCTTCACATTTATGTATTTATACATTTAAAGATGACTTGAGGGATTCTAACCTAAACTCCCAAAGAACAAGCCGAGAACAACAGATATAATATGAAAAAAACAATTATGTTGTTTGATTTAATATTTTCTTTTTATCTTAAACTTTGCATTAAATGTTCATAAGTATGTAAAAGAGAAGTCATAAAGATTTTAAAAGTCTGTATTATAGGTAATAATAATTCCTAATAATTAGTTAGTAGTAGAATTATGGCATGTTTTATCATTACTGTTGAAATATCTTACAATAAACAAAATCCAAACAGATCCTCCATCTCTCTCATTATTACTGCAGTACTGTGAAAGCAATATTTCAGTATATTTGATCAACAAAAGTTAGTACTAAATGGAGTTAGATTCATTTCATGAAAACTAAATAATCAGCATTAAGAATTAAATGTTGGAGTTACTTCTGTGATCTTATTATAATGAGGTGAGACCCAGATGCATAAAACTGGTTTAATTTAAGAGTTCAGTCTAGACCTGCTGTATGAAGCACAATGAGATTCTTTCTTAGGAATTGTTGCTAGATATATGACGTAAAGAAGAAGCTGCTCCACTCTTGTTGTTATCCACTAATCAGTTTGCGCAAGAAGCTATGTGACATCTGCAGTAACTTTATTTAGTCAGTTATCACCAAATAACCAGCAAAGTTACAGCTGCATGGCTGCTCTGTTATAGCAAGTTCTCTTGTCAAAATAGTTTTGCTAGACTAATAGAACCTGATATTACATCTCTATGGCCTGCCAACAGATCAGAGAAAATCAAGAGAGATCTGGCCAAGGCAGCAGCCATAACACAACATATTTATAAAATGCTACATATACAATATGACAAAATTCACAATAAAACAAAAAACACTAACAAAAAGTACAGCTTTCAGACACAATAGCCTCTTCAGAAAAACAACCACGTCTCCTTCACCACATTACACCTCTTCGCACTTCTTTATGACGCTCTTAATTTTATCATTTGATATAGACATTTCTAATTTGAGATCTTTTGCAAATTGTTCCATGCATTGTATGAAAATGCTGTTTCCCTCAGAACTGTCAAAATCTACATTAAAAAAAGCAACCACTTGGAGGAGTGCAGGTGGTAACTAGCAGAATTGAATAAAGGGTACAGAGGTAAGCTGGACGCTTACCTAGCATAGCTTTATCCATCCATCCATCCATCAGTCAACTGCTTATCCTGCGTATAGGGTCCCGGAGCCTGAAGCCTATCCCAGCTGACATTAGGCTTAAAGGCGGGTACACCCTGGACAGGTCACCATAATCAATCACAGACAAAAAATTGCTTTTAGCATTGAAAATAAAGCTCAATTTCTAAAATAAAAAACAATCTTCACTATGGGCTTCCCAACCAGATTAGCAATATGTCGATTGAATTGATTGAAATTTTTCATCTAACTATATACCCAAGTACTTGTAAGATGGATGGATTACCATCAGACATAAAAATGCTAAGATCATCAAGCAACTGTAAGCAAACTTTTGAGAAGACCACAAACTTCGTATTCTGAGGGTTTAAAACCAATTTAAAATTTATGGGCTTAGTTTTATTAGCAGAGAGTCAAGATAAAAGTATATTGATAGTGGGGTAGCTGTGGCACAGTGCGTGTTGCCCGCTAATCTGAAGATTTGTGGTTCATTCCCCGGCTCCTCCAGACTGTGTGTCAAAGAGTCCTTGGCCCCAATGCCGGTTCCATCGGTGTATGAATATTAGTTTATGTTCTGAGCACATAGACCGTGTGGATGTGTAAAAGCGCTTTGAGTGGTCGGAAGTCAATACAACTACATACCATTTACCATGATAGCAGAGCGCACATCTTTATCCTAAGTTAGCTTGCATGGAAATGGGATACAAATGCTAAAGCTAAACTCCACAAGAGCCTTTTACCGCTGTGCCCAGTTTGTTCATACCTTTAATTCCAGGGCAAAAAACAAACAGTTTTGTATAAAGATGTGATTTACATGTGGTTCTAAAGAGTAAGAATTACTTGTGTCTGGCTGTAAAGTTGATAAACTTGCATTTAGGTGTAATGTATCATAGCTGAAAAGCCTCACAGAATTTTACATCACAAACTAGTTTAGTTTGTCTATGCAGACGGGGATTTCTCACGGAGGTGAGAGAGTATCCTTGTTTTAGTACACAGGTACCTTATCTGGGCTTAAAGGAAAAAATACAAATCTCTCCTCTTTGTTTCTCCGTCGCTTTGACGTCTGACGTCACCTTGATGTTGGATATTTTCACCAGGCGCTGGTGAGCATATATTCAGTTCTCCTGAAGTGATCCAGTTCTATGTCAGCGTTCCCACCCCGCAGGACTGAAGCTTCTGCTGCTGCTCTGTTAACGTCTGCTAACATTTTGCTGTGCCTCCTGTGTAGTCAAAACAAACCAAAAACAAAGCTTAGCCCACACTCTGCACTTCGAGGAATTGGCACCTGCAAAACAAAACACAACCAACACAAGCACATGTGGTTTCTTTGCTCAGCCCAATTATTTCCTTCCATGTACTGTAAATGACTTAACTCTCATCAGCAGTTTGTGTAAATCATGTCACTGCAGAACTGTAGTTTGCACCTTCTCATCTACTTTTACAATTTTAAATAGTTGCATTCACACAGCTGTTCTGATCTGTTCTTTTATGCATTGTGCATTGTTGTGCTATCTGTGCATTAACTCTCTATATGAAGTGATTTAGTCACACTCTTTTGTGTGAAAGCAGCTCTCTTCCTGTTTCCTGTATTGGTATGTTCAGAGGTTGCCATCAGCGGCTCTCAGCAGATGCAAACTTTGCACCAAAGATGAAGGACTTATTTCCAAAATTTGCTCTCAAACAACTCAGCACCTACTTGGCAGTCATTGTGATTTTTATTCACAATGTTGTGCTCGACAAGGATTTGCAGTGCTCGTGCAAACAACAAACTCTCGCCTGCATTTTATACATGATAATGCCATTTTTCATTTTGTTCATATTACAACTCTGGACGGACAAGAAATTCAAGAGAGCCTGGAAATATACATGTCCAAGGACCAAGAAATGTACCTGTACCTGTACCTGTACCAAACAATGCTGTAAAGAAAGACTTTGGAGAGTCTTCTGTATTTTCTTTCATCACATTATCAAGGCAGCTTTCATTGGTCTGCTGTGGGTTGTATCTGTGTTAATCGATGGAGACTGGTATGTTTGCTGTTGGAATGATCAGTCTGAACAACAGAAGCAGTTAGCCTGCAAAGCCAAGGCCGACAGCTCACAACTCACAGCAGAGGAACGAAAAACCATCGCTGATCTGAAGGACTGGTCCTGGGTGAATCTTGCTTTGTACACATCATGCCAGTCTGTTATTCCATTAGATCAGCTTGTATTTTATTTGTACACAGTAACTGACTAATATTAATGCTGTGCTGTACAGAGGCTGAGAAAAGCTGTAGTTAATATTATTTTATTTCATTCATTGTCTTGACATCATGAGATATCTTGATGAAACAAAGGTCATTTTTTGAAGATGACGTGATATTAAGCATTATTTTGAGAAAATGAAAAGGCAAGATAACTACAGTATCACTCACAAAAGTGAGTCCACAGATTACATGTTTTTGTAAATATTTGATTATATCTTTTCACTAAAGGAATGACACGGGGAGGGAAAATGGCTAATTTGGTCATTTTCACTTAGGGCTGTACTCACTTTTGTTGTCAGCGGTTTAGACATGGCTGTGTGATGTGTTATTTTGAGGGAACAGCAAATTTACACTGTTAAACAAGCTGCCCCTTCTTGGGAGGGGTACAGCAATAACTTCACAGTGTGAGAGTGTATCTACAGAGTGTATACAGAAAGTTTTCATTAAGTTGATTATGTGGGCCTTCAGCTTTCTGATTGTATGTGACACACCCAACGTGCACAGGATGTGGTGGTGCGCTTAGAGAGCTGGTGCCTTTGTTATTTCGAGAAAAAAATCATGATCTTAAAGTCATGGAATAAAATATTTGTTGTTTCTCAGTTTCTGTGGTAATAAAAATAACATTTTTTTGCCTCTTTTTCAGGTTATTGGCATCTCTCTGCTTTTTTGTGCCCTCGTGTTGGCTGCCTTAATTTCATCATTTGGATGGATGAAATGCTGTGAGGATTCAAAATTGAAAAGAAAATATCTATATCACAGAGTGGTTCTGGACCAGGAGAAAAATGTACTAAAAGAGATTTTGACAAAAGCTGCGAAAGACACGTTGACTGAAGCAGTCGAGGACAAAATAAGTAGTGAAAAATGGGAAGGCTGTTTTGATGTTGCTAAAGAACTGATTAAAGATCCAAAAACCACTCGACCTAAACCTAAAGCAGAAGAAAACCAGGTAAATAATCAACACCTGTTGGATCCATGTTGAGCTTAATGTGTCGGTCCAGAGGAATGGGAAGAAGAGTGAGGAGTCAAGGGACGTGGGGAAGAGGAAGATGAGCGAGGGATTAAGAGATTAAGGTTGAGGAATGCACAGAGAGGGATGAAGGGCGGAGGAATGAAGGGATGAGTCAGAAGGGTGAGGGCCGAGGGATACGGGGATGAGGGTGGTTGTTAGGCAGAAGGGATCCAGGGGAGTTGAGACTCTGAGTGGGGGAACTGTCTTTCCATTTGTCCTATTTTGGATAAAGGCCAAGAAGAAACATGAAATTGAAAGACATGAATGGGCATTTATAAAAATCCTTTGGACAGTTAAGGTAGATATGGTTTGCTGGAGAAGACCTCCGTCTGAATGGAGGGTCAAGGGAGGAAATGTGACTGGCTAGTCTTGGGTTTAATTAGAACATTGTTTTTTATATTCTTAGGATTAAGTTTAGTCTAAAGAGGCCAATGGTGTTGTTGCATTAGTAGATTTGAGTGTTGGAGGAATGGATGGAAATGTCAGGCTTAGTTGTGTTCCGATATGGATGGTAGTTAAGGGTTGAAGCGGTGAACTCCGGACAGCATAGAAAGCCGAAGAAATCCGGTGGGAACATGGATTCTAAAACTTTATTGATGTACAGCCTGTGCAGAGAGTTCTGAGGCTGAAGACGGCTGGTGCCAATGCTGGAATTTCTGAAATAAGGACTGAGAAAGTGAGTTGAGTTTTGTAACTCGGATGTGAAGCTCTCAGATAAGTACTGACAACTTGTGCTGGGCCAACACCAGGGAGATCCTCCGCATGAACTGCATGATGACTAGACAATGTGATTATCGTTTAAATGATGTCTATGATGGCGCTATTGTTGAATTACATGGCGATGATCTTCTAAACCATTTATGACCCAGAAATGGCTGCTATGATGGCTGGGTACATTTTACTGATTGCCGCATTCTTGCAAAATGACGGGAGGAATCAATGGCTTTTGACCGATGGCACAACCATGGATAGCTGTCATGGGTACAGTATCAAGTATCAAGGTGGGGGTCACTGAGGTAGCCAGAGAAAACATGATGGAAAGACAGAAACAAGAGAAGAAGAAAGGATGCAGGATTTGAGGGATACATCTGTTTGGGTTGTTTGTGAAGCCTGAAGGAAGAGATAGGCAGTGGTTCTTACACTCCAACAGACTCATTACAGAAGACACATGGTACAGATGCCGACAACTTTCATGTTTTCTCATTTCACTACTAAAAATGTAAAAGTCCAAACTCACTGTATAAACCTCTTTGCAGGAGCAGGGAATTCGTCTTGGACGAGTGAAGCCAAAGGTAAACCCATCCCTCATCTATGAATACAGGCCAAACTGTGGTCTGGGTAATGCTTGTATTATTGCTACGAAATGAACTTGGGAATAAACACCAACTGATGAAAAAGACTAAAATTAAATGGGATAGTTTGTTAGATAATAATTATAATGATCAATAATAATATTGTTGATGATTCAAAGCTTGTGGATCAGTTGTGGATGCTCAAGATTGAGGCTAACTGACATGTGATTCTACACAGAGGCCGCTAGAGGGCGCTGCTCCATCAGTTTTCACTCAAACATAAACACACTCATTGCACTTTATTGACAAATTCAACCTTTTTAAGGCAGATGGACTTTGTCTTAACAACACAGGAGTAAAATAGTTCAGTGCTAATCTGATTTACTTCCTGTGCCAAGGACAAGAGACAAGATGAATCAAAAAGACGACATGACACAGTGTGGCAGAAAGGAGAGCGCTCCAGCCCCCGCCTGAGGAGAGATTTGATCATGGGAGGAAGAGTCTCCGCTCCCCCTCGCCAAAAACCACCTGTGAGGATTCACCATCTTCACCCCCTCGAACTCCAGACAGGTCACCGTCATCTCCAGTCATCCCTTCTCCCTCCTCCCCCCTGTTGGAGTCCACTGACGAAATGAAAGACCCGCGCACTGCTAGGACCAAACTACCCCCCCGCCCCTTCCCTCGCCCCTCTGTTTTCCATCCCGTAAACCCTTCTCATCCTACTCCTCTAGCATTGGCTGATCCTCGCCTTCGTTCGTCAGTGTTACGGCGCCCAGCCACTCCCCCTGGCCCCTCCTCCACAATGGTGTCCATATCGTCGGTCTCCTCACTCTGATGAAAGCACAGCACTGGTCCGGTTATTAGTGTACAAAATGCAACAAACTCTAACTGGTATGTGCTGAGTCCAGGCTACAAGGAAAATGGCACTCAGGACTCTTCCCAGAGTTTAATGACTCCCTCCAATCCAAGAAAGCTCTGATAGAAAATAAGCTTTTTTGATCATGTGGCTCTTTTTAACATGTTGAGAACCTCCAGGACAGAGGGACTAAAGAACTGTGATGTGTTCTCGATAACTATGGACTTGACTCAGCGTGTGACGGAGCCCACACACAATAAGGGGGCACATTCTGGACTCAGTCATCTCCAAGGGTCTGAACATTTCCAAGGTTGTTGTTAGTGCAAAGACAGTAGGTGTGTTTGACTTCATGTGATGCAGGCTGGACTTGAAATAAGGCATGCTGGTTAGAAATTGTGCCCACCGGCGCTGCAAAACATCACTATGTCACATGACATTAACGCCTCGTGGGAGCAAGGCGGCTGCAGGCGCAGAGTCCAGCAGCTGCAGTTGCTTTTCTCCGGCTGCACAAAGTTGAAACCACACTATTGCCTGGTGTTGCTGCCAGTCATTGATCTCAGCTCACAGTAAGCTCACGCAGGTAGAAAGTGTCTGACTTGACAGCACCGCAGTCACCAGCAGCTCACGTTAGACTGCCAAGTTGGCAAAAGTCAGCCGTCGTCATCTCGAACGCACCTAATGTAATGTAACAAAGCGGACAACCAAGAAAATGCAAGTCAGCTAATAATAATAATAATAATAATAATAATAATAATAATAATAATAATAATAATAATAATGCCCAACCCAGACAAAAATGTTATTGCTCATTAGTTGCTCTTTAACAGCTCAGGAGGCAAAATTATGATTCTCATTTCAGCCTTATTTTAGTTTCAATGTTGTTCGACCTGTTTTAAGATGTTGCTCCTAAAATTCCCTGGGGGAGAAATAGGTGAGACAGAGCATTTAGCAGCAATGAGTCATTATTAAGATTTGAGTGCGATACCTCACTCAAATCTCATTTATGACTAACTTTTTTCTCCCTGGGGAAAGAAAAAGAGATACTCTGAGTAGGATTTGAACCCTGGACCTTTCGGAAAGCAATAATCATGCCACTGCGCCGTACAGCTAAACTCTGCCCCTACAATTGTCTTTAAATGTAATACAATTTTCCTATACTTTAGAAAAGCAGAAATGTAATATTTAAGAAGAATTTCCAAAATTCTACTCAGGTAAAAGTTTAAAGGTTGTCTATAGTGAGTGCACTTAAGTATAAAAAATAAAGGTTTTATATGACTTTGTATCTCAGTTCTTGCCAACAGCGAAGGGGTGCAACATGAGACCAGGTAAAGAATTCACACCTGTCATCACCGTAGAAACTCAGCTCAATATGTCTTATAGAAATGACTTATCTCAGAAACAATAACTGTATCAACACGTTCCTTAAATTTGTGTTCATGATGAAACTTTGAGCTGAAGCTGAAGATGATGAGCTGCTGGTGATTCTCAGTGAAAGTGGAGACGATTCTCATCATCTTCATGCTGCATATTAGCTCCTGTTGGTTTCATTGATTGATTCGCAGGTTGGTCTTGAACCTGGATCACAGACAGGATTAGAACATGGCCTGTGAAACGTCCTGGAGACTAGAACCTGACAGCAGATTCCCAGAATCCCTCTAAGCAGCAGTTACAGCGTGTCACGTATCCAGACGCCACTAGAGGTCGCTGCTGCTTCAGCTTTTACTCCAAATATCAGTCAGTACATTTCCTTCAGTTCTGTGTTCCAGTTCAGGGAAGAGAATTTCTAATTGATATATTAATAATAACAGAATGTGTCAAAATAAAATACATTCTGCACACACACGCACAAGCACAAGTGTGGTTTCTTTGCTCAGCCCAATAATTTCCTTCTTGTTCATTATTTCCTGAAATCTAACTTCAGCAATTTACTGGTTTGATGTGACTGAAGGACTTTAGTTTGCACCATCTCATCTACGTTTGCAGTTTTAAAATCAACTAAAACAAACAAACAAAAAATCTTAAGGTTATTGATTATCCCATCTTGACATTGTTAGAGCTGTTCTGATCTGGTCTTGTTTTTCAATGTACTGTGCATTATTGTTGTTGTAATCTGTGCATTAATATTCTATGAAGTGACTACAAAATATCCTGGAAACTAAAAAATAAAAACAGAAAACCTTTAAAGATAATCCAGATACAATTTACAAGTCAGCCATCAGTCTCTTTATTAAGATCTTTAGACATAAAACCAGTATTTACTGGGACAGCAGCTCTCTTCCTGTTTCCTGTAACTATATTCAGAGGCTCCCATCAGCGGCTCTCAGCAGACGCAAACTTCGCACCAAAGATGAAGGACATATTTCCAAAATTTGCCCTCAAACAGCTCAGCACCTACATCGCAATCGTTGTGATTTTTATTCATAACAATGTGCTCGACAAGGATTTGCAGTGCTCGTGCGACAAAAATGATCACATCTGCGGTGTATACATGGCGCTGCCATTTTTCATTTTGTTCGTTTTACAACTCTGGAGGGACAAGAAATTCCAGATAGCCTGGAAATACACCTATGCCTGTACCTGGACTTCTGAACAAACCAAGAACGATAATTGCATTGCAGGCTATGATAATTATACAGAAAGACTTTGCAGAGTTTTTTGCATTTTAGTGCATCACATTATGAAGGCAGTTTTCATCGGTCTGCTGTGGGCTGTATCTGTGTTAATCGATGGAGACTGGTATGTTTGCTGTCAGACTGATCAGTCTGACAAACTGTTAGCCTGCAAAGCCAAAACTAACAGCTCACAACTCACAGCAGAGGAACAAAAAACCATCACAAAACTGAAGAACTTGTCCTGGGTGAGTTTTACTTAACACAACATTTATCTATTCAATTCAATTCAATTCAATTTTATTTATATAGCGCCAAATCATAACAACAGTTATCTCACAGCGCTTTTCATAAAGAGCAGGTCTAGACCGTACTCTGAAGTTATTTACAGAAGCCCAACAATTCCCAACAATTCCTATCTGATCACTGTGATGCTGTACTATAAAAACGCTGAGCACAGCTGAGGTTGTAATAATTATATTTAAGTCGTTATCTTGAGGGTTTTCTCAAAATGACCTGATAATAAGATGTTATGTTGATGAAAGCTGTCTTGAGAAAACTATAATTTTATGATGTCACTCTCAGTGTGAGTACAGGAAGTGCACAGGATGTTGTGGTGTGGTTAGAGGGCTCATAGCTGGTGGTTTTGTTATTCCGACACATAAACTCATTATACAAAATTATTGTTGTTTCTGTTTCTGTGGTGATAATATAACCACTTCTGTTGGCTCTTTTTCAGATTATTGGCATCTCTATCCTCTTTTGTGCCCTTTTCTTGTCTGGTTTAATTTCATCATGTGAAAGGATGAAATGCTGTGAGGACTCAGCGTGCTGCAACAGAAAAAATCTATATTACAAAGTGATCTTGGAAGAGGAGAAAGATGTGCTGAGAGAGATTTTGACAAAAACAGCGAAGGAAAAGTTGACTGAAGAAGTTGAGAACAAAATACGCAACGAAGAGTGGGAAGACTGTTTTGATGTTGCTAAAGATCTGATTAAAGCCGAAGGAAACCAGGTAAATAATCAACACATGTTGGATCCCTGTTAAGAATCATCCCTATCTAAACCAAAAGAGAACTATTTTTTCTTTAGCCCAGTGTTTCAACGTTCAAGAATAAATACTTTTTGCCATTTGAAAATGTCCATAGGGATTTGGAGGATTTGGTGAGGTCACACAAAACAAAACTAAAACAAGAAAATTCTTCATTTTAGGACACAAGTGTAAATAAGTAAAAAGATATTATCTCCTTAGTGCACAATTGTGGTGACAATACATGCTTTCTGTTGCTTTTATTTTATAAAAATGTTGTGAATTGCAAGTGTCTATTCTACCACTCACCCCCCCCCAAGCAGGTTTAAAAACTAGGAGCTTATCCCTGAGGTCTGAGTTGACTGAGCCTGTGATGTGAAACTCTGAGTTTTCTGTTCCAATACAGCCAATCAGAATTAGTTCAATTAAGCATACTATGAATCGCTATGGCAACTGGTAAATAAAGGCCGAGCCTCCATTTTAATTGGGTGGAGCTAAAAATATGAATGCTGCCAACGCGGACCCTGATAGGCTCTAAAACGCAGGAGTGGAGGAAGGATCAATACGTTAACTATAGTAGTTTTTATACAGCGTTGCTCAGATTGGACTTTCCTTAATAAATGATAAAGTGCTGGAATTCCCCTACAGCCTGTTATTCATTTTAAATAGGAAGGCTGCATTTATTCAGCTGCAACCTGACGGGAACTAAATGCCGGTAAGCAATCAGCTACCTGATTATAAAAATAGGTATAGATCAAATATAAGACACAGTTTACTCGTCATTGTAACGTCACAGTCACATCCTGTAATTGAAAATTTCGTATTTTATTAATGCTGTCAGAGCACATTCAGAATATATGCAGGTAACAATAAAAAACTCACTTTAAACTACATTTAGGCCTGTTTGTTTCAGCTGGACCATCCTCACTCAGAAACACTCACATTATCAGTCACATTATCTCCAACATGATAACTACAATAGGAATGTCACAATCAGTGTGACTACAGTATGAAAGATTACTGTTTATTGATCAGCTTTATAGGTTAGCCTACATATTAAACAGTGATTGCTGCAGTAATGTAGCCCACAGTAAGTGTTTTCAGTGCAACTGTCCACAGAGTCGCAGTGTTATACCTAAAGACGGAAACTGATTTTATACCGTGCTGAGGATAAATCCACGATGTGTCTTACATCGAAGACAGATTGATCAAAAAAGCTGTTCAAGATCATGTTTGGGTAAAAACGAACAGCCTATCTAACCGGGATTAAATTTTTATTTAAAGTGTGTGTTCAGATATGTAGCCCTACTTTGAGATCGACAGCATGAATGAGGAAATGAAACGGTGTGTCAGACAGCCGCCTCAGGCTCAGGAGGTTAGGTTCACCTCATCAGTTGTTGCCGGAGTTACTGATCTAGAGTTTATCTGATTTTGCTCTCTGAAACAGAAAACCCAGAGTTTCTCTCATCTCAGGCTGAACACAAAGTTTTCACTAATCCCGCTTTCTGAATCGGGGCCCAGACAGCTGTGATGAGTGGTATCGTAGCTGGTAGAGTTTTGCAATATAAACGTCTAAAAACTGAGGCGCAACATCGCTCTGACTGAGACTGCCTGATCACAAGTGTTTTCAGTTACTTTCGGTTTCACATGCAGCATGCAGTCCCAAACTGTGTCAGTCAAACGTCTGAAGGGGAAAATGTTACCACCAGCAGATCAATAACGTAATGCACAGCAGAGTAAAGGGCAGGTAGGCTTCTCATTAAATGATGACGTTAGCCTGGTAATATTCTGCCTTTTTTCTGAACACAGATCTGTGGGAGAGATTCTGAATGTGCAGAAAGATTTGAACATGAGCAGAAAAGCTGGTGAAACACAGGAGCTATGAAAATCCAGGAGTTTATGACTAAAATTAATTAATTTCTCATTGAGGTGAAAAGGAGCCACATGCACATTTACATTACATTTATGCATTTAGCTGACGCTTTTATCCAAAGTGACTTACAATTGCCATACATGTCAGAGGTCGCACGCCTCTGACATGCCCACCCATTTAAAGAAGTAACTTACCCAAACAAAGACACAGAGAGGAGGGAAGACTAAATCATGACTCAGCAGGTGATACCTGAGTTTGTGGTTCTCTTAACATTAATAAAAACAATTTCACCATAACCTGGTGCAGAAAAAATCATCAGAATGCAGGAATTAAAGTGTTGAAAGCTCAAATATCATATGATTCAGTGCTAAAAATTTCTTTAAAGTAGTGCTAAATCTCTTCTTTTCTCATCTCATGGGTTCAGTGTCTCGCCACACCCCTATAAATTGTGTAAGTTACCTTTCTTAACTTAAAAGTTATAACATAGTAGAATCAAAGCTTTCAGCAGGCCTTTTATTCAAATTCTGAAAAGTAGATCATGTGTAGTGAAGCCAGAATAGTTTTATTTTTAAATCCATTTTAATAGAAAACTACATTTCTTACATGGTTGGCAGTAACAGAACACAGGGGGAACACTGAGACAGAAGAAAAACTAAAGAGGGAACAGATAATAACAGTATTTGTCATTCACATTTATGTTGCTTCAATTCTTGTAATTTTCATTGTATTGTCTTTGCAGGACATTGACCAGAAAGAGATGAAGGTGAATGCATCCACACTTATCTATATCAAAACAAACATGCAGAAAATACATGGTTAACATGGGAGAAAATGTTTTGATGTGTGGTTCCATTAAGAAATGATGTGAGACAACATATCAGCTCCCAAAGGAAACAGGAGGGTTTTAAACATGTTTTGTCAGAGAGAGCTGGCTAAGAAGCAGCTTGAAAGAGTTCAAGTTTCAAACACAGTAATACACAGCCTACATAAATACGGGAAACAAAATCTGACCAGTGTTCAGCTGCTCCACATCCTTTAGAACTGAACCAAACTAGCACATGAACCTTCATCACCAAGGGACAAACAGAGGCAGCAGGGTGACCTCAGTGATTCACTGATGACAGTAGTTACAGGCAGGGAAGCAGGTTCAGCTGACAGAAGCTAGAAAGCAAAAACACAAGGCAGAAACAAGCTGGCGCAGGGCCCCGATGCAATATGGTCATAGCGGGCCCTCCCATCACAGTCACAGTAGCATAATGTCAGTAGCAAATTAAAGAAGTCAAAGCTTACTGTTAGGGTGAAGCTACAGGGGAGCCAGGGGGAGATGCAGTTGCTAACAGCAGGTGCTTCCTGTGCAACTTCGGCTCTTCTTCCTCAGAACTCGAGCTTGCTTCTATCCTGTCTTTCTTTTTAAGGAAACTGAATATTTTTGGTGGCTTTTGCTTGTTCGGCTGCTTCTTTCAATTTTCTTCCTACCGTAGATTTATGTGGCATGTTTGTATGTAAAATTATTGTGACATCAAGTGTGAGTCAGAGACACCATGAAGTACGAGGCTGAACTCAGTGACTACTACAAATACCTACTGCGACATGTGAAATCATTTGGCAATGCACATTGTCAGTATACGTAATTATATAACTTGATTTAATTTATAATGATACTAACATGAGAGGTAAATTAAGGGCCCTGCAATGACTGCAGGCCCCTATATATCTGCATTCCCTTCATATACAGTAGTTATTCCACTGGGCCTCATTTATAAACACTGCGTACGTATAAAACAGGGCTGGAAACACGTGGATGCCACTTCCTAAGCAAAGGTTGTGATCTATGAAAAACAAACTTGACGGGAGAATATGTGCTCTCTAAATAAACTTTGAACCATGCCTACGCACATAAACAGAAGAAATGAGAAATGGTTTGAAATGAACAGGCCTATTTTTTTGTAAAATAAATCCAAATATTACCTCTGAGAATAGACAAACATCCATTTGATTCATTTTCCCTGAAGTGGGCAAACAAAAACATAATTTAAGATCATTTGCTGCGCACAAAAAAACAAACAAATTCAGGATCATAAACACAAACTGAGATTCTTTTTTCAAAAGAACACCTCAAATGTTGTACAGTTTAATCAGAAATCATATTAATTAATACCATGCAGCACTTTATTCTCAGAAATGAGGTGAACAGGAGACAAATTCTATTTAAATTGATGCCGTTTTCATATATTATTACATGTTGGTTGTCTTGTTCTATTTGAGCCAAACGCTGTGCGCCAGTGTGTGGATGTCATGCGCCACTTGTAAAAAACACTATTTATTCATCCATCGTCAACCGCTTAGGCTGGGTACACACCAAAGGATTTTTTACATCTCATAAGATTTTCAAAATGTGATAGACCACAAACATATTTATGCTCATGCTTCTGTCTTCAATCATCTCGCTTTCTGATTGGATATTGTTTCGTTTCACGTGATAACCTCAAGAACGTGCGCGTGTTTGTCCTCGGGGATCCCCCCTACACATCAGGATTTCTGATCGGAAATTTTCAACATGTTGGATATTTACAATTCGCGATTGGGGCGGCTCCGACGTTCTTCCGATCAGGTTCGGACACTCCTAACACGCCTCACACCAAGGGAGAATCTGATCAGATAATCTGTAGAACCACCAAGATGATCGGGACATAGCTAGGATTGTTGGAAGGGGGGAAATCGGCCCAAAATAAGCCTGGTTATCTTCTGGTGTGTACCCAGCCTTATCCTGCTACAGGGTCACAGGGGGCTGGAGCCTATCCCAGCTGACATTGGGCGAAAGGCGGGGTACACCCTGGACATGTTGCCAGCGCAGGGCCACACATAGGCAGACAACCACTCACACCTAAGGACAATTTAGAGACACCATTTAACCTAGCCTGCATGTCTTTGGACGGTGGGAGGAAGCCGGAGCACCCAGAGAGAACATGCAAACTCCAAACAGAAAGGCCAGGGAAACCGGGGTTTGAACCCACAACCTTCTTGCTGTGAGGCGACAGTGCATCAACATGCCGCCCAACACTATTTATTAATAATTAAATCTTTCAGCTTATGTCACATGAAACAAGTCCTATTTCTTTTAACTCATCGGCAGCCTTGTTCAGTGATTACACTGTGTAGCCTAAATAAATCTCTAACCACAGCTGGGATGCATTTTGTTTAATCTCTTTTCAAACGGGGGAATCCAGATTAGTACCTGGGTCATGTGTCCTTTTTATGTCCCCTTCCACCACCGGCACCACTCAGGTTCCTTCCTGCAGATCGATTATAAAGACATGGAGCTCCGGTGCCCCCTTTTCTCTGGTCCACAAGCGTTGTGTTTATGTACACATTTCACCCACCAAACAGCTTCAGCAAACATTTGTAGCTTCTCTGTCAGATTTTGCCTCCATTTCCTCCTGTAGCCAGGAGCATATTAATATTAATGAGTTTCACTGACCATTTAAAGGCAACAATGTGCGTTGGAGGGGTCGGACATGGAGCAAGTTGATTGTGATTTTTAAAGGGAAACCGTCGTAGGACGTGCGTTCATCAGAATATTTTTGTTCACACACACTTCCTGTGTTTTGTATGTATACAACCTTAGTATTAGTCTTTCCTACATACAGTTTTATAAAGGAGACCCCTGGGCTGGTAAATAAGAAGTGACTGATGAGGAAAGTGACAACAGGTGAACGAGGGAGTCAGAGGGTGGATGGATGGAAAACTGTAATGAAGGGGCCTGAGGAAAAGAGATGTGGAGGGACAGACTGAGACAGACATGACTTTCCTTTATGATGTCCAGACTGTCCATCAATAAACAATCCTCGTTCCTAATGACCAACATGATCCATCTGTAAGCTCCTCCTCTCATGTTGTCATTCTGCAGCTGTTCTGGTCTGGTCTTTGTTGGTCATGGTGGAAGTCACCCTAATAGTCTTGAAGGTACGGCTGGTTATTTTAAACCCACAGGAGATTAAGAATTTCTGGCTGATTACTTTGCAAACAGCACTCAGGTTAGAAACAAAGCATTTGATCTGACAGACCCTTTTTCACCCCCTCTGGAAGCAGTGTAGTCAGGCAGTCTGTTCTGTCGGTGATGGCTCACCCTCTCACTATTATTTGGAGTAGTCAAAATTGAATTCCAGCATCTGCAGCTGTTATTCCAGATGTGTGACGAGTTGAGTGTTGTTTTCACATCACTTCTGATATCTGTAATTCAGTATTGACTCGTCAAACCTTGTTTACAGAAATCTCACATTTTTGTCAGAATGATGTTAAAGTTGTCTTGAATAAAAATGATGTCAAGTCAAAATGACGTTGATTTCTGTGATGTTATTTCCGGATTGTCAAATGTTCCTAATAAATGTTTAAACAGCTTACCACAGGAAACACCTTTAATTTCCTCTGACTGTGTGAAGAAGAACAATTTGTAGATTTAATGTTTCTTTATTTATTTTTTTTACTTTGTTTATGATGTATTTTTTTAATTTAGAGATGAAATGGAACCTTTTTGTGCTTTGCTATGTTTATGTACTGTCTTCTGTCCATTGCTGTTTGTCTGTGTTGTTTCTAAAATGTCTGGATGACTCGTCTACTGCAAAACTAATCTACCTGTGGATACAAACATCCTGAACCTGATTCATTCTCATCTGTATTTTTTGCTTCACTTTGGTCCAGGCAGCCAGAGTAGCAGTCGGAGCACTAGTCGGAGCAACATTGGGAGCAGCAGTTGGAGTAGGATTTGGAGTAGGATTTGGAGCACTCGTCAAAGAAGGACTTGGAACAGCATTTGGAGCAGCAGTTGGAGCAGCAGGTGGAGCAGCAGGTGGAGCAGCACTTGGTGCAGCAGTTGGAGCAATAATTGGACACAGTGCACCCAGTGGTGTAGTCTAGTTTTTTCTAGTGAGTATATTGTGATTTTTCCCTCCCAGCCTCAGACTCCCCCGTCCCAGCGTGACGTCCCATAAGGGCCACTACCCTCATTAATAGTAGGCTATGTACATGTAATAGGGAGCATTGTGAAGGACTGCTTAGGCTATGCATTATCAACAACGCAAAGACTTTAACATCCAATGACAGTTACAGGTGGGAAAGGGCGTCACTTTGTCGTCAAACGTGGTGGGGACGTATTTAGGGCTCAGATTAAAGTTGTGACAAAACATTTAGCATATGAGATCTGATAATCCAGAATGTTGGTGTCACGAGATCAAGACTAGAAGATTTTTTAATAGTATTTTTAAAATATTCATTGATAAGTACACGACTGGGAGGTCCAGGGGTCTTCCAGAAGATTTTGAGCATTAAATATTTCATTTCCTGCATTCTGGAGACATTTTCTGCACCAATTTATGGTGGAAATGTCTAATATTTAGTGTTAATCACCATCTAACTCAGCTACATTTAGCCTTAGATCTTATATGAATCTGGTTTTATCAGCTGGCAATTTTAAATGCACATTTCACAGTGCAAGGTGCAACTGTTGTAAACAATAATGGAAAGCTGAGGCTTTTCAGTAGCAGTAATGACAATGAACACAGGTGTGCAGTTCTATCACCAAAACTCATTCATACAGAATATTAGCACAGAGGACACCAAAAGCGGTCCACATCCTCTCAAGCTCACTAATCTTCTAGGTCATGTAGGCCTACTGTATCAGCTTAAATGCATGAGCAAGCATCCAGGAACTGCTGTACACACACACAACACACACACACACACACACACACACACACACACACACACACACACACACACAGTGATCCACCACATTAAGGTTAGTTAACTATTTCTAGATTCAAACCAACAGACCAACAATGCTGTTACAGTTCCGTTACTGATAGTGTTAATGATAACAGGCCTGTATGCTATTTTCACTCAGCAGGTAACGTTACGATAACATCAGCCTCATCTGGCTCGTTTTCTGCGTTTCAGTAACTTTAATGTTCGTGTCATCTGCTGCAGCTGCAGGGTCACACGGAGCGGCAGCTTCAGCGGCAGGCTTACGAAAACACTAAAAGAGTGTTGTTTGAGTTTGCTCGCGTTTCACATCTCCTTCAGTGATTCACATTAGTTCATTTAAAGCGTGCGCCAAGTGACCGCCACGCAGCTGTGTTGTTGTTTGGTAGCTGACGTCAGAACCCGGTCACAGGCCGCGGAAGCCGCAAATGTCAGTTCAAAGCTTCGCAACACAAACGGGGTGAATTTATGAACGAACATGTGAAAGTTCTGTCAAAAAACAATGTTGTTACATATCACCTCGCTATTTTAAGTGGGTATACGGAAATCTATGACTATTCCTAGTGGGTATATACGGCGAATACCTGCGTATCACGTAGACTAGAGCCCTGCATTTCAGCCCGAGCCCGACGGGCCCCGACTTATTTACGCCCACGTCATGTCGTAGTTCACATGCGGGCCGGGCCTCCGGCCTCTTTTGGGTTATCCTTTTTATATTTTTAGACGTTAATTAAAAGAAAATGTGAGAAGTTGACGTCGACGATAGAAAAACAAACCTCTTGTAATTACACTGACATATGACTGACATGACAGTGTCATGCACGCACGCACACAGAAAGTTTCTCCTAGTTGTTTTTTGTTTGATTGGACTTTATTTTCATTTAGTTGTTGGAAACTACTGGAAAAAATGGCCATGTTTTTTGTTGCATTATAAGGTAAGATAACCTGCAAGTTTGCTTATAATTTATTTAATTTAATTTGTTTAGATTGTAGACTATTGCTCATTTCATTTGCGAACGCTGTTGCGAGCAGCCTGCCTGCCTCACAGTTTGCTATATATAGCCTATGGATTTTATTGTAGCTAAGTAAAGTATTGTAAAAAGTAAAGCGTTGATTTGAGAGGCTAAATTGATCAAACATGTTTTACTCGCTGTCGGCTCGGCTGCTTGGTCCTCCAAACAGTTGTCCAGTGTTGGGCAGCAGCGTCGCTACAAGTAGCGCCGTTACTAGTTTAACTACATTTCTCAGTAGCTTGGTGGCAGCGTCGCTGTTTTCTGAATCAAATAGCTTTTCAGTAACGAAGCTCCTGGGGCGGTTTTGGGGGGGGGGGGCAGCAGGGGCCAGTGCCCCTTTAACACAGCCCTTGGCCCCCCCTATGGCCCCCCCTCTGAACGAAAAGTCTACGGCAGTTCTAATGAATTAGCGGCCGCGGGCCGCTCCGAAGCCCCGATGCAACCTCCATGTGGCCCAGCATATGATCTAACATATAACAACAAAAGTAGCTACACTACATGTATAGTGTATGAAAGTATCTAGAGAGTGAGCTGCTGTAGGCTGAACCATTCCTTCTCATCTCTGTTGAGTTTCACATGCGCTGTACCGATCACCGCCAATCAAGGCTCAACACTTACTGTCGGACCTGCAGCCTCTCCGCTCCTCTGTGCGTCTGCAGAGCGCCTCCACACACTCACGCACACGCGCGTGCACGGAACGAAGTCAGCCAGCTGTTCAGTGGACATTACGATGACTACATCTCTCGTTAGTGTACCTATGTGGTTCAATAAAACCTTTGCCAGTGAAAAGCCACTATTTTCCCGCTGCAGCTGTCTTTAGGTTTTACACAGTTCACAAAGTTTTTCTTTTAATTTCACATAACTTTTCTTTACTCTTTAATGAGTTATTGTACAAATTTGTTGCAGACTTTGCTTCTTTAAGACAGTTTTGGAAGGAGTGTATTTCTGGGCTGGGCCAGAGTGGTTAATTTTACTGGAGAGAGCGCAAACAGTTCTGTTAGGTGCGTTCGAGATGACGGCGGCTGACTTTCGCCGACTTGATATTCTAACTTGCCGCAGGTGACCGGGGTATAAAAACGGCGCATAAAGTCGGAAACATTCTACCTGCAGCAGCTTACTGTGAGCTGACATCAATGACTGATCTCACGGCATTTGCAAAGAATAATGCCGGATGACCGGGCAGTAGTGTGGTTCCAACTTTGTGCCGTCAGGGAAAAGCAACTGCGGCCGCCGGACTCAGCGCCTGCAGCCGCCTTGCTCCCGTGAGGTTTTAATGTCATGTGACATGTGACATGGTTACGGTTTGCAGCGCCGGCGAAAGTTGGACACAATTTTAAACCAGCATTCGTTATGTTAAGTCAGCGCTGCGCAGCGCCGCAAGGTCAAACGCTCCTATTATTTTTTAATAACGCAGGTTAAAATACGGGAGATTTACTAAAATACTAATACGGGAGGACGGCGGGAAAGAAGGGTAAAATACGGGACTTTCCCGGCCAAAACAGGATACTTGACAGGTATGAGTGAAAGCTGTCTGTCTTTAACTGTTCAGCTTAGTTTGCCTGTACATTAAAATATGGCACATTATGAACTCAGCTGGTGGCTGAGACAAACCAGCCCTCCCCTCTACCAGCAGCAGCGGGAGGAGGAGGACAGGAGGGACTAAGTTGTTTATAATTTCTAAACTTTACAGTATGTTGATGTCAGGAATATGTAATATTTATTTTACTGACATGTTAAATCTGTTTGTTGCTGGAAATCCTGTTGCTGCTCTAGAAACAACAAAAAATTTAAATAATATATTTAATTATTTAGTAATAAAGAGGACTGATAAGAGCATCATTAAAGAACTGAACCAATAAGGATTACCAATACAAGTGTGTCAATAAAATCTTAATGATCCCAACTCCTGAGAAAATGTCCGGCCCATCTCTGTGTCCTGGTTTTAAAATCCGTCCCAATTAACTTTATAATTGAACAGCCCTGGTCTACAGTAACCATAGTAATATATCTTCTTGTGACAAAATTAAACTGAATGCAGCCTTGTAGACAATATTTTGTCCTTGTTATCCATGTTTCCACTGCATGGACAGCCTTTGGATATTGCTGGAAATTTTAATTATTATTACTGAAAAGATCCTGTTACTGAAACAAATAACTGTAAGATACTGAAACATACTAAAACATTACATTGTATACTAAAGGGGACAACAACTGGCCCCAGTCTGGCCCCCTCAGTAAAATTGGTCTAGAACCGCCACTGCGAAGCTCTTTTATTGACCGAGTAGCGCGGTAGCTTCCACACACGCTACATTTTCCCGAGCATTTCTGATGGATCAGTAAATGACACCACCGCCACTCACGGACCTGTAGCCTATGTGCAGCCGGCAGAAGCGCTTCCCTGATGGTGACATCACGTACCGATCCTTGGGCTGATGTTTGCGACTTTGCTGCAGGGTGTCTCTCTCTCAAGAAACATAACTAACAAAACTGACATATTTTAATGGCTGCAAACAGGGCAGGCTGTTGCTGTATAATAAAAAAAACAGGCTTGGGCCTAGATTTGAGGCCCGTACAGGGCTCTAACGTAGACTACACAACTGAGTGCACCACCACAGGTCTGTTTCTGAGCTAACTAGCAGCTAATCAGCTCGCTCCCCATAATATCTGACCATTATTTTACTCAGCACAGTTTCATATAATTTTAGAAGAAGAGCTCCAACTGTGAAAGTAGATCATATGTTGGGATGCAGTTTAATTAGTGTACACTTTTGTTCTCTTCGCTCTTTATTATTATTATTATTATTATTATTATTATTATTATTATTAGTGTGAGAGCTGTGTAAACTGCTGCTATTCGTGCATATTTATCTCTATAAGCACAAAAAAGACACCAAAATGTAGCCAGATGCCTCTCCCTTAAAATGTCGAAATCCTACTCAGTGGAAGTTTAGTTTTTTATCTCTGAACATTAATTGATTGGAAAGGGTCAGTCATCTCCCATTCACTCCCTGTTGTAGCTGCAGGAGTTCTCCCCCTGTCACTAATTCTTTAACTTGCTGTATCTTCCTCCCTGTTTGGAGTTTGGACACAAGAGGTATATTTTTTTGCTCAGCTACTCAAGCCCTAACTAAAAAGTCCAAAATGTTAGCTGTAAAGCTTTTTTTTATTAAGCAAACACACTTTTGTGTCAACAACACATCAAATTGTTTCATAACAACCAGGCTGGCTGGTGGTGCAGTTAGTTAGTGATCAGTCTGTGGAGCTAAACCTTCACTCCAATCATGGGTTTGAATCCTGCAGCTGGCACCCGTGTTGACTGGTTTCATCTTTAAACACCTGTAGCCTATAGTGTTTGAACTTAATGATAAACAAAATATGGTGACATTCAGTCATTCATCCATCCCACTTACAGCGGTAGCAATCGCAAAAAAAAAGCTGGCACCTCTCACATGCATTTTCTTAAGGAAATGCCCATTCTAGTTTAGAGATCACTTTTAATAGAAAACTACATTTCTTTTCTTTTTGCAGGAGGAAGACATGAAACTGAGAGAGGTGAATACAGCCACACATGTCTGTATCAAAATAAACCAAATACATGGTTAACAGATGGAAAAAAGTTTTGATGTTGCAAAAGAACCAGTCACACTGTGAAATGATGTGAGACAACATATCAGCTCCCAAAGGCACAAACATGCTGCTGAGGAACAGAAAGGTTACAAAGCATCTGGGCAGGTTTACAGGGAGTGACTGAGCAGGTGAATGAGGAATTCTGGTGAAAAGGTCTGAGGCCATCTGGTGGAAGGATGGAAAACTGTAATGAAGGGGCCTGAGGAAAAGAGATGTGGAGGGACAGACTGAGACAGACATGACTTTCCTTTATGATGTCCATCAGTAAACAATCCTCGTTCCTAATGACCAACATGATCCATCTGTAAGCTCCTCCTCTCATGTTGTCACTCTGCAGCTGTTCTGGTCTGGTCTTTGTTGGTCATGGTGCTGTTGTTAGGTCATGGTGGAAGTCCTCCCTCCCTGATCTCTCTGAGCTCAGCTTGGTGTGTCACTGTGAGGAGAGACAGGATTAAAACATTCACACCAAATATTACCTCTGTACTTATTCTGTAATCTGTTCCAGGTGAGACGCTGACTGACGTTCTGTTTTTCTAACAGAGGCAGCGCCTTCTGTCGGAGGAGGAGCCAGGTCCATCAAACGACTACTAAATGCTGGCAGACTTTGATGGTGACATTTAAACAACAAACTGCTGAGAAATGCTGCATGAGCTTTATTCACCAAATTCTACTGAGCTTTAATCTAAACTGTTTATCAGGGACGCAGCTGCAGTTTCTTTGCTTTTCTGATTCATAATGTTCTTTTTAAAGAAATGTTTCCATCATGGTTTATATTTTCTGTGTTCAGCCTTCAGAGTTCTGTAGAAGTTAATCTGATGCTGTAAATAAATGTTTAAATTAGGAGAATGGTGGTGAGGCCAAGAATGAGTTCTACTGATGCTCCTGAAACTAAACCACCCTGAAAGGACCAGGTCTGAAGGACTGAGAGATTCAGAGACTGAAAAGATGGAACTCTGCTCTGAGCACAGAGGAGAGCTTCCTGTTACAGAAACTCCTCTGTCTGTGAAACCAGCTGTTTAAAGTTGACCTGAAGAAAAAAAGAGAACTTCACCTTCCTGTTTGCTCTGTTGTGTTTGACTTTGTATCAACCTGTTAATCAGTTTTACTATATTTGTTTTTAATAATCAATAGAATCAGTTTTACTATGTTTATTTTTATAGATTTAGTTCATTCTGTCAGTTTGCTGGTCATTAACCAGGTTCAGCTGTTTGGACGTAGGAACAATAAGATAAGAAGAACTTTTACTTTGTAGGAGCTTCTGCTTTGTGCTTTTACTTAATAAAACCAAATAGATGGTTTTGATCTATTGAAAGACATTTTTCTCCTTTTCTCCTTCTTCAGCTGAGACTCAGGTTTCTTCATCAGCTCCTCAGTGAGGCCCCTCATATTCTACAGTGTCTCTCATTGTGCAGAACACGGCTTTCTTTTGATGGAAATGATTTTTTCTCTAATTTGCATTGGTTGCTCTTTGTTTTTTATCGCTGCCTGACGATAAATTCATTAAATAGAACGTCGGTGGTGAAACTGATCTTGGCTTTCACTCCCTAAGCTGCTGGTTGTTATTTATTCAGGAAACAATAATTGTTGAGAGGCATAGGAAGAGAGCAACTATGGGAGGGTAAAACAGTCCTGTTGGGTTTTCTCCTTTTATATGAAGGCTTATCCTGCTTCAGTCAACAATAAACAAAGAATTTTTGCTACAGTAATTTTTTTATAATTATGTTCACTGTGATGTGTTTGCCAAGCAAAACAAGATATTTGGACCAAATGGATACAGGCAACAACAGTAGGCTAGGCAGCAAATATAGGTTATAAATACCAACATGCCAGAGATGGGGACTCGAGTTTGAGACTTGGACTCGAGGTGCAGGACTCGTGAACAATGTTTATTTTTTAGGAAACTTCTGATGAGCTTGCTGTTATTCCCTCCCTGCGTTACCTATAACCTGCCTACGTAACACGTGAGAGAGGACAACAAACAGCAGCTGAGCCATTCATCATAAACTTTGGCTTAAAAACTTCACACAACAAGAGCCAAACAAAGAACCTGAGGTCAGTGAACATGTTTAGCTCAGCATTGGCCAACTTCGTGGGGGAGACAGAAAGTGTTTAAAAAAACACCCCAAATATGTCCAGAACTACAACCATGTAGTTCTAACAGATTCGTTTGTCTCTTGACGCGGGGGGGTGAAGATCTCCTGCTCTGACTGCAGCTGGGAGACTTAGACTTAGACTTCTCTTTATTAATCCCTTGGGATGACTCCCGCAAGGAAATTGAAAGTTCCAGGAGCAGTTTAGCAAGGAGGAAAGGAGAGTAATAGATAAAAGACAGTACAAACAAAGCAGGCAAAAATAACAGTAGAAATAATAATAATAATAACAACAACAACAACAACAACAACAACAACAGTAACTGTTGCGTGAGGACTGGGCCACCTGTGAATGCTCTGGGTCGGGGAGGAGCCCGTGGAAGCACCTACTGCTGCTTCAGAAGAGTAAGAACGATACATCCTTTCAAGACACAAGTGGAAAAGTGGAAAAAGATTAGCTAGAGGGGTCTGAGAAGTCATGAAACACAACGACAAAGTCACTAAGTTGGCAACACTGCTCAACCCACCACTGTATTTTAATAAGATGGGAGGAAAAGAAAAAAAACATCAGAGAAAGAAGAAGGAAAAACTATCACAATAAACAGAAGGTACAAGCCTACAGAGAACCTGATTAATAATGAGAACTATAAAACCCAACAAGTGAATCTCACTTGAATACTTTGAAAACCATGCTACAGCTTTCTTCCATAAACAGGAAAAGACTGGTTTCCTGTTGGTATATTCAGAGGTTATCATCAGCAGCAATCAGCAGATGCAAACTTTGCACCAAAGATGAAGAACGTTTTGACAGAATTTGCTCTGAAACAACTCAGCAGCTATGTCACAATTTTTGTGATTTTCATCACAATAATTTGCTTGACATGGATTTGAAGTGCTTTTGCAAAAACATTTTATACCTGCGATGTCTACATGGCTTTGCCATTTTGGATTTTGTTTGTTTTACAACTGGGAGTGGACAGGAAATTGCAGAGGATCTTTGAAAATACATGCACATACTCTGTTTTGCATCACATTATCAAGGCAGCTCTTATTGGTCTGCTGTGGGTTGTGTCTGTGTTAACAAATGGAGATGGTATGTTTGCTGTCGAAATGATCAGTCTGACAAACAGAAACATTTAGCCTGCAAAGCCACGAGTGAAATCACAGCTGAGGAACAACAAAACATCACTAAACTGAGAGTCTACATAAAGTGTGTATGGAGAAAGTTTTGGTGAAGTAGATTATATGTGGGCTCTAATTCTGTGATAATTGTCATTCTCAACATGCACAGGATGTGTTGGTGTGGTTAGTTACTGCAGAACACACATAGAAACAAGGCTTTGTGGGAAAGTATTCCCATATTGTACATTTGGTGCATTAAACGTTCCATCAGCCTGAAACAATAAACTCATAATTTCAGGGTAATGGAATAACATGATTCCTGTTTCTGTGGTGATAATTTCTTTATCTTGGTTGCCCCTTTTTTAGATTATTGGCGTCTATCTGCTCTTGGGGACTGTTTTTGTGGCTGTCGTAATGTCATCGTGTGAAAGGAAATGCTGTGATGATACAACTTACATGGTGAGCAGTGACAGAACATGGGAAACACAGAGACAGAAGAAAGACTTAATGTGGGAATTGATAATAACATTAATTGTGCATTCCCAACAGTCACTTCTCAAAAAGGTTGGTGAGATCACATTGGATGTGGATGGCTGCTCAATCTCTGCATCCCCTCAAGTACACAACTTGGGCATCATCATGGACTCCACCCTCTCCTTCCAACAGCACATCAAAAACACTACTAAAACTGCCTTTTACTATCTTAAGAACATCTCCAGACTCTGACAGTGGCTCTCCAACTCTTTAGCTGAGACCTTCATCCACTCCTTCATCACCTCCCGGCTTGACTACTGCAACGGTATCCTGTTTGATCTGCCCAGCAAGGCTACTGACAGACTTCAGTATGTCCAGAACTCTACGGCTAGGATGCTCACCCACACAAAACTTGGACTTTACATCACTCCCATCCTGAAGAAGCTCCACTGGCTGCCAATTAAGTCCCAGATCAAATATAAAATTCTCCCACTGACGTACAAATCTCTCCATGGACTTGCACCTCAGTACCTCACAGATCTACTCCATCCCTACACTCAGTCACGGTCCCTGTGGTCCTCTGACAAGGACCTGCTTGCTGTCCCTAATTCCAGGCTCCGGACATTTGGTGACAGAGCCTTCTGTGTTGGTGCACCATCAATCTGGAACAAGGTTCCTCTTGCTATTTGCTCTGCCTCCTCAATCATAACCTTTAAAACCCAGCTTAAAACATACCTCTTCACTGAGGCTTACGGAGTTTAATCTCCCCTGGCCAGATCAACAACAGGTGCAACAACAGGAGCAACAACAGGGTCAACAGCTAGAGCAACAGCCAGGGCAACAACAGGGCCAGCAACAGGAGCAACAACAGGGTCAACAGCCAGAACAACAACACGGGCAACAACAATAGCAACAACAGGGTCAACAGCTAGAGCAACAGCCAGGGCAACAACAGGGGCAACAACAGGAGCAACAACAGGGTCAACAGCCAGGGCAACAACAGGGGCAAAAAAAATAGCAACAACAGGGTCAACATCTAGAGCAACAGCCAGGGCAACAACAGGGGCAACAACAGGAGCAACAACAGGGTCATCAGCCAGAACAACAACAGGGGCAACAACAGGAGCAACAACAGGGTCAACAGCCAGAACAACAACACGGGCAACAACAATAGCAACAACAGGGTCAACAGCTAGAGCAACAGCCAGGGCAACAACAGGGGCAGCAACAGGAGTAACAACAGGGTCATCAGCCAGAACAACAACAGGGGCAACAACAGGAGCAACAACAGGGTCAACAGCCAGAACAACAACAGGCGCAACAACAGGGTCAACAGCTAGAGCAACAGCCAGGGCAACAACAGGGGCAGCAACAGGAGTAACAACAGGGTCATCAGCCAGAACAACAACAGGGGCAACAACAGGAGCAACAACAGGGTCAACAGCTAGAGCAACAGCCAGGGCAACAACAGGGGCAGCAACAGGAGTAACAACAGGGTCATCAGCCAGAACAACAACAGGGGCAACAACAGGAGCAACAACAGGGTCAACAGCCAGAACAACAACAGGAGCAACAACAGGGTCAACAGCTAGAGCAACAGCTAGGGCAACAACAGGGGCAGCAAAAGGAGCAACAACAGGGTCAACAGCTAGAGCAACAGCTAGGGCAACAACAGGGGAAGCAACAGGAGCAACAACAGGGTCATCAGCCAGAACAACAACAGGGGCAACAACAGGAGCAACAACAGGGTCAACAGCCAGAACAACAACAGGGGCAACAACAGGAGCAACAACAGGGTCAACAGCCAGAACAACAACAGGGGCAACAACAGGAGCAACAACAGGGTCAATAGCCAGAACAACAACAGTTGCAACAACAGTAGCAACAACAGGGTCAACAGCTAGAGCAACAGCTAGGGCAACAACAGGGGCAGCAACAGGAGCAAGAACAGGGTCAACAGCCAGGGCAACAACAAGGGCAGCAACAGGAGCAACAACAGGATCAACAGCCAGAACAACAACAGGGGCAACAACAGGAGCAACAACAGGGTCAACAGCTAGAGCAACAGCCAGGGCAACAACAGGGGCAACAACAGTAGCAACAACAGGGTCAACAGCTAGAGCAACAGCCAGGGCAACAACAGGGGCAGCAACGGGGGCAACAACAGGGTCAACAGCTAGAGCAACAGCCAGAGCAACAACAGGGGCAACAACAGGGTCAACAGCTAAAGCAACAGCCAGAGCAACAACAGGGGCAACAACAGGGTGAATAGCTAGAGCAACAGGGGCAACAACAGGGGCAACAACAAAAGCAACAACAGGGTCAACAGCTAGAGCAACAGCCAGGGCAACAACAGGAGCAACAACAGGGTCAACAGCTAGAGCAACAGCTAGGGCAACAACAGGGGCAACAAAAATAGCAACAACAGGGTCAACATCTAGAGCAACAGCCAGGGCAACAACAGGGGCAGCAACATGAGCAACAACAGGGTCATCAGCCAGAACAACAACAGGGGCAACAACAGGAGCAACAACAGGGTCAACAGCCAGAACAACAACAGGGGCAACAACAGTAGCAACAACAGGGTCAACAGCTAGAGCAACAGCCAGGGCAGCAACAGTAGCAACAACAGGGTCAACAGCTAGAGCAACAGCTAGGGCAACAGCTAGGGCAACAACAGGGGAAGCAACAGGAGCAACAACAGGGTCAACAGCCAGGGCAACAACAATAAGGGCAGCAACAGGAGCAACAACAGGGTCAACAGCCAGAACAACAACAGGAGCAACAACAGGGTCAACAGCTAGAACAACAGCCAGGGCAACAACAGGGGCAGCAACAGGGGCAACAACAGGGTCAACAGCTAGAGCAACAGCCAGAGCAACAACAGGGTCAACAGCTAGAGCAACAGGGGCAACAACAGGGTCAACAGCTAGAGCAACAGCCAGAGCAACAACAGGAGCAACAACAGGGTCAACAGCTAGAGCAACAGCCAGGGCAACAACAAGGGAAGCAACAGGAGCAACAACAGGGTCAACAGCCAGAACAACAACAGGAGCAACAACAGGGGCAACAACAGGGGCACAGGTCGGTTTCTAAGCCAACAAGTCAGCTAATCAGCTCGCTCTCCATAATATCTGCTCAGCTGACCATCATTATCTTCATCAGCACAGTTTCCTACAATCTTAAAGCTCAAACTGTGAAAATAGATCATATGTTGGGAAGCAGTTTATTTATAGATCACTTTTAATATAAAACTGCATACAGGGGAATACTGAGACAGAAGAAAAACAAAGAGGGAACAGATAATAACAGCAGTAAATGTCCACATTTATGTGACTGGGAATTCACTAGGGAATTCACCGTGGTGGTAGCCATTGTTGTTTACACCCCACCACCTGCTTGTAGTTCCTTCTCTACACCTCCTACCCCATTAGCAGCCCTGCCTACTATTCTATATCCAGCTCAGGTCAATAGGATGCTAGGCGGACTGAAGACAAGGAAAGCAGTGGGACCTGATGATATCAGTCCAAAGCTATTGAAGACCTGCTCTGCAGAGCTATGTGGTATTTTAACACATTTGTTCAACCTGAGTCTGCGTTTACAGAAGGTCCCCAGACTGTGGAAAACATCTTGCCTGGTCCCTGTTCCAAAGAAAAATCATCCAATCCACCATGATGTCAGGACTAGTGTGTCAACTCAAATGGACCCTTTACAGTTTGCTTATCAGCCCAACATCAGTGTTGATGATGCCCTCATCTATATGCTGCAGAGGGCGTATACACATCTGGACATCCCCGATGCATCTGTGAGGATCACATTTTTTGACTTTTCGTGTGCCTTCAATACCATCCAGCCTGGACTGCTGGGGGAAAAGATGGGCAGGATGAAGGTGGCTCCATCACTGGTCCTGTGGGGTTTGGACTATCTATCCCTCAGACCACAGTATGTACGTCTGCAGAACAGTGTCTCAAGCACTGTTCTTAGCAGCACAGGAGTGCCACAAGGAACTGTGCTGGCTCAGTTCCTGTTTACCATCTACACAGCGGATTTTCAATACAACACCGACAGATGCTTTTGCAGAAATTCTCAGATGACACCACAGTTGTCGAACCTTATAAGAGGAGGCGATTTCTTCATTTGAATACCACAAAACCAAGGTGATGGTGGTGGTTTTCAGGAGGGGTGATCCTACCAACACCTATTACCATGGGGGGCAGTGAGGTGGAGCTGGTGACTACTCACAAGTACCTTGGTGTACTGCTTGACAATAAGCTGGACTGGAAGAGCCATATGGAGGCTGTGTAATCGAAAGGGCAAAGCCGACTTTATTTCTTAAGGAGGTTAAGGTCATTCGGTGTCTGTCAAACCTTGCTCCGCAGTGTCTATCCAACAGTGGTGGCCAGTGCTCTGTTTTTTGCTGTGGCTTGTTGCGGAGATGGTGTTCGCACCGCAGACAGAAACAGAGTGGACAAGCTCATCAGGAAGGCCGACTCGGTGGTTGCGGTTGAACTAGAGAGGGTTCAGCAAGTGGCAGAGGCCAGAACATTGAATAAACTAAGATCAATATTGATTAACCCTACGCACTCAATCCACCACCTGAAGGTGATAAACAGCAACACCTTCAGTCAAAGACTGAGGATGCCAATGTGCAAAACGGAGCAGTATAGGAAGACATTCATACCAGCTGCTATACGACTCTATAATGCACAATAATAACTTTTTATATTCTTATATTATTTTATGTTTGTTTTATGTTGTATTTGTGATTTCTTAATACATGTTGTTTGTGACATCAGTGAGAAACATTTACTATCTCGCTGTGATCAGAGGTGGCCACACAACTCATGCTCAAGTAGAATTAATTGGCAAAACAAAAACTCTGCTAGTGGTCACAGGGCCCTATTTTAACGATCTAAGCGCATGGCGTGACACGCGTGGCACAGTTGCATTTAACGGTGGAAAAAATCCATCAGTGCACCAGCGCATGGTTCAAAAGGGTTGTAGTTACAGTACTTACTTGTACAACAGCTCAGGGAGGTCTTTCTTACCTGACATTGTAAATATTACAATATATTTCCCATATTCATGCCTGATATTCAAGAATCTGGAAATACAACTTCTGACACCCCAAAAATAGACCATACCATTTCCTGACTTTGATGTAAGCTGCTTTAATACGCTTAACTTTCCCACCTGAAGAGTTTCGTTATTAGCATTTATTTTACTTTAATTACTTTAAATGGTTCACTCCCCACTGTGTCCCTGAGCAAGACACTTAACCCCTACTTGCTCCAGAGGCGTGCGACCTCTGATATGTATAGCAATTGTAAGTCGCTTTGGATAAAAGCGTCAGCTAAATGAATAAATGTAAATGAGCCAGCTGAGAGCCCACCCTGTCATTTCATTTCCACTATATCATTTCATATTTTTCTCACTTTTCGCCAACACTGGTGTTTAGGATTATTTATTGTAGATGCACATTTTCATATCAATACAGAGTTCATTATTTCATTTTAAGTATTTTGTGAGTCTTTCTACAAGAAACATGATATTTGTTTTCACTCTGGAATTCAGGAGTTTTACCTGCCCAGGTAAATGTTAAAATCCAGGTTTGTTATTTCAAATGTATTCAGTTTTATTTATATAGCGCCAATTCACAACAAAATGCATCTCATTGCACTTTTTATACACAGTAGGTCTACACAGTACAAATTCCCAATTCCCCAACACTACATGACAACTGCTTTATGGAACGCAGATTACATTTCATTCACAGCCAACATGAGCAGGAGGAAAGGAGGTATTTGCTAAAAAAAGTTGAAACTTAACACTTAAAATGAGAAGAATAAGGAATTAATCCCCCCCGGTTGTTACTGTATATTTTGCTCCCTGCCCTATTCTGGTTTCTTTATTGTGTTTTAGTGGTGTATGAGTGTTTTCTTTAACAATTTACTTTCATGACCAGACAGGCTGTTCTCAGTCATTTCAAACGTTTCCATGTGCAGTAAAGTCACATCACATATCGTGGGGCATTTAAGCAGCGAAACAAAAAAACTGTAGTTATAACCGTGACATAACAGACAGAGGAAACAGAATTCAACATTTAGTGTCTGAACTAACTTAGACATTCTGAGGGAACTCAGGATTGATCAGGAGGATGGCTGCTTTACTCCAAACAGTTTCACTGGATGAACCTGACTGAGTGTGAGACCTTTTGGATGTGTAGAAGAACACAGAACATTATTAATGGGAGATTTTAATAATCAATGAAGTTACACTGCTTTGCCGCGTGCATATATTTCAGAGTAATGCGCATCTAAAATAACAAAAAACAGTGAAATTCTGCACCGTAGACTTTAGCCGGGGTTTCTTTTGTCAATGGCGCAATCGCTTTCTGCTGCTTCAAGATAGCAATGAGCCAACAATTAGCATGACCTACTGTACATCCTGGGAAAAAGCAAATGGCTGTTCATTTAATGAATGCATGGAGCAGATGAAAATAAACATAGGACATCTTTGTTGCCTGTAAATAAAATGTTTTTCTTAATACATATGCATTCATTTATTTTAGCACAGAATGCTCCAAGTGTTGTATAATGGGCCTTATTATACAGTTGCATCTTCCTCAAGGGAACTTTTAGCCTAATAATCTTTATAATTTTTATCATAATACATATTGACCTAGGTCACTCACAGCATTGTTTTCATTGTGTCATATATTTTTTATATTTTTCTCTTAATATTTATTGTCTTTCACTAACTGGTTGTGATAATTGCACAAGGAGAAGGTGGACACACATGCTGTAGAAATATGTATTTATGTATTGTTTGTTAATAAACTCTGTGTTACTCAAACGTTTGTCATTATGCCGAAAAATGTCTTTGTAAGCAGTTATGGCAGGGCCCTACGTTTACCTTTCACCTTTTAAGGAATACATGTGTCCTTGGACAACAATGAACTTTATTTTGTAGTCATTTCATAGTGAAAATGAATGCACAGATTGTAGCAACAATGCACAATGCATGACACACAAAACAAGACCAGAACAGCTGCAACATTGTAATTTTGTTTAGTTCAGTTAATTTTAAAACTGTAAAACTATGTACATGTGAAGATGGTGCGAAGTACAGCGCTACAGTGACAGGATACATGCAGATTTCTGAGGAGTAAGATTTACATGTAGCACAACATGGAAATTATTGGCCTGAGCAAAAAGAACACACATGCTAGTGGTAGTGTTTTATCTTGCAACTTTACATTTCAAACTGTGTGAAGTTCTTTTGGTTTGCTTTTCACTGAAGGTGAAACATCTGCTGCTTCAGGTCTCTTCTCTGAAAAATGTGAAGGAAATCATTGTGAGCTAGTCAGCTCTTACTGATAAAGACGTTTCAGGAAGCAGCAAGATTGATTGAATTGGGGAGATAAAGACAACAGTAGTAGAGTGTGGGAACAATTTGCACTGCCAAACCAAATATAAAGGATACGTCCATCCATCCATCGTCAACCGCTTATCCTGCAGGGTCGTGGGGATATAAAGGATACAGGCAGGGAGTGTTTTCCTTCCTTGACTTCCTGTGCACATAAGGTTATTGTTCACCTCCCTGTACATGTGGGAGGATTCTAATGTCTAGTGGTTCAAAAGAAACTATACTAAAAGAATTTAAAGGACAGTTTTACCATGCACGTACATTCATGTGCATGGAGTACATACACACTGTGCTTGTGGTTTTTGTGTGGATTCTGTGTGTGTGAATTACAGGAGGTGAGGTGACAGTACAGCGTGAATGATTACCAAAAAATAACCATAGTTAGGTACTGTAACTCCAGATTCTATGAGTATATGCTCAGTCGTCCAAGGCTATCGCCTGGGTATTCCCCTATGTAGCGTAATGCGGCACTGAGAAAACACTTTTGCTGCAGGCCTCTCCTACGTCTGCACCTTGTATATATACAACGGTGAGACCTGGCTCGGTTCCCATAGTGCCTTTTCTTCAGCACTGAGAACCAAGGTCCATTGAGACCTTCAACTTAGAAGGCTGCACCTATATTCGAATCTCGGGGTGGTGATGGGGCAATGGATAAGACTACGCCTTTGGTGTGAGAAACCCGGGTTAAACTCCCTACTGTGACCCATCCACCATTGTGTCCCTGAGCAAGATCCTTAATCCCTAGTTTCTCCAGAGATGTGCTCTGACCTATATAGCAATTGTAAGTTGCTTTGGATAAAAGCGTCAGGTAAATGTAATGTAATCTCAGGCCAACTCAAGGTCCAGAAATGAGGGCCAATAGGGGGATGAAGACCGCCCTGCAGTGGTTCCAACAGACAGATCACCGTATGTCAAGACCTGAGGACAGCCAGTAGAACCTGAGAAACACAACGCTGTATGTACTTAATCACATTATTACTTGAATTTGGCAATATTGTCTTTATCAGGGCACACAGATGAACCGACGATCACTTGTGGGGACTTTATAACCAAGTAGGAAAATAACTAACCCTGAAAATCTTTATTCTCTCTAATTATTATCCATGCTGGGTATTTTCACATTCTGCAGAGGAAGATTGTATTCATATCAGGCCCTTTTCCAACTTTAAGGAAAGCAATAAATAACTCTTAGGAGACTCCTTGCCCTGAAAAAACAGCGTGCCTCCCAGAAGCCGATTCCTAGACAACAAGACTGAAGCAAAAATAATTTGAAATCATTTGGGTCAGTACAGCTTTGACTGCTCTTTAAATGACAAGGCTGAAAAAAAATTAAATAAATAAATAAATAAATGACAAGGTGGAAAATGTCAACAATACCTCGTCATCTGCTCTACCGCCTGCTGAAGGTTAAAAAGAGGTCGACTCTTTTTAATGTTTAACGTCCTCAACGTTAAACATTAACATTGTTAATTTGATTAAAATAATCTGCTGAGCAGCAAAAAGAAAAGGGCTCACAGTTCACTTTGAAATATATGAAGCCATGGCTGTCTGTAATGAAGCTATTTCCAAGGATATTGACCTTCTTCTCAACACTGACCTCAATCGTCTTGAGGAGCTGCTTGGTCTTTGTGTGTTAAACTGGTTCACACACCAAAGGAGGAAGTTCTATGTCAATCTCGGAGATCATGTGTCACAGAAACATGACATCTGTTTTAGGGATGCACAAGGAGAGGTCTTAGACATTGTGTTATATTCAAGACTGTGTAACACAAGATGTATTGTTACATCATTTTTTGAAATAAGTACACAGTGTATATGATGTTGTATGTTAACAGGGAAGACAGGGTTTGGTTGCTGTAATTGCTGAATGACCTTTGAGGCTGAAAAAGGTTTTGAGGCCAGGACGAAATGGGACAATCACATTTCCTTTGGCCAAATAATAACATTCATGCAAGTAAGTAACGATTACTGTTTATCTTCCCTTTAAGAAACAATGCAGCTGTTTCCTGTAATACCCGGACAGAAAACATGATTCCTTGCCAGAGATCATGAAACGGTTTAGCTTTGTTAAGCAAGTGGGTAATTGTGTGGTTCAGAGTGCATTAAAGAGTTACAGTTTCATCTTTAATATGTATCTCATAGTCTACTTGTGCACTTAATCATATATTTTGATGTTCTGTGTATGGAGACATCCCAGGTGTTTAATGTATCCCAGGGTCATTAATGTATGTTTAAATATGGTTCATTCTGTCTTGATGTGTGATAAACTATGACACACAGCCAGGATGTGTGTCCAGCTCTTCTGGGAAGTTGGCCTTGTTTTGGATCGGACAGGCAGGGGCTTATCTGATGGACCATTGCAGAGAAGGCAATTTTTTCCACACTGAATGTTGCACAAAAGTGAGGAAAAGAAATAAAGCAGAGAGGCTGCCAGCTGCTTTCAAAGCTGTAGTTTGCTTCTTTTGGGCTGGACCAGGGAAGAATTATACAAAGATGTGTTTTAGTTCTGGTTATACTAAAACACCCATTTATTACACACATGCTGATATGCCTTAAGTGTTTTTAAATGTGCATATGCCACCATTTCACCTTCTTACTAAATTAGCTTAATAAATAGATAAAAAAAACAGATAAAATAGAATAGATACATTAGAAATGTTTGATTGAGGGGTTTTTGAGCATTAACACTTAATTTCCTGCATTCTGGAGACATTTTCTGCACCAATTTATGTTGGAAAAGTCTTTATTTTTATAAGGGGAAGGACAAAATGTGGGTGGCTGGTGACAATTCAGAATATAAAAATATAACAGACTATAATGCAGTAATCAGAAGCTTATTCCTTTTTACTAAGTTACTTTTTTTAATATAAAGATTTCTTCTACATTTACACTGCATTGCAGCTTATTGTGCAAAAACACCTTTCTCATAGCATTTTTATTTGCTAATTAACATTTGTTGGTGCAGCTATTTTTCAGAACGTTTTTAACAAATGCTTTTAAAATGTAGCTGCTCCATGCTCACCACTTCACCTGTACTCTCCTCCTGCTCTCTCTCTGTTCCTCAGCACTGTCACTCTCACTGGGCTTCTCTGTCTCAGGCCTCCTCCTCTCCTTTACTCCTTCCAGGTCCTGTGCCTGCACTATGCAGGGTAGGCTATGCTGTAGCTGTAGCTCCTGTACCAAACATATACATACAGTTATTTTTGGCCCACAACACAAGAAACAGCTTGTGTTGAGGGGGAGGATGTGGTGGCTACTAAGAGATGTGATTGGTCCAGCCCAATGTCAGTATAGGCCTGATGCTTTATGGGCCGATCATTGACCCATTTTTAAAAATCAGTTAGGCTATACATAAATAATTTACGTTACACCGGCCCTAAAGCTTTGTCAGCCTGCCGGGCATTTGACCTCTTCATCAGAGGAAGAAAACCGAAACTGAAAACACTTGGGATCAAACAGAAATATCACCACGATTCCACACAAATGTTCACTTCAGCACCTCTGATAAAGTGCAGCTCACAACCGCTTCAGAGGGAACGAATCATCCTGGAGACAGTAAAACAGTAGAGTCTCAGAGTGAGGGGGACAGAGACAGCAGGACACAGAACGCCAGGAGTTTGTGTCGCGGTCAGGCTCATGATATGCTCTCACTACTGTGCGGTGACTGTGCAATGCACGCTCTCTCTCTCTCTAAATGCAAACATGGAAAACATTTTTTGCTGATGTTGATTTACATTCGAGACTACAGTCAAAACATCCAGGGCTAAAGTCCCAGAAAAATGACCTGGCTACGCCGTTGTTCTAGTTCCTCCGCCAGGTTGTGGATAGTCTTTGCAGTGGACAGATGTAGATTTAGCCAGAGCTAGGATGCTTTTGTGCCAACATGTGCTCCTTCCTGAAGCCTCTTCCTGAGAGCAATACACTACTTGTTCTGTTTTACTAAAGTTAGCATTAAAAATATTACAAAAATATATATAATATAAAAAGTATCTGCGTCATTTCCACATTTTTAACTGTGCTCCTAAATTTCTTTGTGTGCTCCTGAATTGAAAAAGCTTAGCGTTCACCAGCCTACCACTGCCCCCCTAACCTTTCAAAGAGGGTAGACACTGCACAAAAGCAGTGGCCAGTCCCGAGAACACATCAACAGCGGTGGACTCGGATGAACCTGGGCCCCAAGTCCAAACAGAGCTGGCACCAGAGTGTGTTCCATCAACTATCTCATCAGGTCAATTTTGGTTCCTCCCAGAGCCCAGATTAGAGAAATTAACAGAGCATGATGATGTTGAACACTTTCTTATAACTTTTGAGAGGATGGCAGCAGCAGCCTTATTCCTTTGCTTACTGGTAAGGATAGAGGGGCCTATGTGAATATGGACTTAGATGATGCTCATGATTATGACTGTGTTAAAGATGCCATTCTAAAGAAATATGACATTAACCCAGAGACAGGCAGAGATTCTGTTCAACACATATTGATCCTGGTGAAAGTCCCAAGGAGCTATATGTAAGACTGAAGGCAGCTTGGTCCCTTCGATACCATCTGGCATCCAGAGAATTAAGCTACACATAAACAAAACAAACAAAATAAAACAAACATAGTAAAAATGATTATATTGATTATAAAAACCTAGTAAAAAATAGTAGATCGCTTGGAGACAGCGGCACATCCAGCAGAAAGGACTTATCCCTGTCTTTAATCCCCGACAGATTTAGCCACAAATGTCTCTCCGTGGCCACCATAGCTGCCATGGAGCAGCCGACCGCGCGCACCGTCTCCTTATTTGCCCGGAGAGATAAATCCGTGGCCCCCCGCAGCTCCGAAATGTCTGCCGGGGTCGGCTCCTCACCCTTCTCCAGGTCCTTAAGGAGGTCAGCCTGGTACCAGTGTGGGAATTATACCGTGGCCACGCGGCCATGGCCGCCGTTGCCCTACACTTTGGCCGTCATGCCCCGTGAAAAAAAATCATCGTACGGCCACAGTGGCCTGTGTGCCCTGGCCCTGTCCAAGTTCCATGTATAAAGCTTCAGTGCGGCATAGTGGGCTTGCTTTGAATTACAGCGAGCCACCCAAGTAGGTCTCTGAACTTCAATTGGTTACGTGGATTCGGCGCAGGTGCAGTCAGTGTCATAATCACATCGATGATCTCACGCAGCACGCCTCAAAACAGCAGTGCAAGAAGCGCGTAGCGTTAGCACATACAGAAGAGCGACACTCACTCAGGTAAGCATCTGCACAGCAAACGAGCTAAGCTGTTTTGATATGATAAGTAACTGATTAATGTGGTAGGATTTGACTGAACGTAACATTTAGTATTACCGGTATTTGCCATTTTTGCATGGTGAACTAAGCTAGCTGTTAGCTACGTAGGACAACAAACATCTCCTCTGAACTCCAACCCTGACCCTGAGTCAGATTCTCTTTCAAGTGATGAGTCTGAAATAATCCACTGCATTCCCTCACTCTCTCTCTCTCTCCCTCTCTCCCTCACACTCTCTCTCTCCCTCTCTCTCTCTCTCTCTCCCTCTCTCCCTCTCTCCCTCACACTCTCTCTCTCTCTCTCTCTCACTCACACACATTCTCACATGTAATGGACTGAATTAACTTTTTGAATGATTTTAATGGCATTTGTGTTTCTGAATGCTTTTATTGGCATTTATGTTGTTTCTATTGTTGTTAGGATGAATACCTTCTGGATGAAAAGGTTCTCTCTCATTAAATTTTTTTTTTTTTAAAAGTCATAATCCATGTCTTATTCCAAATTAGGATGTTATGGTATCAATCTGAATGGGAAAACCATCGAATTGTACTCAATGGCCTTTGTGCCCTGTCATATGGCCTAGGTGCCCCTAAAAAAAAGAAAAGGTGGAGGCCAAATGGCCTTGCCCCTATAATTACATAATTCCCACCCTGCCTGGTATGCCTGCAAAATTGCCATGGAGTGCAGGGACGCACCAGCCTGACCGGCCGCCATATAAGCCCGGCCCACCAGTGCAGAGGTGTCCCTTTGAGCGAATGCGCTGCCTCGGGAGAAAGACAGCTCGCTTAAGCTTCATCACACTACTATAATTGTACAATATAGATGATGATAGATTTAAAATGTTTTTTACTTAACGGGTCAAAAGTTAATCAAAGTCATTTTCTCATATACCCAGATGCTGCTTGTATGTCACAGCCTCAGTGGGAGTTATAAGGATCAACGTAACACTGTGTAAAGTTACTAAATTACAGTTCATGTTCAGGGACTTTGTCACGCGTTCAGCTGGTTGTGGCCCCATTTCAACAGCTGTTCTCTGCTTTTTTTTTCTTCCCACATTTCTATCTAATAGAGTCTCTGGAGGAGACTTATCAGAGGAATTTATATGTTAAAATAGTGTTACTTTGCTCTCAAGCTGTCTAAACAGCTGTTTTTTTATTCTTTTAAATTAGATCTGTATCTGGGTGAGAAACTTTTAATCACTGTCCTTTAAATAAACTAAGAAACTACAGCACTACAGATGCTTCAGAGTTAAACAGCTTTTCATCCAGTGAACTGATGGACTGAAGTCTCATGTTGAATGAAAGAAGGAGAAAACTGCAGAGATCTGTATTGTCTGTTTTCTCATCCATTCACCAAGGTCTCACTTTGTTTCCATTTACTGAATGAAATATGAGTAGAATCTGGTGGAGCAGTGACCTCTAGTCATCAGAGTCTGGATTACAAGTCAGTCAGATCAGGATGGGAACTACAGCTCTTTGAACGGAGCCAGATCTTACGGATTTGTTCCTTTCAGGGTCTTTCAGCTACCAAACAGTTCAACCACCACTTTTGCTGGTCACTGTCTGAGTTACATTCTTATTTGTTGCTAGAAATAACTATTTAAGAACCTTCAGTACATTAAATGTTCTGTCACTGATGTTACTAACTACCTGTATCCAGTTGTATTACGAAAATAAGACCTACAAATGAAACAGCATTGACACAGTCACCATTGTAGTCAATATCAAAACAATCAGTGGATCACTTGGTCCTGATGAAACCAGAATAAGAGGTGTTGTTGTGGCAGGTTTAGATGACAACAAGTCATACTGTGTTGACCAAGCTGCATTTTTTTGTAACCACAGGAAGTTTGGTTTCCTGTTTGTACAGTCTCTGCTGAGATGGTACAGATTGCAGGTCTCAGCAGAATCAAACCTTCCACCAAACATGGAGAGCTTGAAAACAGCACTGGGGCATTTCACTAAACATTTCTCTGAAACAGCCAGCATCTACGCCACAGTCATCGTGATCTTTTCTTACCATGTCCTGCTTAACAAGGACATGCCGTGCACCTGCGAAAAACAACTGACAGCCTGCTGGTTATACATGACTCTGCCAGGGTGTTTAATATTTGTGGTGTGGCTCTGGATGGACAAAAGCTTTCAGAGAGCGTGGAAATACACATGCGTAAATGGTAAATGTAACCTTTGTAGTGTTTTATGGTTTGACATTCTCAAAGCAACTTACGTCGGTCTGCTGTGGGCTACATCCGTGTTAATCGATGGAGACTGGTATGTCTGCTGTTACAATGATTTTAAAAAACATGCACAGCTGGCCTGCAAAGACAAGACTAGCATCACCGCTGAGGAGCGAGGAGTCATCGCTGGCCTGATGAACAAGTCCCGGGTGAGTTTTCGTCTTTCTTTGTTGACGACATCATAATTATCACAGTTTTTAAAGCAACTTAAGTAACCTGGTTACCACAAATTTTTTAGATGACATGTTAACAAGAAACCCGGTGTGGTGATTGAGAGCCTGATTAAAACAGAGAGATTTTTGCAGTTGGCCCCTCAGCCTCTGGCATTAGTGTATGAATATGTATGAATGGGTGAATGTCAAAGTGCTTTGAGTGGTCTGAAGACTAGAAAGGAGCTATACAAGTACAGACCAGTTACCATCTAAACACATCTGCAAAACATTCACTGATAATGTATTTTAGTTGTTCTCCTACTCTCCACTTGTGCAGTCCAATAGCAAGAGTTTCTTCTAATATTTCCATCCACTGAATGAAATCACAAGGAGTAGGTCGGGATAGATGATAGAAATAATAAGTACAAGACTACAGACTTTTGACTGTAGAGATCGTTCACATCCTGAGTCCCGTCTGTGTTCAGGCAACAGAAGCACTTTAGTTAAGGTTATGACTGTTCAGTTCAATATTAATGACGTCAGATTCAAGTTACATCATCTTTCCTGAACCTGTGCTTCAAGGACCTTAAAAAGAAAAACTTGTATCATGCTTCAGTTGATAACAAGCAGATATTGTGGGAAAACAAATAAAATGCATCGTCAGTGAACCTTTGCAGGTATGTTCATTACAAACACTTCCTTATTATGTGGACCACAGAAACATTTATATTTTACTATTTTGTTTCTTTCAAAACTTAATTACTGTTACAAATTAGAATACAAAAGTCATTTCTTAAAGATAGATTTGCTCTCACTGAGCCAACATCACCAGAATGAACAAATTCCCTTTAAATCCACATGCACATATAACAGTCACCTTTCTAGTGACTAACATTGTATTGCTATTTAGTGCAAATGAGTGGATCAGAACAATCAGTGAATCATTTCATCATGGTGAGAACTTTCAATGAAAAGAATAAGACAATAATTTAAAATAATACAAGCTGATCGAGCAGCAGCTTTTTTGTAACCGCAGGAAGTTTGGTTTCCTGTTTGTACAGTCTCTGCTGAGATGGTACAGGTTGCAGGTCTCATCAAACATGGAGAGCTTGAAAACAGCACTGGGGCATTTCGCTAAACATTTCTCTGAAACAGACAGTATCTATGCCCCAGTCATTGTAATTTAAAAAATAATAATAAAATAATATAATTCATTAGCAATAAGAAATCAACAAGATTTATTTTTAAAAATGAAAAGAACAATGGTGCACTCCTTTTCATTAAAATTGTATTAACCTTTAGAAAGTGACTACATTTTGATAATACAAGCTGCTCTTTGTTGTTTGTTTTTCAGCTTTATGGCTTGTCTATTCTCCTCATCATTACATTTCTAGCTGCCCTTGTATCATCACCATTGAGCGAATGGTCCAAACATTCCAATTCAGTTCATGAGATCATTTTGGAAGAAGGAGAACACCTGGTGACAGATACGTTGAGAACAGCTGCAAAACACGTTATGACAGAAAAACTTAACACCTGTGTGAATGATGAAAAATGGGAGGAATGTTTTAATGTTGCTGGAGGACTGGTTGAAGAATGGGCCTCTACTTCTAAACCACCAGCCAAGTCCTTTATTTATAAACCACAAGCCAAGTCCTCTACTTCCAAACAGCCAGCCAAGTCCTCTACTTCTAAACCACCAGCCAAGTCCTCTACTTCCAAACAGCCAGCCAAGTCCTCTCCTTCCTTGTCTTCTAAACAATCATCTGGATCTTCACCTTCTGGGGATGTGACCTCACTTTAGTCATCCAGAAATGTTGTCTGTTTGAAAGTAGCCTACAGTGTTTTTAATCACTTAAACAATATTACAGTTACAAGATTAATTGAGATGAAACCTAAACCTGAACTGTATTTAACAGCTTGTCTGAAGCAACTGTGACAAGTCGTATTGTAGCTTTGCTATTGCCAACCTAATTTCATCTGCAGAATGACTTTAATTCTACACTGACATCTGTACAGACATTCATTTTCCTCAGAATCAGACTTTTCCCCCAGCGCCATCATACGGTTCACATTTGTGGGTTTTAGTGAAAAATCTCAACAAACAGGGCGATTTGTATTACAATCGCAGCCATAATAAATGTAAATATGGTTGGTAATAACGTGCTTTGACACCTACCTACATGGCTGTTTTTCTGGTGAGGACAGGTGAAACGTCTGCTGTTAGTAAAATGTAGTGAAATTTAAATAATAGTCAAAGAATCAAATCCATTATATTTGAGTGTCAGTTGATTTAGTTGCTGTTAAAAAAGAGAGTAAAAACAAAGTGTCACTAAATCAAACCTGTAAGTGTAATTGTGTAAAAATATATATTTGTTTGGAATATATCTGAGCTGTATGTACCTTTACCCTTAAGAGTTAATGTCAACACTACATAAAAGTGTTAAAAGAGAATAAAAAATAAATAAATAAACAAAACTAAGACTGGTCTGTGTTACATGTAAAATTTGGATACTAAAAAGATCCTGAAAATTACACTCCACCCTGAAGCTCTGTGCTGGTCAGCTGTCTCTGGTGTTCACAGACATTTTTAACGCTTCACTGGAGACATGCCAAGTGCCAGCCTGCTTCAAAGCCTCCACCATCATCCCTGTCCCCAAGAAACCAAGGACCACTGGACTAAACAACTTCAGACCCGTCGCCCTGACCTCCTTTGAGCGTCTTGTGTTGTCCCACCTAAAATCCATCACAGACCCTCTCCTGGACCCCCTGCAGTTCACCTACAGAGCAAACAGGTCTGTAGGTGATGAGTCCGCCGACAGGTGGGAGATCGACCTTCTGGTGTCCGGGTGCACGTTGTTTCTCTGCAATTTTTTGTCTTTATTCTTTTATTATTCTCATATAACTTGCATCTGTTTATTCCATATATATATATTTCTACATTTATTTATTGTATGATTTAACTGTATGTTTGTCTACGTGTAGCACCTTATCACCAAAGCAAATTCCTCGAACGTGTAAAATACTACTTGGCAATAAAGATCTTTCTTATTCAGATTCTTCTGATATGTATGGAATATGTGCAGAGGCACGTTGTGTCTGCTAATCCAATTTAATCATTTTAAAAGGCTAATTTATTATATTTTATCATTAGGAAGCCATTTTGCAATCATGCTGGCACAGGTTAAAAACTGTGTGCTGGTTAAAGAAGCAATGAAACTGGTTTTCTTTAGACTGGTTGTGTATCTGGAGCATCAACAGTAGTGGCTTCCATTACAGGCTCAATAGTCCAGACACAAAGAACTTTCTTCTGAAACTTGTCAGTCTGTTCGTATGCTAAGAAATGAAGCGGTGCTTGAAGTGGAAAAAATAGGTGCCAGTACTCCCCCACCTTGCGCATTAACCAAGTTATGGAGGAAATGTCTATTTATATGAAGGGAAACTAAATTAAGGTGACAGGTGACAATTCAAAATATAATGTAATATATGCAAATGCAAATTTGTTTCTTCTATATTTCAGTTGCATTGCATGTTTTCTTATTGTGCATTGTTTCATTTGGTATTCAACATTTCTAGTAAGTGGTGTTTCAGAATATTTTTAACAAAAGCTTTCAAAAAGTGACCTTCTCATTCTGACCTGTACCCAGCGTCCTCAGTGTAACTGACACCTGTCTGTCAATATTTTTAATACTGACAGACAGCCCCATTGTTGGAATCATCATGTATATAAGTTATCTCATATTTACTCTTCACTCATCATATTCAATACTGCACAGTGAAGTGCATAAGCATGTGCTAATATGAGTTTTTAAGTTTGTTACAGAGAAGTGTTCACAGGAAGCCTGCAGTGGATGGTGTCAGACAACAGACCTCTGAAGAAACAGGAACCAAGTCCAGCCACTGAGGAGCGACTGTAATTAACATACATAGTTCCTGAAACATTCTGTACAGTAACATATGTTAATTGTTGCTGCTGTACCCCCTTTCCCCCATATAGCAGCAATGTGCATGTAACTAGGGACCTGAACATAATAAAAAGAGAGGAAGCGGCAGAGAGGCCTCAGAGCGGTTGGAGTATGTAACTGAGTGCATCTCTGTCCGTTCTCCTCGCGAGTAAAAAGCCATTAACTCTCTTGTCTTTCTTCCTTGTTTGATATTTTAGGTGTCTAATCCTGACACCCATCCAGGCTGTGATTGGTCGGCTCACAAGAAGTGACATTAACAAGCTACATTCAGCACACGGCACCAAGCTTTTTTTCTCCCTCGTCTCTCTCCGCCGACAGAGTTTAGCAGGCAGGCAAGAACAGGTGAGCGTCACAAAGCTGATATGAAGAGGGCAGAGGAGAGGACCGGCAGCCTGGGAGAAATCCCGGTACGCAAGAAAATGTCCCAGAACACCAAAGAGTAAAATGTCGAGGTGCCAGTACTGCCTACCGGGGCATACCGGCCAACCAGAAAAGAGAGGAAATCTCAGACCAGCCAATAAAACCAAAAGGTTAGCAGTGTCCTCCCTAGCATGCATTTAGCATTTACAAGCTCAAATCCTGCTTCCTGGTACAGGTCCCAGGAGGAGTACCAACAACAACATGAGACCAGGTAAAGAATTCACACCTGTCATCACCGTAGACACTCAGCTCAATATGTCTTATAGAAATGACTAAACTCATAAACAATAACTGTATCAACACGTTCCTTAAATTTGTGTTCATCATGAAACTTTGAGCTGAAGCTGAAGATAAGCTGCTGGTGTTTCTCAGTGAAAGTGGAGACGATTCTCATCATCTTCATGCTGCATATTAGCTCCTGTTGGTTTCATTGATTGATTCAGAGGTTGGTCTTGAACCTGGATCAGAGACAGGATTAGAACATGGCCTGTGAAACGTCCTGGAGACTAGAAACTGACAGCAGATTCCCAGAATCCCTCTGAGCAGCAGTGACAGCGTGTCACGTATCCAGACGCCACTAGAGGTCGCTGCTGCTTCAGCTTTTACTCCAAATATCAGTCAGTTCTGTGCTTCAGGACAGGGAAGAGGATTTCTATCTGAGACTTTCTCAACCTCATTCAATTTTTTAGTTATGTTTCTTGTTATATTGTTATAATATATTCTGTTTCTTTAGTTATGTTTAATATGTTTCATTACATGTATCTGTTATCTGGAGTTTCCAGTCGTTCAACATTCAGTCTGTTTTTTGAAAAACTCAAATCTCTTGTGATATTTTCATTATTTCTTTAGAGCAGTGTCTTAATTTCATTCTTAATTTGTCACTACATTAGCTTTTTTAAAATTGTAAAAAGGAGGCATTTTGAATTAAATGCATGAATGATCAGTCTCCACTGGTGGATCAGACACATGCCTTTGGTGTGAGAGGCCCGGGTTCAAATCCACTGTCCCTGAGCAAGACACAACCCGTAGTTGCTATCGAGGTATGCAACATCTGTTACAGATATGAAAGTTGCTTTGGATAAAAGAGTCAGCTAAATGAATACATATAATGAAGTGTTATTCTCATTGCTGTGTTGATAGTTTTACCTACAACAGAAGATTCTGGATCTCAGCCTAACTGCTGTCTTCTTTTCTCAGAACCCTCCAGGAGAACCAGCTGAGATTAAAGGTTCAGTGGGAAACAGAAGTGACATGTTTTATTTCAATTGATTGAGCCTTCAGATCTCCAATAGGCCTACAATGAAAAAAACAATCATGGAGAGTGATTTAATCTGACTTTAAAAAAGCCTGGAGTTTGCCCCGGGGAATATTAGGGCTATCCTGCACCCTCGTCCAGGATACATCCCTAAAGTGCCTTCTTGTGCGGCAGGCATATCATCCTCCACCTCATGTGACGGCGGAGGACGGGAGACTTCATCTGTTCTGACTTGTCAGAGCACTGAGTATTTACACTCCCGTTGGTGGAAGGCTACCAGCTGCTAGTGTGTTTTGGGTCCCCCAGGGCTGGGCTCCCTCCATCCAAACATACTATTAGCAACTGGATTGTTCAGACTATTTCCCTGGCCTATCAGGTGCGCGGTTTGCCTTCACCTGTGGCTGTGAGGGCTCATTCTACCAGAGGCATGGCAGCCTCTCGAGCCCTCCTTTGCTGAATGTTTGTGACGCGGCTGGCTGGGCCACTCTGCAACCTTTCATTCGGTTTACAGTCTTGACCTTCCTTTGGCACCTGGCACTCGTGCGCTCTCCTCTTAGTTGTGCCACTTTATTGCACACTGGGGTTTTCGCACGCTTTAGTGGGTATCTCGTTCCCATAGTGTCGTAACCGATGCAGTTCGAGCTCCCTCGAAGGGGAACGTCTCGGGTTACGTATGTAACCCTGGTTCCCCGAGAAGGGGAAGGAGACACTGAGTCGGCCTGCCGCACCTCTCTCCCCGCCTGTAGCGCCTGTGTAACATATACGTGGGGTCACAGAAGACAAGGTTTCGGATTAAGGAGGTGTTGAAAAAGTAAATAATGACACGGAGTCTGATAATTATATTTGGTGTTGGTACCATATATTATGTGAAAACAAGACAAAAAAACAACAAACAATAACAATACCCAAATATTTACAATCTGCAGAAAGTTGGTTTTGATATAGTGCACTTGAGAGATTTCAGTTCCGTAGACTCAGTAGTTCACAGAATTAAACAACAAAATACATCAACAAATTCAGGAGTACTCAGATATCAGTCACAACACACTATAAGACATTCTCTTTTGTTCATGAAGGATGAACGCTACATCCAAATGAAGAGAATGATCCGTGGAACGCAAATAGTCCATAAGCCAGCTTACTGAATGGCCATGTGATTGTGTGTGTGTGAATGAGAGTGAAGGGGGTGAGCCAAGCTGCAGCAGCCTCCTACCAGACCCACAAGGGGCGAGGATGTTATAGGGGCAGGTTCTGTTCCAGGTAGTAGCTCGCCATCGATTGACCCACAACTGGCCGCACCTGGCCTGTATTAAATAAACAGGACCCATGGGTTAACCACTACTCATTTAATTTATCTACTAGCTAGTTTTAACGTTTATATTTTATGTTCTATGTGTACACAATAATATTCAAGATATGGTATAATTAATTGTTAAATGACAATAACAACTTGTACAAAAGTACTTCAATGCATGTAAATAAACACCCATTATTATTAGGAGTATCTACAACATAATATTCCATTTGATACAATTGATTATCTTGCCATTCACTATGTACATAAACCATTTAAATACTTAATACTTACATAGCAAAACCGTAGCATTGACAACAAGGTGCTAGGTTTGCTTTATCATCCATTAAACCCAATAAAACTCAAATAGGAGTAAATGGAGAGCAAATGCTACTAGCATTGCTAATGCTACCAGCCACCACAGCCCACTAGAATTATATTGAGATGGCTAATGCTGTTAGCATTGAGCCAGTGGAACATTGCAACACAATAAATAGCATGGCTAATGCTATTAGCATTAGGCTAGTAGGGAATCCCATTAAAATAAATAGGGATGCTAATGCTAATAGCAACATGCAAGTGGATACAACAAACAGACTCACCAATTCCCGCAGATATTCGACACACCGCGGCACCAGTTGGCTTCTAAAGACCACGGTAGTAGATACTACAAATACACAATCGCATGCTAAAGTCAAACAAGCATTTAAGATGGAAAATAAGCGAAAATATAACAAATGTGAGACTTTTCGTTTATCATTATTGAAACAACTTCAACTTTACTCAGTTACGGATTTCTAATCCATTACGCCTCATCACTGCCGGTACTCATTAATTATTTTTACACTAGGAGATATTTTTCCTTCTAATTATCATTACACCTCTTTTAATCTACTGTATCATACTGTAGATATCCACATTTATTACTATATTCAATGATTTGTATAGGCCTACTATATTCTCTACTCACTAACTTCAACTACCTGTTATTTCTGTTCCGTTTATGCCTTGTGAGTATCTGCAACAAAGAATTCACCCTCGTAGATCAATAAAGTATTCCGATTGTAAAAATGCATAGGGTAGTGGTAAAGATATGTGCCTAGAGTGTGAGAGATGTAGGTTCGATTCCACTGTGATACATGTGTCCCTGAGTAATACACCCTAAGGTGCGCTCTCTGACGTGTGATTCGCTTTTGAGAAAGGCGTCGGCTAAATGAGTGATTACTTATGAAACAACACACAGATGTGTTTTATTTAAACACACTTTTATTCCAATCCCCATCTGCTGTCTCTGACAATCTGAAGGCGTTTGTTTGTTGTGTGATGATTTCTCCAAAATCCTGTTGGTCATGTATTGTTGAAACTCTTAGAGTTGTAAACGCTGGTCAGTCATTGCTTCAAACTCCTACCAAGATCTGTCTATCAAAAGTGACCAGCAGATGTCACCGTGGAGACGGGTGTCGAAGTGTTTCGAAGCCTCGACACAATTCCGGCACATTTGCTTCAAACGTTTCAATGTTTCACAAAGCCTCGCTTTGCCCATCACTAGAAAATAGTATTGTTTGTGTACAGAGACATACCGAGTGCAGATGCTCCGGTGGCTTCCCCCTCACACTACTGATTGGGGAAACTCACCTCAGCTTGTAAAACGCGCTTGAGCTCTGTGATTGGTTAGACTCAAGGGTGTGTCTTGTGGTGTGTTCAGGTGACTGGGAAAAAATTGGGACCATGGAATTTTAATCTGGGTTACACCTACTTCATAGTTTAAGCTAATGATGAGTGTGTACAGGTGTGCTTTATACTCCTCCGATTATTCCGTCACACCCTACCGTTCTAGCTACAAACCAATAGGATTGGAGTGATTTCATTCACATTCAGACCTGCTACGTCTAGAGGCGTTCCCATACTGTCGTAACCGACGCAGTGTCTCGTTCCCCTTCTCGGGGAACCAGGGTTACATACATAACCCGAGACGTTTGCCCCTGTTGTCATCTATGCAATAATTCTAGTAAATCACCCATAAAAGGTACTAAAATTGCAGATGCAATATTTTAGAATGCACATGCAATTCAGTACTCTTTGTTTGGGATGTTAAATCGGTCCCTATAAGGTGTTAACTTAAAATAGAAACTTGGTTTCACTCTATTCAGTAACTCACCTGATGTAAAAGGTATTTGTTAATTGTACAATTTACGTTATATGCTATGTTGTTAAGGTTAAGGAATGAACACTTCCTGTCACATGGGAAACGCAGATGGCATCAGGGGCAGGTCTGCTTTCTGTCCCCAGAGTCAAACTGAACATGGAGAAGAAGTGTTCATTTTTTATGCTCCATTTATCTGGAACAAACTCCCAGAAGACGTCAGGTCTGCTGCAACTGTCAGTTCTTTTAGATCAAGGCTGAGGACTTTTTTAAGTTGCTGCTGCTTTTATTAAATCACATTTGTTTTAATAATTTAATTTAATTAAATTAATAATTTGATTTGTCTTTTGATTAATGTCTTACACAGCACTGTAACTTTTACTGCCCTGTTTTGTTTTTATTTTCTCTAACTCTTTTTTAAAAAGAAAATGTTAATCATCTATCAGAATTTCAACAGACCGAGATCACTAATGATTTTAATAGCTGCAGATGTTTTTTGTGGTCGGATCAAACCAACAGGCCAGCAGTGGAAAAAAACAAACCAAAAAACAAGCTTTGCACACCGTGTGCACTGTAGAGGTGCCCCTGCAAGTTTAAATGCAACACCTCTACAAGCTCAGGTTCATAACTTCCTTTTTTTGCTGTATTTATATCTCACACCAGCAATTTACATGTTTCCTGTCACTGTAGCACCGTACTTCATGCCATCTTCACATGCATCTACTCCTGTAGTTTGAAAATGAACTCAACCCAAAAAAAAAAGATTTTAAAATGGAGAAGCAGATAAATTCTGTTGTGAAAGCAAGTTTCTTTCAACTTAGGCTTCTTACTAAGCTTAAGCCCTTTTTATCCCTCACAGACTTTGAGAAGGTTCTACATGCATTCATCACAACATGCCTTGATTATTGTAATAGTCTGTTTGTAGGTGTTAGCCAGGCCTCCCTCTCTCGTCTATAACTGGTTCAAAATGCTGCTGCTCGTCTCCTTACCGGAACTCGTAAGAAGAGATCACATCACTTGCCTCTCTTCACTGGCTCCCAGTTAATTTTAGGATTGATTTTAATGTTCTTATTTTTATTCCTTGGCTTCTGGCATGAGAACTGTATGTTGTATTTGTCTGGTGTTGTATTTTGTCTGTTTATTGTTTCATGTCAATGTACAGCACTTTGGTCAACCCGGTGGTTTTAAATGTGCTTTAGAAATAAAGTTTGATTGAATGAAAAAAGAAAATTCTGTGTATTCATTTTCACTGTGAAATACTTTTACTTGAAATCAAAAACGTGTTGAAAGAGGAGGTCAATAACATGTTTACAGTAACATCACAGTCAAACTCTTTTTGTGTGTTACCAAAATAAAAGAATTAGCAGGTCCTGGTCTAAGGGGCTCAGTGTGCTTCAAATGATTTGTTGTCTGTCTTCGTCTAGATTCACAGCGGTGACTTTAGCCTAAATAAGATCTGATGCTGAGCTGTTAAGTGGTGAGCGTGTCTTGATCTATTATGAAAAATAAGTCTGGGAGATTTTTGATAAATTTTAGATCCTTAAAATATTTCTGAAACCCATAAGTATGGTTCTTTTGTAAACAAAGACAGGCCTGCACTCCCAGCAGTTTGACCTTCAGTAGCTCGTCTGTTGGATCAGACCATACAGGCTTGCTTTCGCTGCCCAAGTGCATCACTGAGCCTTGGCCATCCATGACCCTGTACTGACCATTATGATTATGACCGGCAGGTGGTCATAATGTTATGGCTAATTGGTGTGTATATACACACATATATAAGATATTTGTTTCTATTAATCTTCTCTCAGATCTGAGGTAGGATGGCAGTTATCTGGACAGATGACTCACTTCCTGTTCATCTGCAACACCCTCAACAGATTTATTAAAAGAACAACAACCAGGAAATAAATGTTTCCTGTCAGTGCACGTTCAGATGGTAGAAGCTGCAGCTGATTTCTGCTCTACATCAGAGATGCAGTCCTTACTGACTAAACTAGTTTCTGGGAAGCTCAGCACCTACGCTGTAATCATTTTGATGTTTACCTACAGTATTTTGCTTGACAGGAACCTTCCGTGTACTTGCAAACCACAAGAAACTGACTGCAATGTCTACATAGGTCTGCCTGTCTGTATTATATTTCTGTTAATACTCTGGACAGACAGGTCATTTCAGAAAGTCTGCAGATACCAGTGTTCAGGTGCGTTCGGATGTTGCAGCCAGCCTCACACCTGCAGTTCTTGGGGTTATTCCTCACGTAAGATTGTTAAAGCAGCTTTAGTTGATGTGCTTTTAGCGGCTTTTGTGTTAATCGAAGCAGACTGGTATGTTTGCTGTCAGAATGATGGCTCTGAACAACAGGCACAGTTAGCCTGCAAAGCCAAGGAGAATAATCTCACTGAAACGGAGCGAGTCAACGTCGCTAAACTGAAAAACAAGTCCAGGGGGAGTGTTTCCATCATGTCAGTGTGTGTTACTTTACTCTGGTCTTGTTTTGATCAGGTAGTAGTGTCTTAATGAATGACAGTAAGAACACAGAATTGCTGTTATAATATAAACATATGTGTTTCCTTTTCAGTATATTGGTGGCATTCTGCTCCTTTCTATCATTTTGGTGGCATCCATTATGCCACTGTGTGGATGGATGTGGGGACGTATATGTGGATGTATTAGTAAATGTAAGTGTGAACGGATGAGTGAATGTTGTAAAAAGTATGAAAAAGTCAAAGATTTTTGCAACAGAAACTTTCTGTATGACAAACGATTGTTGAAGGAGAAGGAAAACGCACTGAAAGAGATTCTGAAGGATATAGCAAAAGAAGAGATGAATAAAGTCAAGGAGGAAATACGAAGTGGACAATGGGAAAGTGTTACTGAAGTACTGATTAAAACATCTGCTGAGGGACGACCAACAGAGAACCAGGTAAAGAATCAAAAATAACAATTGAGTTTTTTCATTCAGTTTGTCTGAAGGTAGCAAGTTGTGAGCAGGTGGTCTTTAGATTCTAGTAAGCAGAAGGTCAAAGTTCTGCTACTCAATCTGTAAGATTAGATTTTGTGCATGTGTTGTCCCAAGCGTCCTGTGTGGTTCTGTGTGTCTTCCTGATTAAAAGTTTGTGTTAACAGGATGTGCAGGGTGCTGATAAGATTTTTTTTTAAACTGAAGGGTGTAGGACATAACTTGAAAGATGTGACCCCCATTTATGTTATACTAAAAATTATGAAAGGATGGTTTAAACATTAGATTAACAAACAAGATTAACTTTGTTATGGCCTGTGTTTGAAAGGATTGTTACCACACATAAAAACTGGGTTTTTCTGTCATCTCTGACGGCCATTTTACCTAATCCTATGTTACCAACATGCAGCTGTCATGTTCTTGCCGCGAGTCTCTTTCATATTGCACAGATATATAAAGGATTTATTCTTCAGCTGTGCTAAAGTTCAACCTTCAAGATTCTTGCCTGAGAAAACAGCGTCTCGGTCTCTTTAAACCAGTTGCTAGCAATGTACTGTCGCTACTTAATGAATGAGCGCTGCTACTAAACTTTCACACAAATGATTTTCAGCACGGAAACACTTAACGCATGGATGTCTCTCTCTCCTCATTCTTCAAAGGACGAGCGATTGTAAGAGAGAGCAGCAGAAAGTGACAGTGAAAGTTAACAGAGGATTAAAACAGCATTGAGTTGTCAGGTTACAGTACAGTAGGAGGGCTGGGAAGGCTCTAGGGATGAGTTATTTTTTAAGGACTACTTTTGCATTACCTCGCAATACTTTTGCATTACCTCGCAATACTTTTGTGTTAGCTCGCAATATAGTTTGTGTGCTCTCGCAATACTTGTCTTCATCACTTCCTTCATTACTTCTGAGCTAGCTGTGTATGCTCAACTGCTCTCAGTGCTCTTAGAGCTACAGAAGAAGCTCAGGTGCAAAGAAGGGGCTACCTAAGAAATACACCCAGCTGTCGATACCTGAGGCTCTGGTTACTGTCAAACAAAGACTTAGCTTTTTGGCTACCACAGTACTTGAAGAACATATGGGAGAAAGAGGAATCCCACAACACCAATGCTACACCAATACCAAGGCTAGTGGATCTAAGAACAGATCACAGCAATCTCCCAGAACAAGATCCAGTAGCCAGTAGTAGTAATTCCAGGGGAGCCAAGCATCAGCTACTGCTTGATAGAGCAGTCACTCGAGACTGCAAGACCAAGCAGACCAATCTGTGCGCTGCCTGGTTTGACTACAACAAAGCCTACGACTCAATGCACATACATGGATACTGGAATGCTTGGAGATGTACAAGATCAACAGGACACTAATAGCCTTCATCAAGAACTCAATGAGGCTGTGGAAAACAAGTCTGGAAGCCAACTCAAAGCCAATTGCACAAGTCACCATCAAGTGCGTCATATACCAAGGCGATGCACTATCCCCGCTGCTGTTCTGCATAGGCCTGAACCCCCTCAGCCAGATCATCACAAAGACTGGCTGCGCATACCGATTCGGAAGCGGAACAATCATCAGTCAGCTCTTCTACATGGATGACATCAAGCTGTATGCCAGAAATGAGCGAGACATCGACTCACTGATCCACACTACCAGGATCTACAGCAACGACATTGGAATGTCGTTCGGGCTGGACAAGTGTGGTCGCATGGTATCAAAAAGAGGGAAGATGAACCGAGGGGATTGAACTACCAGAAGGCCACATTGCAGATGTTCAGGACAGCTACAAATACCTTACGGTGCCACAGGCTAACGGAAACCATGAGGAGGCAGCAAGGATACCATCAGATACCCCGCTGATATAATAAACTGGCCAAAGGAGGAAATAGAGGATGCTGACATCAAGACAAGAAAGCTCCTCACAATGCATGGAGTGTTTCACCTCAAATCCAGCACCCTGAGACTGTACAGCAAGCGTAGCAAGGGAGGCCGAGAGCTAGTGAGCGTCAAGACCACTCCAGGATGAAGTCCAGGATGAAACATCAAAGATCCAGGAGTACATCAGAAAGATGTCCCCAAGCAAAAACCCGAGGATGAGGACAAGGAAGATGAAGAACCTTCATGGAGGTACATGCCATGCAGCGGACAAATAGAAGAATTGGCTGATATCAAATAATCCTACCAGTGGCTGGAAAAGGCTGGACTGAAGGACAGCATAGAAGGACTAATCATGGCGGCACAAGAACAAGCACTAAGATCCTGTGGGACTTCAAGATCCAGACTGACAAACTGGTGATGGCTAACCAAAACTGGCAGAGTGGCTACAACAGATTCCAGGTAAAACATCAGTCGCTCTGTCCAGAAGAGTGCAGTCCTAGGAAGAGCTAAGATACTACGCAGAACCCTCAACCTCCCAGGCCTCTGGTAGAGGGGTGAAAGGAAGATTTTTTTATTTTTATGTATGTATGTATGAAAGAGACTATTCCAGAAGTAACCTAAATTACTATATAGCCTAGAAGACGCAAGTTATTTAGAAAAATGAGTGCGTGGTGAACCCATGAACTTAAAAACAACTGTTGCTTTGTGTTGTTGATTCAATAAGCTGATCCATTATGGAGTGTTGCGCTGAAAGCAACTGAGCATATACAGCTAGCTTAGAAGTAATGGAAGAAGAAAAGTATTGTGACACAAAAGTAGACCTAAAAGCCTCGGAGGCTCCAGAGTTCTCTACATCTTGGTAAGGAGCTGATCTTAGTAAGGTAAATCAGAATCAGAAAAAGCTTCATTGCCAAGTAGTGTTTTACACATACGAGAAATATGTATTAGACAATGCAAGTTATATAAGAATAATAAAAGCACAGAGAAAGATTAAACAACTATTTGCAGAGACAAGACGTGTTGCAATGGAAGTTGCAACACTCAGAGGTGAGAAGTAGGGTCATTTTGACATTATTTCTGATTGAGACGGACTTCTTTTTGCAACCAGAAGAGTCGCCCCCTGCTGGTTGTTCATTAGACTTCCGGGCAGGTTTCAGGGACTTCCGCATTGGATTTACATCTCAGACCGGAAGCCTCCTGCTTAGTGTCAACCTCTATACTAATGTCACTTAGGTTCCCTCAGCATGTAAAGTAATGGAGAAACTGGGCCATCCTCTATTGACTTAAGTAGAGGTGTGTAGTTTAGCCATCCCAGAAATTTAATATTCCCAGACTTTAGCGGTGTGGTAGTTATATAATACTCTGGAAGTCAGAAAGTTGTTGGCTGTCATCATCCTTCAAGTCAACCTAGCACACCTAGCAGGAAGGATACATTGTTGTTTATCCTATCAAATTCACTCTATGTCCTTTTACAATTTTCATCTGGATTTTTGATACTTTATTACTTCACAACTTTGGTCCAGACAGCTGCAGCAAATGCTGGAGCAACAGCCGGAGCTAAAGCTGGAGCAGCAGCCGGAGCAGCAGCCGGAGCAGCAGCTGGAGCTAAAGCTGGAGCTAAACCTGGAGCAGCAGCCGGAGCAGCAGACGCAGAAAGAGCTGGAGAAACAGCTGGAGAAGGAGCCAGAGAAACAGCTGGAGAAGTAGCCGGAGCAAAGGACGGAGCAACAGCCGGAGAAAGAGCCGGAGCAGAAGCCGGAGCAGAAGCCGGAGCAGAAGTCGGAGCAGCAGCCGGTAAAGCAGCTGGTAAAGAAGTCGGATCAGCAGCTTTTAAAGCAGCAAGAGAAGCCGTGACAACACAGGTCTGTTTCTGAGCTTACCAGGACTGGTATGCTTACCATAATATCTGCTCACCATCATTATCTTCAGCAGCACAGTTTCATACAAGTTTAGAAATAAGAGCTCAAACTGTGAAAGTAGATCATATGTTGGGAAGCAGTTTTATTTAGAGATCACTTTTAATAGAAAACTGCATTTGTTACATGATGGGCAGCAACATATGGATAAGAACAGCAGTATTCATTGTACACATTTGTGCTTCAATCCTTTTCATTTTGATTGTATTGTCTTTGCAGGCGAAAGACTAGGAAACGAAAGAGGTAAGTACATCCACATTTACATATTTGTTAAAATAATCAACACATGGTAAACTGTGGGGAACTTTTGATGTTGCAGTAGATCTGATCTTACTTTAAAATGATGTGAGCCAACATACATGACAGAAACTCAACAACCAGGGCAATCTGACAAAGGAATAAATGATCTGGGCTGGTATACAGGGAGTGACTGATGAGGAAAGTGAGAACAGCTGAGCAGCTGAATGAGGAAGTCTGGTGAAAAAGTCTGAGGGCAAAACATTTTCACTGCAGAGTCGTCACATGTGGACGCTTGGTCAAGACCCCTTGACATTCATTGATAACATCCCTTTAGTTTACGTTTTTCGATGTGTAGGGCTCTGCGGTGAAGTCAGCAACAATAAAAAGGCTACATCCAGTTTGACTTTCAAAATAAAAGTACTTGCTAATGTGGTGATTGTGATTTTCAAACAGCACGTTGTAAATGTTGTTTAATGTTGTAATTTGGTTAGGTTTAGGCACCAAAACTATTCTGTTAGGTTCAGGAAAACATCACGGTTTGGGTTAAAATAATGTTAATTAACCCTACTTAAGCAACTGATGTAACCTACTTAACTTAAATGTTCAATGTTTACCTTCAGTTCCACACAGGAAACGAACACTGGTTCCTTGGTCCACAGCAACCATCTCTTTACTCTTTCTGTTAAATATCGTACTTCTTTAGCATTCTAAAACTGACGTGAAAGGGGTTCCCCCAGGATTTTGGAACTATGATGCTAAGGGGCTCGCACACACATGCAAACAAGTCGTGACCATTCGTTCACATGTGAGGACTTGGGAGTGAGAACAGGTTGCTGAGCGTATCTGGTGGGTAGATGGAAAATTAAAAGGAAGGGTCCTGGGGAACACCTGGAGAGGAGAGACAAAGAGACAGCCTTTACTTCTTGATCTTACTGTCAATGAATAAACAATCCTCGTTCCTAATGACCAACATGATCCATCTGTAAGCTCCTCCTCTCATGTTGTCCCTCTGCAGTTCTGGTCTGGTCTTTGTTGGTCATGGTGCTGTTGTTAGGTCATGGTGGAAGTCCTCCCTCCCTGATCTCTCTGAGCTCAGCTTGGTGTGTCACTGTGAGGAGAGACAGGATTAAAACATTCACACCAAATATTACCTCTGTACTTATTCTGTAATCTGTTCCAGGTGAGACGCTGACTGATGTTCTGTTTTTCTTACAGAGGCAGCCACTTCTGTCGGAGGAGGAGCCAGGTCCATCAAACGCCCAATAAATCCTGGCAGACTTTGATGGTGACATTTAAACAACAAACTGCTGAGAAATGCTGCATGAGCTTTATTCACCAAAATTCTACTGAGCTTTAATCTAAACTGTTTATCAGGGACGCAGCTGCAGTTTCTTTGCTTTTCTGATTCATAATGTTCTTTTTAAAGAAATGTTTCCATCATGGTTTATATTTTCTGTGTTCAGCCTTCAGAGTTCTGTAGAAGTTAATCTGATGCTGTAAATAAATGTTTAAATTAGGAGAATGGTGGTGAGGCCAAGAATGAGTTCTACTGATGCTCCTGAAACTAAACCACCCTGAAAGGACCAGGTCTGAAGGACTGAGAGATTCAGAGACTGAAAAGATGGAACTCTGCTCTGAGCACAGAAGAGAGCTTCCTGTTACAGAAACTCCTCTGTCTGTGAAACCAGCTGTTTAAAGTTGACCTGAAGAAAAAAGAGAACTTCACCTTCCTGTTTGCTCTGTTGTGTTTGACTTTGTATCACCATATTAATCAGTTTTACTAATTTTATTATTTAGTTCATTCTGTCAGTTTGTTGGTCATTAACCAGGTTCAGCTGTTTGGACGTAGGAACAATAAGATAAGAAGAACTTTTACTTTGTAGGAGCTTCTGCTTTGTGCTTTTACTTAATAAAACCAAATAGATGGTTTTGATCTATTGAAAGACATTTTTCTCCTTTTCTCCTTCTTCAGCTGAGACTCAGGTTTCTTCATCAGCTCCTCAGTGAGGCCCCTCATATTCTACAGTGTCTCTCATTGTGCAGAACACGGCTTTCTTTTGATAGAAATTATTTTTTCTCTAATTTGCACTGGTTGCTTTGTTTTATATCGTTGCCTGACGATAAATTCATTAAACAGAATGTCGGCGGTGAAACTGATCTTGGCTTTCACTCCCTAAGCTTCTGGCTGTTATTTATTCAGGAAACAATAATTGTTGAGAGGCATAGGAAGAGAGCAAATATGGGTGGGTAAAACAGTCCTGTTGGGTTTTCTGCTTTTATATGAAGGCTTATCCTGCTTCAGTCAACAATAAACATAAAGAATTTTTGCTACAGTAATTCTTTATGTTGTAAGGATTATGTTCACTGTGATGTGTTTGCCAAGCAAAACAAGATATTTGGACCCAGGCAACAACAGTAGGCTAGGCAGCAAATATGAACTTATAGATAACTACATGCCAGAGATGGGGACTCGAGTTTGAGACTTGGACTCGAGGTGCAGGACTCGTGAACAATGTTTATTTTTTAGGAAACTTCTGATGAGCTTGCTGTTATTCCCTCCCTGTGTTACCTATAACCTGCCTACGTAACACGTAGAGAGGACAACAAACAGCTGCTGAGCCATTCATCATAAACTTTGGCTTAAAAACTTCATACAACAAGAGCCAAACAAAGAACCTGAGGTCAGTGAACATGTTTAGCTCAGCATTGGTCAACTTCGTAGGGGAGACAGAAAGTGAGTGAAAAACACCCCAAATATGTTGAGAACTACAACCATGTAGTTCTAACAGATTTGTTTGTCTCGTTGACGTGGGGGGGTGAAGATCTCCTGCTCTGACTGCAGCTGAGAGGAACTGTTGCGTGAGGACTGGGCCACCTGTGAGTGCTTTGGGACGGGGAAGGGGCCCGTGGAAGCACCTGCTGCTGCTTTAGAAGAGTAAAAACAATACATCCTTTCAAGACACAAGTGAAAAAGTGGAAAAAGAGTAGCTAGAGGGGTCTGAGAAGTCATGAAACACAACGACAAAGTCACTAAGTTGGCAACAATGCTTAACCCACAACTGTATTTTATTAAGATGGGAGGAAAAAGAAAGAAAAACATCAGAGAAAGAAGAAGGAAAAACTACCACAATAAACAGAAGGTACAAGCCTACAGAGAACCTGATTAATAATGAGAACTATAAAACCCAACAAGTGAATCTCACTTGAATACTTAGAAAACCATGCTACAGCTTTCTTCCATAAACAGGAAAAGACTGGTTTCCTGTAGGTATATTCAGAGGTTATCATCAGCAGCAATCAGCAGATGCAAACTTTGCACCAAAGATGAAGAACTTTTTGACAGAATTTGCTCTGAAACAACTCAGCACCTATATCGCATTTTGTGATTTGCATTCACAATAATTTCCTTGACATGGATTTGAAGTGCTTTTGCAAAAACATTTTATACCTGCAATGTCTACATGGCTTTGCCATTTTGGATTTCGTTTGTTTTACAACTGGGGGTGGACAGGAAATTGCAGAGGATCTTTGAAAATACATGCACGTACTCTGTTTTGCATCACATTATCAAGGCAGCTCTTATTGGTCTGCTTACAGTTGTATCTGTGTTAACCGATGGAGATGGTATGTTTGCTGTCGAAATGATCAGTCTGACAAACAGAAACATTTAGCCTGCAAAGCCACGAGTGAAATCACAGCTGAGGAACAACAAAACATCACTAAACTGAGAGTCTACATAAAGTTTGAGAAAGTTTTGGTGAAGTAGATTATATGTGGGCTCTACTTCTGTGATAATTGTCATCCTCAGCATGCACAGGATGTGTTGGTGTATGTAGCTGTTTCTATGTGTGCAGAACACACATAGAAACAAGGCTTTGTGGAAAAGTATTCTCATATTGTACATTTGGTGCATTAAAGGTTCCAACTCATAATTTCAAGGTAATGGAATAAAATGATTCCTGTGTCTGTGGTGATGATTTCATTATCTTGGTTGCCCCTTTTTCTAGATTATTGGCATCTATCTGCTCTTGGGGACTGTTTTTGTGGCTGTTGTAATGTCATCGTGTGAAAGGAAATGCTGTGATGATACAACTTACATGGTGAGCAGTGACAGAACGTGGGAAACACAGAGACAGAAGAAAGACTTAATGGGGGAATTTATAACAACAACAGTAATTGTACATGTGCTCATCTGATCTCATTTCAATTCAGGACAAACAGCCGGAGCAACAACAGGGGCAACAGCCAGGAAAGCAACAGGGGCAACAGCAAGACCAACAACTGGGTCAACAACTAGGGCGACAGCCAGATCAACAACAGGAGCAACAACAGGAGCAACACCTAGAGAAACTTCATCCAAACCGGATGGATACCGTCTCTCCGAATCAGACCAGGTCTTCCCTAGAAAGTCTGCCAATGATCTACAAAGCCCACATCGTTGGCTGGACACCACCTCGATAACCAGCGGCGGAATGACGACATGCGGCTATACATGTCATCACTGGTCAGATTGGGCAGGGGTCCAGAGAAAACTACGGTGTCCGACATTGTTTTTGCATGTATGAACACACCGACTCAACATTAATCTTAGTGACCTCCGATTGGCGTAACCGGGAGTCATTACCGCCGACGTGAATAACAATCTTACTGTATTGGACTCGATGTCGCCCGCTCTGACCCCAGGGATGCACTTAACTATGGTCACTGGCTTCGCTAGCTTCACGTTTCTCAAAATGGAGCTGCCAATGATCAGAGTTGGTTTCTCAGCAGGTGTGTCGCTGAGTGGAGAAAATTTTAGAAACAGGAAGAGAATGGTGGTGCCCAGTGAGCTTTGAATGCTTACGACTATTCCTCCTTTGGACAGTCACCCAGTCACCCTTTCCTGGCTGCTCAGGAGATGCCGGGTAACGGCTACCAGAGGCTGGCTAGCTACAGTAGCTAAGGACTGCCAAAGTGCGGAGCCGGACTTCTAACTCACTGAGCCTCGCCTCCATGTCTACAAATAAACTACACTTGTTACACGTACCATTACCGCTAAAGGAGGCAGAGGAGTAACTGAACATCTGACACACCGAGCAAGAGAAAGCAGGAGAGAGAGAGGGAGAAGCCATCACTAGCTGCTAAGCTAAAGTCGCTAACGGCTAAGCTAAAGTACGGTAGCGTTAGCAACCAAAACTTTTGAAAACAACTATGAGATTGAACAGCAGTCACTAAAGATGGAAAGAACTGTGAGTGCTTAGGTAAACTTACTGTAAGAAGAAGTGTTTAGCGGACAATTGGCCGCTGTAATGATAAATCTAACAATTTTATCTGGTTAGCGAGAGCAGCAAACAGGCTACCAACACACAAGCACCTTAAAGAGAAATGAGTCGTAGGTGTCATTTTTGAGAGTATTTGTTAAAAATGTTCTGAAAACATTGTTTGCACCAAGAAATGACAAAATAAATTTTAAAAATGCTATAAGAAAGGTTTATTTGCACAATAAAGCCTGAAATGCATTGTAAATACAATGCAAATAAAAAGTATTCACCCCCCTGGGATGTTTCACTCTTCTTCTTTTATACATGAAATCATGGTCAATATAATTTAGCTTTTTGACAAGAATTTGCAAAACAAACCCTCTTTAATATCGAAGTGAAAAGGGATTTTTACAAACTAATGTCAATTAATTAAAAATATATAAGTTAAAAAAGATGAAGGATTTCAACAGACCAAGAGCACTAATAATTTTAATAATGGAAACCTAAAGCTGCAGATGTTTGGTGTGGTCTGATCAAACCAACAGGCTGGCAGTGTAAAAAACAAATAATAAAAAAAGCTTAGCACTCAGTGTGCACTGTAGAGTTGGACGTGCCTCTGCAAGTTAAAACATCTCTACAAGCTCAGGTCCATAACTTCCTTCTTTTGCTCTATTTAAATCTCTCATTTACATGTTTCCTGTCACTTTACCACCGCACTTCACGCCATCTTCACATGCATCTACTTCTGCAGTGTGAAAATGAATTCAACCCAAAAAAGACAAAACCTCTGGACGCTGATCTGTGTATATATTCTCACTGTGAAATAATACTAGAAAACAAAATCTTGTTGAAAGAGGTCAATAATGTGTTTACAGTAACATCACCGTCTAACTCTTTTTGTGTGTTACCAACATAGAAGATTTAGCAGGTCCAGGTTTGGTATGGTCCTTTTGTAAACAACGACAAGCCAAGCTGCAACCTCCGGCTCTGAAAAGTGAAGCCAATGCTCAGGTGCCAGGAAATACATATTTCCTGTATGTACATGTTCAGAGGGTAAAAGCTGCAACTGATTCCAGCTATACATCAACCACAGCCAAATCAGCAACAAGGCAAAATGAACTAGCCCAGCTGCATGTCAACACCAACCCACCCACCCGTCAGGATGAACCGGAGCACAGCTCTGCCCCGCACCTACAGTGCACAACCTGAAAACTAACTTTATACTTCAGTCTTCAGAGGAGTCCGACAACCAGCTGACAGAAATGGGGAAGCATGGATCTGAGGCCAACCAAGCAAACCAGTGATGAAAACTGGTCTCTCCAAGCCAACCAGTAAATGCTTTCCCTGGACTCCAGTGCACAAACTAAATGCCCATCAGTCATCCAGAGACCCAGTACAGAACATGAGGCCAATGGGACCCCCCCTACTCCTTCAACCCCCCTGCCTGCCTCTGTAAATGTTTTGTATTGTGTTCGATGTGTGTCTGATGCATGTTTGTGACCTGTCCTTTTCTTTTTGAAAAGTTGCGTGGCCCTGCAGAGAACCCCCAGCTGCAGTAGTGCGTAATATTCATCCAGGCAGGCGAACTATCATGAACCATTCACAGCTTGTTGGCTGTACTAGCGGAACAACCTGTAGTACTGGAGACGAAGTGGGGAGCTGATGTCCTCTTTAGGGGAGCTGAGCTCCCACTGGCTCCCACGTAGTTCTCACTGATTGCAAACCTCAAGTAACTGACTGCAATTTATACTCTGCCCGTCATTATTATATTTCTGCTAATACTCTGGACTAGGGACTTTCTAGGATCTTGAAACACTGGGGGCTTAGCCCAGCCCATAAAACTTTCTATCTTCACTCCTCCTCTCCCCAAAGTTAAGTCTGTAAAGCAACAGTAAACATCCTCTACTTATACAGCACAACAAAACTCACAACACTATTAACTGCCTCATTTTCATGTTGCTAAATTGTAAATAACAAAACAGTTGTCTATAATGAAGCCCGTCAGGACAAATCAGAATCAGATCGGCTGACAAAGCCAGTTAGCGAGAAATCTCCACAATCAATCGATGTTTTGTCCTGCTTGCTTTTTCCAGGCGATTTCAGAGTCGGCTCATAGCCAGGCGGTTTGAGTGACTAGTCAATCAATCACACACTCTATATCAGACATGATTAAATGGTTGAAACGCAGACAAAAAACATGTAGTCTAACGCCAGGCCTCTAGAAAAAGTCCGACACCACGCAAAGGTGATGCTGAAAACTCAAGGGAGAAAAAAAACAGTTCACTGGAGACTGGTGCAGCAGGTTGATATTACAGACTTTTCTTTTTTGCTGCTGTTACTTTTAATAATCTACTTTTAATTGCGCTACATTTTCGATTGATACCTTCATAATTTAACCAGTCTGTTATCTGCATCAGGCTTCATTAACCGAAATGAGCTGTCATCAGGCTGTGCGCACAGTTACACAGTAGAGCCCAGATGTCGGGTGTTTGTCACAGTCACAGAGCTGGGCTGATGCAAACACCCTTTTCTCTCAACTGAAAGTACAACTGGCATTGACTGAGTACAAAAAATACATGTAGAAAGACGTTTTGCATTGAAATGCATTATGTTCATACAAAGTACTTACAAATGTCTTTACAGTTTAAGGCTTTATTGTTCTATTAATACAACTGAAATCCAGCGAGTGCACACCATGCCAGTGGTGGCCATGTTGGAAAGCAGCCTGCGTCGCTCTTTAACAAGGAGGCATCTCAAATACTTTCCCTTTTCATTAACGGTGCATTTAGTCTCTGCAGAGCAAATGTAGGCTACACACTGTAGCATCTCAGTCTGATGATCACTGGATTGATTCTGATATATTAACAGTTTCCTCATGTTTTTGAGGGACATTAGCCTGTTTCTTTCACATTGGTTAGTATTTGTTTTACAGCGTTGACCAACAGTGAGTTCGCTTTCACTCAGCAGCTACCTGCTGTTATTTACAGTGTTTATCCAGCTAGACAAACAATCACGAAGCCTTCACAGCGCGTCGGCCATTCTAGCGACACAACCTGTAGTACCTACTGGAGACGAAGTGGAGCGGACAGGGCCAGGACATCGAGGAGCGACCGGCCCCCTGCTGACGGTCGGTGATCGTTCTCTCTGGCTGAATGAAGTCTGACACCTGAATTTACGCATGGATCAGTGATGATAGAGAAATGTAGAAATAATGGCAATAAAACATGCTGTCAATATTTTGGAGACCCCCCAAAATATCACAAATCATTCTTTTAGGGTAGCAAAGCTCCCTCTGGCTCCCCCGTAGTTCACACCCTGCTTGCAAACCACAAGTAACTGACTGCAATTTATACTCTGCCCGTCATTATTGTATTTGTAAATAACAAAACAGTTGTCTATAATGAAGCCCGTCAGGACAAACAAGAATCAGATCGGCTGGCAAAGCCATGTAGCGAGAAATCTCTCATCTCCTCCACAATCAATCGATGTTTTGTCCCGCTCACTTTCTTCAGGCAATTTTGGAGTCGGCTCATAGCCAGGCGGTTTGAGTGACTAGTCAATCAATCACACACTCCGTATCAGACATGATTAAATGTTTGAAACACGGACAAAAAACATGTAGTCTAACGCCAGGCCTCTAGAAAAAGTCCAACACCACACAAAGGTGATGCTGAAAACTCAAGGGAGAAAAAAAACAGATCATTGGAGGCTGGTGCAGCAGGTTGATATTACAGACTTTTCTTTTGTGCAGCTGTTCCCCTTCGAGGGAACTCAAACTGTGTCGGTGACGACACTATGGGAACGCCTCTGGGCGTGGCAGGGCTGAATTATGAATGAAACTACTCCAATTCTATTGGTGTTGCTAGAACGGTAACGCTGACAGCGTAACTGGAGGCGTATAGAAGCACGCCGGCACACAGGACACATTAGCAGGCACTCTGAGTATGTTTGAAAGCTCCACTACTCAAATTGTCGTCTTACCTGGAAGTTTCCCAACAAAGCAGAAGAGATCATGTCCGGCAGTTCCGACAGTGTGTTTTTCCTTGTCCGCGCTACATCACGGCTAGGGATGTTGCACGCCCAGGTAGCTCTCGAGGGGGCTGCCTGTGGCCATTGCGAGGCCCTGTCCCTGAGGGTGCTGAGGTCTTGTGCGGCTCTCTTTTCGGAGGATGGTCGGATGGCCACAGCCAAGCTGCACATTGATTGGCCCCAGGCGGTGCAGGAGCCTCAGGCCGGCAGTAAACTGGATGAGCAGTTGTGTAAATCATGGAACGGACCCTTCTCTGCACGGCTGACTATTTCCCCTCTGCTGGACTACAGCAACGTGACAGACATTAAGCAGCACGGCTACGGAGCGATACCTCTGCTCAGGCCGCCTTCTGGGCCAATAACAGCTAAATGCAGCACAGCAACAATTTAATTAACTTTCTGCATCATTAACATGTTAAATTTAACTCCAGTCTCTTGATAAGAGATAAAGCACCGATTAGCTTAGTGAGGGAATCAACCGGAAATCAGGCAGCAGCAGGTAAAAAGGAACAGATACATGAGGAAACACACAGACATTATGTACATAACTACCAGACCCACAGATGAATGGATCCATTGGTCTTGGTGTTGGGCCTCCTCTACTGTGTGCTGTCTGTTTCTTCCTATAGGCAGTTAAGGAGATTGGGAGCACCTGGCTAGTGAACCCAACCTATTTAAGCCTGCCTGCCCAGACGCCATTGTCGGTGATTGCACCTGCCACACCGCTCCGCCAGCTCGTCTCTTGTTTTAAATAAACTTATGTTAATCTTTGTTAACCTGAGTTGCATCCTCCTATTTTGTTGCGACCCGAGAGCCGGGGTCATAACAGCCATGAACAACTGATAAATTATTCTTTCCAAGAGCAACACTGGTCACTAACACACACTGTATCACTCTGTGTGTGTGTTACCTGGATGCTAGAAACTCAATGCTGGATAATAAGTTATGATTAAGCACTATATCTTCATTTATTTAGATATGATGAGTGTTAGAGTCGGCTGTCCCCGCTCTTGCGTTTTTTGTATGTCCCCTTGTCTTCTCTGTGTGTTGTCTGGGCGTGGAATTGGTTTCTTTGCAGTCCAATCACCTGCAGACCTGTGACTCACCTGAGCTGACAAAAAACGTTTTTTTCAACAGAAACGGTGGTTCGCTGAAAACCCTGTTGTGTAAGCAAGCACAATGCATTTCCCTGCCTTTTTAACGTCATTGTGTTCATAAACATTTTGAAGCTGATTGTGTAATAGCTGTGACACGCCAAACGGGAGAAAACAGACCTCGAAGTACGTTGAAGAACTTTGCGTAGTGTTGCAAAGAAACGTCATGTTTTTAAGCGATGTAATTATGCGACGGCGGATGTTACTGACATGACCTGCTACTTGATGAAACGTGATGAAACTACAATGTTCAGAAGATTGACTACAAAAAGTGAAACTCTGACACTGCGCCGTCCTGTATTCCATTACAGTACATCCACGGTACTTTAATGGAATACAGTAAAAAAAAATGCTTTGCGCTTTAATTCTTACAATCACTTTTTAGATGTAAGATTGATCTGTATAGTCAAATGTGTCTCTCATATCTTAAGATGACTAGTGTTGATTTTAGTTGATTTAAAACTGATTTTATGTTAGTACAGTATGTTTGTGTTATGAAGCAACAGCAGCTCTGTGCCAAAGACAAATATCCCTTCTGGGAAAGTGTATTCTATTCTATTGTAACTGGTAGTACTGTACTATTAGTGAAGTTTTCAGCTACTCCACTTAATTTGACTATTTCATATTTGAGAGACTTTATAATTGTTCTTTCTTAAATCTGTGTGAAAGTATAAAGACCACTGATGAACTACTAATTTCATACTAAAGAAGGATGTGTGAACCACTTTAAGTGATAACTATCTTTGGTTGTTTCTGGAAGCCTGGGGTCAACCTGAACAAGTTTACTTGCAAGTTTGTTTGTTTTCTTAGTAATTGTATCTTTTTCAAACTCACCAGACATCTTTAACAGCTCAACCAATGTGATTATTACAGGTTCATCTCAAGAAATTGTTGTTACATTCTCTGCATTCATTTTCACTATAAATTGACAACAAAATAAAGTCCAATGTTCCCCGTTGATCTGAAATTGGTTTATAGTAACATTCAGTCAAACTCTTTTGTAAAAGTAGATTTCTTCCTGTTTTGTGTGAGAGAAGTGAAGGTGTGGCTTCCTCTAAGTATATTCAGAGGTTGCCATCAGCAGCTCTTAGCAGTTTCAGTTTGCACCAAAAATGAAGAACATATTTCCAGAATTCATTCTCAAACAACTCGGCACCTACGTCGCAATCGTTGTGATTTTCATTCATCACGTTGTGCTTCACAAGGATTTGGAATGCACTTGCGAAGGACCAACTGCTGACTGCTGGTTATACATGATTCTGCCATGTTTTGTTTTATTCATTTTACAACTCTGGGCGGAGAAGAAATTTCAGAGAGCCTTGAGACATGGATGTCCCTGTAGTGAAAAAATTTGCTACATTCTTGGCTTTAACAGTATCAGGGCATTTTTAATCAGTCTGCTGTGGGCTGTATCTGTGTTAATCGATGGAGACTGGTATGTTTGCTGTCAGAATGATGAGTCTGAACAACAGAAACAGTTAACCTGTAAAGCCAAGACTAACGACTCACAACTCACAGCAGAGGAACGGAAAACCATCGCTAAACTGAAAAACAAGTCCTGGGTGAGTTTTTCCTACTTTATACAAATCATGCCAATCTGTTCTTACATCAGATCAGCTTGTGTTTATCTGTAGGGTGAATTTAGGTTGAGTGGGACATTTAAGCTTATACTGTACTATACAGGGTTAATTTTGTAAGCCCACCACAACAATTGTTATTGTGTTGTTGTTGAATGTCTCTTGGATATGAAACAGAGGTTGTGATTGGTGTGGCATCAAAGAAGTGCTCCTGTAGTTGTTTTTCAAATTGCTTGACTACTGCGACCTCATGGTAAACCACCCAGGAAGTGTAAATCTATATAAAATTATAAGGGTGATAATTCAGTTACAACCCTGTCCCACTCAACCGGACAGTGTTAGATAAAGTGGGACAGGGCTTTTCAGGTTGAGTGGGACAGTTTTAATGCTAATGCTAGGAGCAGTTTCATGAAAAAAAAGATAACATTTTAAAGTTGTTGGTAAGAATATTGAATCTGAGTAACAAATTTATGGTTGGTAATTTCTTAAATACACTAGGCTACACAAAAGATGCACCCATACAAATGAAAGAGGAACAAAAAGAGAGAGAAATAAGTGAAAGAGGGACAGGGCATACGGAGAAAGTTAGGACAACAATGTAGGAAGGGAAGAAAACTCAACAAGTGGAGGAAAGAGCGAATGGCAGTGAACGTTGAGGAATATAAAGGACAAGAACCTAAGGAAAGGTTTTTAGCCAAGGCATGGAACACCCTGAAATTGACGTTACAAAAGTGAGTCAAAGGGCTCCTGAGAGGCGTCAGGTACAAGCCCCAAATAGTTTGCATTTAATAACTTACTTACATGGCCTGGTGTTTATAAACTGAAGATATTTTGCCTTTAGGCTACTCGCAAACATGATTTTTTTCACACATTATTGAATATGTTTAACTAAATTATATCTCTTTAAGTTACTGTAAACTAACACATTATATATGCTGTTAAATGTTAATATAATATTAAAATGCCTAATAATATGTTATTAAATGTTTCTCATGTGCCTTAATAAAACCTTAAATAAAATAGTGTCCCACTTTATCTGACAAAGCGTCCCACTCAACCTGAATGCTTCCATTTTGCTGAAGAGGATGTTCAAAGATAAACAATTTGATAATAAATAAATAAATTGGCTTAATTTCACCATAGGTGTCTTCACAACAACCTATTTAAAGAAAATACAACCAATTTTAATATATTCTGACTGATATAGGTTGCTTAAAAGGCAATTTACCAAAAAGTGTCCCACTCCTGACTTCATCCTACACATTATCTGAACGTAGTAATGCTGTACTATTGGAAGGCTGAGAACAGTCGTGGATGTAATTATTTTATTTTATATGTTATCTTGAGATCATGAGGTCATTGTCTTTAAAAAAAGGTCTTTTTATTAAGATTTTAATTAGAAATGTAGTAAACGATCCTTGAATAATAAGATTCCATGTCATCAATCAATCAGTTTTCAAAAGCTTTGTTGCCCACACTTCTCATTGTTAAGAAAAACAGTGAGGGAAACTGAAATCCGATTCAACCACTGTATATAACCGTGTAACCACTGACATAATCACAGTGACATCACCTGTTGGTTTTTGGCAGAGATGCTCACAAGTCTTTGAGCTAGAGTCCAAGTCAAGTCTCAAGTCTCTGATCCAGAGTCCAAGTCAAGTCTCAAGTATTTGAGATTGAGTCCAAGTCAAGTCAAATTTTATTTAAAGTGCAAAATCACCAACAGACATGGTCCCAATACACTTTACAAAAAAAAGTCTTAAGTCTCTGCGTCCAAGTCAAGTCTCAAATCTCTGAGCTAGAGTCCAAGTCAAGTCTGACGTCTCTCGAGGTTATAATGAATGTTGTTTCACCTGCTGCGTTCAATCCAGACTGCTTATAAAACTGTATTGTATTGTAAAAACTGGATTGGTCGGTAGGCTACACTGAATAATGTAGAGTTAAATAATGTAGAGTCATAAGGATAATTACAAAAGAGATCATGTCTTTATTTTATATATAACTGAGCAGTAAGTCATGTCAATTAAAAGCTACAGTCTATTCCAAACCAACCAAACACATAATCCATCGGCAACAACAGGCTTCTGTCATTGCCTCTAATCATGTAAATGTCAGGCCTGGTTACGCTAAAACTGCAAACACTTATTTAGCCACAATTGTGATTATTTCATTGAAGGAACATTTGAGTTTCACAAAGACAAACCTTTGCTGTTACCATGGACATAAAGTGATGTTTATTTGCAGTTTATATCTGTTTGGGCCAGATGCAGCTGTAGTCGTAACAGCTTCAACATACTGTGCGCACAATCAGTTTTCATGTGGGCAATCACTTTTCGGCACGACAAGTGTGTTGCTGTCCTCTCTCACATGTGGGCACGCACAGCAGAAAGCCAGGTAGGCTATAACGAAGGGGAAAAGCACACTCAACAGACGTTTCCGAAAAATCTCAAGTCAAGTCTCAAGTCACTGTGTGTGCGACTTAAGTGTGACTCAAGTTCGAGTCTCAAACTCAAATCCCAATCTCTGTTTGTGAACTGCTGTTTTGAAGCCTTGAGCATTTTAACTGTCGCTATCTTGATTTTTTTAAAACGCGGCACCTGGTGTGACCATCTATGGGACCATAATTTACTAAATGAACGTCATGCTGTGTTGAAGAAGACTTGAAACTAGCGACTGAGACCATAAACTCATCAGGAAAGTGTTTACTGAGGGAATAAATCAGCTGAGAAGGAGAAACATTTTCTCAGAGACTTCTATACAATCACACTTCTTTCTGCAGCCGGTGGAGTCGCCCCCTGCTGGCTATAGGAGAGGATCCAGGTTTAAGGCTCTTCTGCATTGGCTTCAATTTTTCAGATCCAGAGGTGATGGTTCCCCAAAGCTCTGTCTGATTATAGCTCCGTGGTGACCTGAAATTTTATAACTCAACAATGGGCTGGACACACATGGCAAACCGTTTTAACATCCACAGTTTCAGTAAATTTCTGAAAAGTAAGTTTTTTTTCTCACAAAATACAGGACAGTGTTAAATAAGGAAGATCTCCTGGATCTGAAGGCTTCAACCCAAATCCTGAAACTTGTGATCTCAAGATAACAATAAATTAATTACAACCTAGACTGTTTCTCTGCTTCTGCAGTGATAAAATCACCTTCGCTGTTTTCTCTCTTTCAGAATATTGGCATCTCTATAATCACAGTTGCTCTTTTTCTGGCTATCCTTATGTCATTTTTCAAGAAATTCTGTGACAGAAAATATGGATATTACAAAGTGATTTTGGATGAAGAGAAAAATGTAATGAAAAAGATTTTGTCAAAAGCAGCACAACAAAAGCTGACTCAAAAAATCAAGCAGAAAATAGATTCTAATGGACCATGGCAAGACTGCTTTGATGCTGCTAAAGAACTGATTGAAGCAAAGACTGCACCAGAATTTCCTGAATCAGCAGATGAAGAGGTAAAGTACCAACACCTGCCGGTTCCATGTTGAGCTTGTGTGTCTGTCATTTTCATCTAGAGTTTGATCAGCTTTATCGCTTCACCACTTTGGGCCAGGCTGAAATATCTCAACAAATATTTATGAATATTCTGAAAATATAATTACATTCCTCACAGTCTGAGCTTAAATCCCAATTAGCGACTGTTAGTATTATGCTAACGTGCCAAACTAAGATGCTGAACATGGTAAACATTACACCTCCTGAACACAAGCATGTTAGTTTAAAGCTCCATAAAGCTGTCATGGAGTCAGTGTCTCTCCTCAGCTGTGGTTACTTCTGTTTCTGTGTTAGTCATTACCACTAATGTGACTAATGTTAAGTTTAGATTATATATTGCCAATGCCAGTGGTCCAGTCTTCTTTGATATGCACATCTAAAAGCGCAACCGCTATACAACATCTGCATTCTTTGCCAACTCAGAGGAAGACCAGGCATTCTAGCTCTTGGGAGCCAATATCAAAAGTTGTCCTCCACCATCCTGCACCTGAAGGAACATCCTAAGCTCCCTCAATTCACAGTGATGGCTACTCACATCTCTGCAGTCTCCTGTTCACCAGGGCAGCCGCTGATGCTGACATACCACACAGAATAATTCTCAATCATTTACAGAATGTTCTTGTGGGGCTTTTCACAAGGCTGAGGCACAGAGTTTTTGAGGCTCTGGAAACGCAGACTTAGACAAAACTGCTTGTCTAACAAGCATTAGTTCTTCCCTCACTCCTCTATGGTGCTGAAAGCTGAAACCGCCTACAGCAGACACAATATAGCCCTGAAACAACATCACCAGAGCTGCCTACAGAAGATCCTCAACACCACCTGGGAAGACAGGCAACATCAGAATCAGGAGAAAGCCAATTCAACAACTATCACTCGATACCAGCTGCGATAGACAGGCCGTTAGGGAGGGAAGCACACAACGAAGGGGGACAGTCTTCATCAAATCCTTAACAGCCTACACAGTATACACACAGAGGTGCAGACAGTAAAGGTAATGTTGCTATAGACTGAATGACGGTACAGATATTTATAATAATGTTAATGATAATAATAACTAGGACCAGAAATAATTATCTGAGAGGTTGTTGAGCGGGAAAATGGGGACACTATGTGACTATAAGCTTTATCAAAAAGGAAAGTCTTAAGCCTACTCTTAAATGTAGAGACGGTGTCTGCCTCCCGAACCCAAACTGGAACCTGGTTCCACAGGAGAGGAGCCTGATAGCTGAACGCTCTGGCTCCCATTCTACTTTTGGAGACTCTAGGAACCACAAGTAACCCTGCATTCTGGGAGCGCAGTGCTCTGGTGGGGTAGTAAGGTACTATGAGCTCTTTAAGATAAGATGGTGCCTGACCATTAAGAGCTTTGTATGTGAGAAGAAGGATTTTAAATTCTTTTCTGGATTTTACAGGAAGCCAATGCAGAGAAGCTAAGACAGGAGAGATATGATCTCTTTTACTGGTTCCTGACCAGGACTAGTTTTTCTGCATCATTTTTAGACAGGATGTTCCTGATTTTTGCAATATCATTAGGTGAAAAAAAGGCGGTCCTTGAAATTTGCTTAATGTGAGAGTTGAGCGACATGTCCTGGTCAAAGATAACTCCAAGATTTCTCACAGTGGTGCTGGAGGCCAGGGCGACGCCATCCAGGGAAACTATATCTTTAGATAATGCGTCACGGAGGTGCTTAGGGCCTAGAACAATAACTTCAGTTTTATCTGAGTTTAACATTAGAAAATTGCAGGTCATCCAGGTTTTAACATCCTGAAGACACATTTGAAGCTTAGCTAACTGATGAGTTTCATCTGGCTTGATCGATAAACACCTATTAAGTGTTACACCTGGCCTTCTCCTGACAGTCAGTTACTGACATAGGCTACTACAGCAGGATGGTTACACTAGTTTATGTCCCTCTAAATGTAATGCTTGTGTCTTTGTCATTTTTATCTGGATTTTTTGTAGCTTTATCACTTCACAACTATGGTCCAGACAGCTGCAGCAGGAGCTGGAGCAAAAGCTGGAGCAGACGCTGAAGCCACAGATGGAGCAGAAGCCAGAGGAACAACCGAAGGAACAGCTGGAGCAAAAACCATCATGACAACCAGAGCAGCAGCTGGAGCAGCAGCCGGAGTAGCAGCCGGAGCAGTAGCTGGAGTAGCAGCCGGAGTAGCAGCCAGAGCAGCGAAAGCAGCAGCAGCAGCAAAAGTCGCAGCAGCAGCAGCAGCAGCAGCAGCAGCAGCAGCAGCAGCAGGTGACGCAGCAGCAGCCGCAAATGCAGCAAAAGGAGCAGCAGAAGAAGGAAAAGCAGCAGAAGCAGCAAAAGCAGCAAATGCAGCAGCAGAAAAAGCAGCAAAAGCAGCAAAAGCAGCAAACGCAGCAGCAGAAAAAGCAGCAAAAGCAGCAAAAGCAGCAGCAGAAAAAGCAGCAAAAGCAGCAGCAGAAGAAGCAGCAGAAGCATCAAATATAGCAGCAGAAGAAGCAGCAGAAGCAGCAGCAGAAGCAGGAGCAGAAGCAGCAGAAGCAAAAGCAGCAGCAAGAGTAGCAACAAAAGAAGCAGCAAAGGCAGCAGCAGAAGCAGCAAAGGCAGCAGCAGAAGAAGCAAAAGCAGCAGCAGACGCAGCAAAGGCAGCAGCAGAAGCAGCAATGGCAGCAGCAAAAGAAGCAAAAGCAGTAGCAAAAGCAGCAGAAACAGCAAAAGGAGCAGCAGCAGAAACAGCAAAAGGAGCAGCAGAAACAGCAAAAGGAGCAGCAGCAGAAATAGCAAAAGGAGCAGCAGAAATAGCAAAAGGAGCAGCAGAAATAGCAAAAGGAGCAGCAGAAACAGCAAAAGGAGCAGCAGAAACAGCAGCAAAAGCAGCAGCACAAGCAGCAGCACAAGCAGCAAAAGCAGCACCAGAAACAGCAAAAGCAGAAGCGGAAGCAGCAAAAGCAGCAGCAGAAACAGCAAAAACAGCAAAAGGAGCAGCAGAAACAGCAAAAGGAGCAGCAGAAACAGCAAAAGCAGCAGCACAAGCAGCAGCGGCAGCAGCACCAGAAACAGCAAAAGCAGCAGCGACAGCAGCAAAAGCAGCAGCAGAAACAGCAGAAGAAGCAGCAAAAGCAGCAGCAGAAACAGCAAAAACAGCAAAAGAAGCAGCAGAAACAGCAAAAGAGGCAAGAGCAGCTAATGAGTCAGCTAATTAGATCACCGTAATATCGGTCCAGCTGACTATTATTCATTAGCACAGTTTCCTACAATTTTAGGAACTGTGAAAGTAGATCATTTGTTGTGAAGCACTTTTATTGATAGATCACTTAAGGGAAACACTTGAATGAATAGCAACATTTATTATACACATATACATTATATTGACAAAGTTTTTGGGTCACCTGCCTTTACATGCACATGAAGGTTAATGACATCCTATTCAATTCAATTCAATTTTATTTATATAGCGCCAAATCACAACAACAGTTATCTCACGGCGCTTTTCATAAAGAGCAGGTCTAGACCGAACTCTGAAGTTATTTACAGAAGCCCAACAATTCCCACCAAGAGCAGCACTAGGCGACACAGGCAAGGAAAAACTTCCTTTAAGAGGCAGAAACCTCGAGCAGAACCATGGCTCAGGGTGGGCGGCCATCTGCCTCGACCGGTTGGGGGTGAGGGGGAGAGAGAGAGAGAGAGAGAGAGAGAGAGAGAGAGCGAGAGGGAGGCAACCTACACAGTATACACATAGAGGTACAGACAATAAAGGTAATGTTGCTATAAACTGAATGAAAAATGGTACAGATATTTGTAGTAATGTTAATGATAATAATAATAACAGTAATAATAGCAATAGGACTAGTAATAGCAATTGCAACTGTAGCAGAGGGCGTCGAGCAGGAACACGGGGGCAGCAGGAGACTCCCAACCACAGATCCAGACTCCACAGCTCCAGAGCCAGCAACACCCACAGGAAGTGACAGGAGGAAGCACACGACCACGGGAAAGGGAGAAAAAATCGAGTTATTAACATGCATTAATGGGATGAGGTTGCACTCAGAGAGAGAGAGAGAAGAGGAGAGAGGAGCTCAGTGCATCATGGGAAATCCCCCGGCAGTCTAGCCTATAGCAGCATAATTAAGGGATGGTTCAGGACTCACCTGAGCCAGCCCTAACTATAAGCTTTATCAAAAAGGAAAGTCTTAAGCCTACTCTTAAATGTAGAGACGGTGTCTGCCTCCCGAACCCAAACTGGAACCAGAACTGGTCTAAGAGGCAAGAAGATGGTTTAGATGAAGAAATTATTGAAGTTATTTGAAAAAGGTTGAGGGAAGCAAAGCAGTCTAAACATTTAACTGGTTTTACAGCTGTTTCTAAAGTTCCTGAGTATAGAGTTAAGTCGGTGCCAGTTGAGGGCAGGTCTTGGTGGATTTTGTTTCTAATAGCTAGGATTTTATCATTAAAGAAGCTCATGAAGTCGTAACTACTGAGAGCTATGGGAATACTTTGCTCAATAGAGCTGTGACTTTCTGTCAGCCTGGCTACAGTGCTGAAAAGAAACCTGGGGTTGTTCCTATTTTCCTCTATTAATGGCGAGTGAGTGCGCTGCTTTGGCATTACGGAGGGCCTTCCTATAAGTTTTAAGACTATCTTGCCAAATTAAATGAGAATTTTCCAGTTTGGTGGAACGCCAATTCCTCTCGAGTTTCTGTGATATTTGCTTTAATTTGCGAGTTTCAGTATTATACCATGGAGCTAACCGTCTTTGTTTTAGTATTTTCTTTTGTAGAGGGGCTACAGAGTCAAGTGTTGTTACAGCGAGCCTGCAGCACTATCAACAAGATGATCGACTTGGGAGGGACTGAAATTCGCGTAAGAGTCCTCTGTTAATTTGATACCTGATAGTGAATTTAGAGCCGATGGGATCGCATCCTTAAATTTAGCTATAGCACTATCAGACAGACATCTTGTATAGAAAGTTTTGCCCAATGGAGGGTAGTTCAGCAGTACAAGCTCAAAAGTTATCAAACAGTGGTCAGATAAAGAGGGATTCTGTGGGAACACTATTAAATGTTCAATTTCAATACCATATACCAGAACAAGGTCAGAGGGTGTGATTCAAACAGTGAGTCGGTTCATGAACACTCTGAGAGAAGCCAATTGAATCTAATGAGAGATAAGCATAGTACTAAAGCTGTCATTCTCTACATCCACATGAATATTAAAATCCCCTACAATAATAACTTTGTCCGTTTAAGGACTAAAGTTGACAAAAACTCTGCAAATTCAGATAAGAATTCAGAGTACGGCCCAGGTGCTTCGGTACACTATAACAAATAGAATTGGTTGCAGTGATTTCCAGCTTGGGTGTGAAAGACTCAGAACAAGGCTTTCAAATGAGTTATAATTTAGTTTAGGTTTAGAGCTGATTACTAGGCTAGAGTCAAAGATAGCTGCAACTCCACCTCCTCGGCCTGTGCTTCGAGGAATGTGAGTATTGATATGACTGGGAGGGGTGGATTCATTTAGGCTCACATATTCTCCATCACCCAGCCAGGTTTCAGTAAGACAGAATAAATCAATTTCATAATCTGATATTAGTTCATTTACTAGTACACCTTTAGAAGAGAGAGATCTGATGTTTAAGAGTCCACATTTTACTCTCCTATTCGTTTGCACTATTGCTCCTGTGGTTTTAATTTTTATGAGGTTTTATGCACAGCTCCTCTTCTGTTTACCTTTGATTTAAATAATTTCAATGGTCGGGGGACAGACACCGTCACTATAGGGTTTTCACTAAGTTACTCCTGGAACGGAGGAGCAGAGAAGTGTGTTAAACTGCGACTCTGCCTCCTGGTCTCAACTCTGGGTTGTCATGGATTTGGTCCGCTAATAAAGTTGACCAGATTTCTAGAAATGAGAGCTGCTCCTTCCCAAGTGGGATGGATGCCGTCTCTCCGAATCAGACCAGGTCTTCCCCAGAAAGTCTGCCAATGATCTACAAAGCCCACATCGTTTGCTGGACACCACCTCGATAACCAGCGGCGAAATGACGACATGCGGCTATACATGTCATCACTGGTCAGATTGAGCAGGGGTCCAGAGAAAACTACTAATGAAAACTATTAATGACCAACATGATCCATCTGTAAGCTCCTCCTCTCATGTTGTCCCTCTGCAGCTGTTCTGGTCTGGTCTTTGTTGGTCATGGTGCTGTTGTTAGGTCATGGTGGAAGTCCTCCCTCCCTGATCTCTCTGAGCTCAGCTTGGTGTGTCACTGTGAGGAGAGACAGGATTAAAACATTCACACCAAATATTACCTCTGTACTTATTCTGTAATCTGTTCCAGGTGAGACGCTGACTGATGTTCTGTTTTTCTTACAGAGGCAGCGCCTTCTGTCGGAGGATTAGCCAGGTCCATTATGCATCCAATAAAAATGGGCAGACTGTGATGTTTCATTTAGACAACAAACTGTTGAGAAATGCTGCATGAGCTTTATTCACAAAATTATACAGAGATTTAAACTGTTTATCAGGGACGCAGCTGCAGTTTCTTTGCTTTTCTGATTCATAATGTTCTTTTTAAAGAAATGTTTCCATCATGGTTTATATTTTCTGTGTTCAGCCTTCAGAGTTCTGTAGAAGTTAATCTGATGCTGTAAATAAATGTTTAAATTAGGAGAATGGTGGTGAGGCCAAGAATGAGTTCTACTGATGCTCCTGAAACTAAACGACCCTGAAAGGACCAGGTCTGAAGGACTGAGAGATTCAGAGACTGAAAAGATGGAACTCTGCTCTGAGCACAGAGGAGAGCTTCATGTTACAGAAACTCCTCTGTTTGTGAAACCAGCTGTTTAAAGTTGACCTGAAGAAAAGAGAGAACTTCAACTTCCTGTTTGCTCTGTTGTGTTTGACTTTGTATCAACCTGTTAATCAGTTTTACTATGTTTGTTTTTAATAATCAATATAATCAGTTTGACTATTTTTGTTATTATATATATTTTTTTATTTCTGTTAGTTTGCTGCTCATTAACCAGGTTCAGCTGTTTGGACGTAGGAACAATAAGATAAGAAGAACTTTTACTTTGTAGGAGCTTCTGCTTTGTGCTTTTACTTAATAAAACCAAATAGATGGTTTTGATCTATTGAAAGACATTTTTCTCCTTTTCTCCTTCTTCAGCTGAGACTCAGGTTTCTTCATCAGCTCCTCAGTGAGGCCCCTCATATTCTACAGTTCTCTAATAAAGACAGAAATGCTGATCTGCGTCCCTGAAGAGAGCGACGAGCATTAAAGATGTCAGTAGGCAGAGTTTCCTGGAACGAGGAGGAAACCTCTCTGTGTCCTTTAATTCTCTATCAGATACTAAAAGCTTTATGAGGAGAGAGACCTCTAACACATGCTGACCCCCCAGGCCTTTGTTACCAGACTGTTAGTTTCATTATATTAATGAAGTGAGGATTTAAAGAGCTCAGAGTGAAGGAGAGCAGGTAAAAAGGAACAGATACATAAATTGACTGAAACGGTTCGTTCAAACTAGACTTAATCAGTCTGGTTGAACTGACCCCTTACATGGTTCGTTTAGGTTGGTGTGAACTCTGGTCTGCTTGATCTCGATTTTCAGTATGAATACAGAAAATCAAAAGATTACAATCAAAATGTGAAAGATATCAATATTATAACATGTAATATTTATTCTTGATGACATCTCCACCACATGGATTTTATGTAAAATTTCTGGACCGTTTCACTTTTTGTCTTTGCAAACTGCACCAGTTAGAAAATGAAAGTATCATCGTCACATTGGTTCAATTCAGGAAGCTGAGCTTTAGGTGTGAACCTGCTCTAAGTTACAGGAAACAAAAAGCAACAACTTCATGAAGTCATAAAACATTTATTAGACACACAACTAAAATCTACCAGACCCTCAGATGAATGGATCCATGCAGCCATGAATAACTGATGAATGACTGAGGACCAGTGTGATCAGGAGAGTGGATAACTGTGACTGAACAACTTTCCGACTCTTTTTAAAATTTTATTCAAACAAACTAATTAAATTGAGGTTTAGATGAAATGTGTAGTTTGTAGAGAATTTTATGCGAATCAAAACTTCATGATTGTTATATTAATACCGCTGTTGCGGTGGACGAGTGGCTGGCCGCATTATAGTGGTTGTAGCCTAACTGTGGACAGAGGTCAGAGACCACGGGCAGATCGTCGTACGGATCGTGGAGGGACTGGGAATTACCTTGTGTTAAGGTAAGAAAAAGGTTTGAGAAACTTCAGTGTGTGTCTGAGTCTGAACGGACGATCATGAGAACTGAAAAAACAGGAGAGAAGGGGGTTAAACAGCTTGTATACTTGTAATGACCTGACAAATATGTCACTTATGTTGTATTGTTTCTGGAATATGTGTGTTACTGTTTTTTTGGGCTTGCTAAAGTGCTTAATTCATATGTAATCTAAGTTAAGATGTAAGAGTTACTGAAGTGGCAAATGTCTATTGGTTGAAGATGCAATAGGATTTAACATTTAATTATCCTCGCTCTGTTCAGATGTGTTCTGGTAATTTAACAGTTAAGTTGTGTTTTCCTTAAAATATTTTAAGTATGGTTTACTACATAAGCTCACGAATCGTTTTGTTAATGTTAGAGATTTAGTGACTAATAAAGTATCCTTTTGAACTACAGGCAATCACGCGAGAACAGGGGAACAGAGGGAAGAGTTGCACGAGCACGAGGGCTAGTCGGCAGCTAACAGTGCTTTTACGGCACTTAACGTTTTAAGTTGGACTATTCATGGTATCGGACACTGCTCTCGCCGTTGTGGGAGTTTGTGACTGTGGGGCTACCACTGGAGGTGTGTGTATTTGCACTGGGAAGTGAGCTTAGACCTGTTAGCTTCCGTGGCTAAGTTAGCTCGTGGCTTCGCGGTACTGTGACACCGTCGTGGGAGGGACCGCAGACACACTGTTCGCCTGCTGGACGAGAGGAGATCACGTCGGGAAGAGTTTCGCCGGCTGACGCAGGAGTTTTCCTCCACTGAGGGCTGTGTTGCTGTTGGTGACTGACGAACGAAGCTGTTTAACCCTCGCTGTGCTGCTGCGGACAACGTCGCCCCGATAAGAGAGAGAGTTACAGACGCGATAGGATCTGGTTTTTCCACTCCACATAAGAAGGTAACGTTACTTTCTTCACTCTATGAGCTCCAACTGAGCTCGCCAACAAACTAATGCAGGCCTGCTAAAAGAACAAAACTAAAAAAGAGTGCACTCAGGTTATAAAAGCTAATCCCTATATTACCCGGGTCTGTTGAGATTGTTTGTCTTTCACTTCCATATTTGTTGTTCTGATGTTATGTGATTTTTGCATAATACAAAGACGGAAACCGAGCAATTGTGTTCTTGATGTTTGTCGCACCACATGCTCTGTATCTGAGTAGATCAGTATTTTCTGTGGTAATATTTTGATAGAGGTTAAATTCAGGATTATCCCTCCAGCCTCTCATTGTTTAGTAGAGAGAGTGAGAATCATAGCGTTCCTAGACAGGTTTATTATACAATGGGATGTCTCTTTCACCATTTTACCAAGCATTAGGGTTAAGGGGGCTTAACACTTTACATGTTGCTTTATAGTGTACTTGCCTCATCACGAGCCGATGGTGAAAAGGGTTACATACTTATGTGTATTTAATTGGATCAGAGAGGCTGATGAAGTATTTATCACAATTTTACTCGAACAGGAGATTTGAGGGCATCTAACCCCAACTGCTATATTATTCTTTTCTCAGAACTCTCCAGGAGAACCAGCAGAGAACAACATAAACATTTTAGCAGGAAACAGAAGGAACAAATTTTATTTCTACAGTTTATTGAGCCTTTAGCTTTCCAATATAATAGAAAAAAACATCACGTAGAGTGATTTAATAATTCTTAAACAATCATTTTATTTCCAAACTTGTTTTATCATTACGTGAATAATAACTTCCAATAAACCACAAAGGGAAACTGTTGCTACTACAGACAGTCATTATTACTGTTGTACAGTCAACGTTATAAAGTAGGCTACATTTAATAAAGTAATGAAGTTTTCAGCTGCTGAACTTAAGTTGACTATTTCATATTTGAGAGATTTTACAATTCTTTCTTTAATCTGTGTGAAAGTATTTAGGCTACTGCTAAACTTATGATAAAGTCATATCTTTAAAATAAATACATGTTATTACAAGAATTGTGTGAAGTCCTGATATTATGAGATTAAGAAAGTCAGAATTTTGGAGTTGTAATTTCATTTCTGTGTGTACATGGCTTCATTGACACCTCTTTCAATCCATCCATCCTTTTTGTCTAAATGTGCACCTTGTGATCATCAAACGAGTGTCCTCTGTCCTTCAGATGTAAGTAAACTGCTGAGTCTTGACCTGAGGAGTTGGCCCTTCTGTGATGAGCTATGCGTTTGTGTAGTGGTTGTTTAGTCTCTCTAATTAGTGTGAATGCTGGAAGCATTCACAC
>JALXJV020000014.1:34989024-35018617 GCA_024633595.2 Lepomis macrochirus
AACCATTCAAATATTAAAATGTTCAGCTCTTTGAGGGACATTCAGGCTTGTATGCAACTTTTGGTATCTTTCGGTTGGTTTAAAATATTCAGGTTTAAAATCCTCTTCAAATTTCAAAGCTTACTACTTCTGCATACTTTGTGCTAGAACAACCATTCAGCTATTAAAATGTTCAGCTCTTTGAGGACAGTTAGGCTTGTATACAACTTTTGGTATCTTTCATGGTTTTTAAAATATTCAGGTTTAAGTATTCAGGTTTAAAATCCTCTTCAACTTTCAAAGCTAACTAATTCTGCATACTTTGTGCTAGAACAACCATTCAACTATTAAAATGTTCAGCTCTTTGAGGACATTTAGGCTTGTATACAACTTTTGCTATCTTTATGGTTTTAAAGTATTCAGGTTTAAAATATTCAATTTCCAGCTTTTTTTGTATTTTCTGCCATGTTTTCAATTGTTTGTGCAGTTCAGCTTCTTTGAGCATTTCAATTAAGTCTTTATTTTTTTGCAGTATTTAGCACCTTTTAAAATACATTTCAGCTCCTTCAAGTATTTGAATTAAAGCTCTTTTGCATTTTTGCATGTTGTTTCTCCATTTCAGCTGCTTTAGCAATGTTTTGCAACCTTTTGTGCAATTTCAGCTACTTTATGCATTTCAGTTCAGCATTTCCAGCATTCACACGCATGTTCCGCAGGGAAATGCAATTTTTCTAGTTCTTTTTATTCTTCTTCCGTACGTTTTTTGTCCTCTAACTACTTCTGCAAACTTTGTGCTATAAAAACCATTCAACTATTAAAATGTTCAGCTCTTTAAGGACATTTCTGCTATTCAAGTAACTTTTTTGTATCTTTTAAATTGTTTAAAATATTCAGGTTTTTTCAAATATTTTCTGCCATTCAAATGAATTGAAAAATCTTCAAATCCTCGTTCAGCTTCTTCAACTTTCAAAGCTCACTACTTCTGCATACTTTCAGCTACATTCATCATTCCACCTTTAAAATATAGATAAATCTTTCAGCTATTAAACTTGTATTCAGCTTTTTGATATCTTCTTCAGTTTTTTCACAGCAGCTGTTTAAGTGACATGAAAATTTCTGGTGATTTCAGACTTTATAATGGGAGCGAATGGGACGGAATGTTGGCAGCTAGAGTGAGAGGACCAACTGACACAGTGGGAATTCACTTCACAAAAGTCTCAAAAGTTTGTCCTCAACTCGCTGTATCTCCCACAATTTTCACTCTACACGCGTGATTTTTTCAGAGGTTGTAGAAAAACTTGTTGTGCCGCTCATAGTGCGACTTTGAAAGCAATCGGGCTTACGGAACTCGCACACTCAGCTTGGAAGTGGGAGCATGGTCGACCAACTGCCGCATAGACTCCAATAGAAAATCAGACCTGAAGATTCGGTGGGAAGGTAGAAAGTCGGTCGTTTTTACATCGCTGCCGTGGCCACAGTTTTCGCACTACAAACACGAAACTCGCACAGGATCTTCAGGCGGATCTTGTGTCTCTCACGGTACGTTTTCTTCGGCGATGCGAGTTACGGTCTGTTCGGTAGGAGCCGGAGAAGCAGAGCAGCGCTTCAGGTCTGATCCCAGTGAGATCAGCTGTTTGAGCCTGTCTAAGTCAGACAGCTGTTAGTATCGCCATGGCAACCCTGGACTCTAGGCACACAGCTGATTTACTTTGTGCTAGAACAACCATTCAACTATTAAAATGTTCAGCTCTTTGAGGACATTTAGGCTTGTATACAACTTTTGGTATCTTTATGGTTTTAAAATATTCAGGTTTAAAATCCTCTTCAACTTTCAAAGCTTACTACTTCTGCATACTTTGTGCTAGAACAACCATTCAACTATTAAAATGTTCAGCTCTTTGAGGACATTTAGGCTTGTATACAACTTTGGTATCTTTCATGGTTTTAAAATATTCAGGTTTAAAATCCTCTTCAACTTTCAAAGCTAACTACTTCTGCATGCTTTGTGCTAGAAAACCATTCAAATATTAAAATGTTCAGCTCTTTGAGGACATTCAGGCTTGTATACAACTTTTTGGTATCTTTCATGATTTTTAAAATATTCAGGTTTAAAATCCTCTTCAACTTTCAAAGCTTACTACTTCTGCATGCTTTGTGCTAGAAAACCATTCAAATATTAAAATGTTCAGCTCTTTGAGGACATTTAGGCTTGTATACAACTTTTTGGTATCTTTTATGGTTTTAAAAGTATTCAGGTTTAAAATCCTCTTCAACTTTCAAAGCTTACTACTTCTGCATGCTTTGTGCTAGAACAACCATTCAGCTATTAAAATGTTCAGCTCTTTGAGGACATTTAGGCTTGTATACAACTTTTGGCTATCTTCATGGTTTTTAAAATATTCAGGTTTAAAATCCTCTTCAACTTTCAAAGCTAACTACTTCTGCATGCTTTGTGCTAGAACAACCATTCAACTATTAAAATGTTCAGCTCTTTGAGCGACATTTAGGCTTGTATACAACTTTTGGTATCTTTCTATGGTTTTAAAATATTCAGGTTTAAAATATTCAATTTGCAGCTTTTTTTGTATTTTCTGCCATTTTTTCATTTGTTTGGGCAGTTCAGCTTCTTTGAGCATTTTTTGCAGTATATAGCACCTTTTAAAAATACATTTCAGCTCCTTCAAGTATTTGAATTAAGCTCTTTGCATTTTTGCAGTTGTTTCTCCATTTCAGCTGCTTTAGCAATGTTTTGCAACCTTTTGTTGCAATTTCAGCTAATCTGCATGCATTTCAGTTCAGCATTTCCAGCATTCACACGCATGTTCCGCAGGAAATGCAATTTTTCTAGTTATTGGTGTGAATGCTGTAAAGCATTCACAACATATGTTCTTCTGTGAAAAAAATTCTTTATTATTATTGGTGTGAATGCTGTAAAGCATTCACAACCTATGTTCTTCTGTGAAAAAAATTCTTTATTATTATTGGTGTGAATGCTGTAAAGCATTCACAACCTATGTTCTTCTGTGAAAAAAATTCTTTATTATTATTATTCTTATTATTCCGCCGTTTTTTCATAAACTAACTAGTTCCACAGTTTTCAACGTAGAAACGTCATTCAAAGTTTCAAATATTCCTCTCAATTTGAATTACTATGCTATTATTCAGAATTTCCATAACCTTCATACTTTTCAAGATATTCCAGGTTTTCCAGGAAATTTTTCCCATTCAAATGAATGGACGGAATGTTCAAAATCATTCAACTTCACTCAATCTTCAACCTCTTCCCACTCATTCATACATTCACGTGAAACGCCATTCCACCTTTTAAAATGTTGAGAAATCTTTCAACTCTTTCCAGTGAATTCAACTTTTCACATCTCTTATACTTTTCACACAATGTCGATTCAAGTACCATGTCGTTTTCAGCCTGAATTTCGAGTTTATAATGGGTTTCAATGGGACGGAATGTTGGCAGCTAGAGCACGTGATGTCATCGCCAGAGTGGAGCCAGCTTGAAAACTAATCACGAAAAATAATTTTGAAATCGCTGGCCTGGCCACAATTTTAACTCTAAGGGCATGAAATTATACTAGAAGCGTGCGTATTTTTGTTGCGGTTCCTCACGTGTGTTTAGTAAATCCCTCGGACTTATAGTTTTTGCTCTGTGTCCTTCCAAAGGACAAGAGTGACCGAAAATCCTCCATTGACAGCAATTATAAATCCAGCTGAAATTTAGTCACCGGATCATTATGAACCAGTTTTTCAACTCGCCAAATGGGTCCCTTTTTCAACTCTATCCACACAAAAATATATCACATCGTTCGCGAAAGGCCTTGTCGCGCTCACGGTCAGGTCATTTCGCCCGATACGACCTACAGTTTTGTCTCTAGGGAGGTTTGTTCGAGGCCAAGTATTGACAGATTTTCCAATTTGTCTGTATAGGATAACTGACAAAGATCAAAGGCAGACACACACGCACACGCATTCTCTCTCTATCTCACGCACACACACAAACTTGGTCCTGTATTCTGATTGGTGGACAGACATTGAGCTATTTCCTTAATGAAATTCAGTGTACTGCATGCAGAGTACTGCCTCTGCTCTAATACTACAGTGTACTACTACTACTGGTAGTACTACTGACACACACAGAGGTACACAAACAGACATAGACACATACACAAATGCACACACACACTTCTCTTCATTGGGAAACAGTTGGCTCTCTGTGTCTCACAGTCTTATTGTCCACCTCTCTCGTTGTCTCATGGTCCATCTCACATCCTTATTGCTAGTCTATTACTGCTACTACTGGAACTTAGTACTACTGCTACTACCTAGTACTACTACTACTGCTACCTTGTACTGCTACTACTGCTACATAGTACTGCTACTACTGATACCTAGTACTACTAATACTGCTACTACTGATACCTAGTACTACTGATACCTAGTACTGCTACTACTGCTACCTAGTACTGCTACTACTGATACCTAGTACTACTAATACTACTACTACTGGAACTTAGAACTACTGCTACCACTGATACCTAGTACTACTGATACCTAGTACTACTACTACTGCTACTACTTCTACCTAGTACTGCTACTACTGATACCTAGTACTACTACTACTGCTACTACTGCTACCTAGTACTGCTACTACTGATACCTAGTACTACTACTACTGCTACTACTGATACCTGGTACTACTGATACCTGGTACTACTACTACTGCTACTACTGCTACTACTGATACCTGGTACTACTGATACCTAGTACTACTACTACTGCTACTACTGCTACCTAGTACTGCTACTACTGATACCTAGTACTACTACTACTGCTACTACTGATACCTAGTACTACTGATACCTAGTACTACTACTACTGCTACTACTGCTACTACTGATACCTAGTACTACTGATACCTAGTACTACTACTACTGCTACTACTGCTTACCTGAGTACTACTACTACTGCTACTACTGATACCTAGTACTACTACTACCTGCTACTACTGATACCTAGCTACTACTGATACCTGGTACTACTGACTACCTGGTACTACTGCTACTACTGATACCTAGTACTACTGATACCTAGTACTGCTACTACTGCTACTACTGATACCTAGTACTACTGATACCTAGTACTACTACTACTGCTACTACTGATACCTAGTACTACTGCTACTACTGCTGCTACCTAGTAATGCTACTACTGCTGCTACTGCTACTACTACTACTGCTACTACTAGTGCAACTTAGTACTACTGCTACTACTGCTGCTAATACTGCTACTAGTGCAACTTAGTACTACTGCTACTACTTCTAGCTCTGCTCCAGGACAAGTTCTCCCAGCTGATCATGCCTGCAGGTGTATCACAGACTTACTGTCCAGCAGCAAGCGCCACGTGAACCTGGGAAAACACGTTTCTGACTCCAGGACCATCACTCAGTGGTTCCTTTCGGGGCCGTGTTCCCCTCTGATCCCCGCCCTTAACACCAACAGCTGCACCTCCAGTCACCAAACCACAGAGCTCCTGCAGTGTGCAGAGGACACCAGCCTCAGTGGGCTCATCTCTTGTGGGGATCAGTCTGCCCACAGGTGGGAGATTGACCATCTGGGGTCCTGCAGAGATGCTCACAAGTCTTTGACCGCAAGTCAACACATCCCCCACTCTCAAACCAGTGTAACATCATAACTAAATCAAACTGTAAGGTAGGGCCGCACAATCAGTGTCCCCACAGGTGGGAGAATGACCATCTTGGGTCCTGGAGCAGCCAGATCAATCTGGAGCTCAATGATCTGAAGACAGTGGAGATGGGCCAGTATTCCAGCGCCAGCTGCACCCATCTCCATCAGTCTGTGCCACTCCACACTGTGGAGTCATTCTGCTCACCCAGGACCTCCAGTTGGAGTTGATACGCTTATGTCACCTTTCATACCCCTTTCTAAATATTTCAGGTCATATCTTCTCAACACTTGGGGAATTTCTCACATTTCTTAAACTTCTTCATGGCTTTCAGCTAAAGACTACATTCAAACCGTAAAATGTTCTACATTTATCATGGCAGTTTGAAGTGACTTTAAAATCTTATTCATATTCTTTAGAACATTTCCCATGTTTCCAAGATTTCATAGTCTTTCAACTACTTTCTGCACATTAAAGCCAGCAATTCAGTGTGGCGTCAGCTTTTAAACGAAACCTTCCAGATCTTTCAAACATTTGTACTATTCAGATTTGTTCTAGACAGCAGTGCAGTGTGGCGTCAGCTTTTAAACGAAACCTTCCACATCTTTCATACATTTCTACTATTCAACTTTGTTCAAGACAGCAGTGCAGTGTGGCGTCAGCTTTTAAACAAAACCTTCCACATCTTTCATACATTTCTACTGTTCAACTTTTTTTCAAGCCAGCATTTCAGCGTAGCGCAAGCCATTCAGCAGACAGCATTCACACCGCAATTTCTTCAGAAATTGCTTTTCTAGTATTATTCTTATTATTCCGCCGTTTTTTCATAAACTAACTAGTTCCACAGTTTTCAACGTAGAAACGTCATTCAAAGTTTCAAATATTCCTCTCAATTTGAATTACTATGCTATTATTCAGAATTTCCATAACCTTCATACTTTTCAAGATATTCCAGGTTTTCCAGGAAATTTTTCCCATTCAAATGAATGGACGGAATGTTCAAAATCATTCAACTTCACTCAATCTTCAACCTCTTCCCACTCATTCATACATTCACGTAGAAACGCCATTCCACCTTTAAAATGTTGAGAAATCTTTCAACTCTTTCCAGTGAATTCAACTTTTCACATCTCTTATACTTTTCACACAATGTCGATTCAAGTACCATGTCGTTTTCAGCCTGAATTTCGAGTTTATAATGGGTTTCAATGGGACGGAATGTTGGCAGCTAGAGCACGTGATGTCATCGCCAGAGTGGAGCCAGCTTGAAAACTAATCCACGAAAAATAATTTTGAAATCGCTGGCCTGGCCACAATTTTAACTCTAAGGGCATGAAATTATACTAGAAGCGTGCGTATTTTTGTTGTGGTTCCTCACGTGTGTTTAGTAAATCCCTCGGACTTATAGTTTTTGCTCTGTGTCCTTCCAAAGGACAAGAGTGACCGAAAATCCTCCATTGACAGCAATTATAAATCCAGCTGAAATTTAGTCACCGGATCATTATGAACCAGTTTTTCAACTTCGCCAAATGGGTCCCTTTTTTCAACTCTATCCACACAAAAAATATATCACATCGTTCGCAAAGGCCTTGTCAGCTCACGGTCAGGTCATTTCACCGATACTGACCTACAGTTTTGTCTCTAGGGAGGTTTGTTCGAGGCCAAGTATTGACATATTTTCCAATTTGTCTGTATAGGATAACTGACAAAGATCAAAGGCAGACACACACGCACACGCATTCTCTCTCTATCTCACATGCACACACAAACTTGGTCCTGTATTCTGATTGGTGGACAGACATTGAGCTATTTCCTTAATGAAATTCAGTGTACTGCATGCAGAGTACTGCCTCTGCTCTAATACTACAGTGTACTACTACTACTGGTAGTACTACTGACACACACAGAGGTACACAAACAGACATAGACACATACACAAATGCACACACACACTTCTCTTCATTGGGAAACAGTTGGCTCTCTGTGTCTCACAGTCTTATTGTCCACCTCTCTGTTGTCTCATGGTCCATCTCACATCCTTATTGCTAGTCTATTACTGCTACTACTGGAACTTAGTACTACTGCTACTACCTAGTACTACTACTACTGCTACCTTGTACTGCTACTACTGCTACATAGTACTGCTACTACTGATACCTAGTACTACTAATACTGCTACTACTGATACCTAGTACTACTGATACCTAGTACTGCTACTACTGCTACCTAGTACTGCTACTACTGATACCTAGTACTACTAATACTACTACTACTGGAACTTAGAACTACTGCTACCACTGATACCTAGTACTACTGATACCTAGTACTACTACTACTGCTACTACTTCTACCTAGTACTGCTACTACTGATACCTAGTACTACTACCTGGACTCTCCAGGAGACTACACCAGGATCCTGTTAGTGGACTCTGCCTTCAACAACATTATTATTCCAGCTCTGCTCCAGGACAAGTTCTCCCAGCTGATCATGCCTGCAGGTGTATCACAGACTTACTGTCCAGCAGCAAGCCACGTGAACCTGGGAAACACGTTTCTGACTCCAGCTCCATCACTCAGTGGTTCCCTTCAGGGCGTGTTCTTTCCCCTCTGATCCCCGCCCTTAACACCAACAGCTGCACCTCCAGTCACCAAACCACCAAGCTCCTGCAGTGTGCAGAGGACACCACCTTCACTGGGCTCATCTCTTGTGTGGATCAGTCTGCCCACAGGTGGGAGATTGACCATCTGGGGTCCTGCAGAGATGCTCACAAGTCTTTGACCGCAAGTCAACACATCCCCCACTCTCAAACCAGTGTAACATTATAACTAAATCAAACTGTAAGGTAGGGCTGCACAATCAGTGTCCCCACAGGTGGGAGATTGACCATCTTGGGTCCTGGAGCAGCCAGATCAATCTGGAGCTCAATGATCAGTCTGTGCAACTCCACACTGTGGAGTCATTCTGCTCACCCAGGACCTCCTTATTGCTAGTCTATTACTGCTACTACTGGAACTTAGTACTACTGCTACTACCTAGTACTACTACTACTGCTACCTTGTACTGCTACTACTGCTACATAGTACTGCTACTACTGATACCTAGTACTACTAATACTGCTACTACTGATACCTAGTACTACTGATACCTAGTACTGCTACTACTGCTACCTAGTACTGCTACTACTGATACCTAGTACTACTAATACTACTACTACTGGAACTTAGAACTACTGCTACCACTGATACCTAGTACTACTGATACCTAGTACTACTACTACTGCTACTACTTCTACCTAGTACTGCTACTACTGATACCTAGTACTACTACCTGGACTCTCCAGGAGACTACACCAGGATCCTGTTAGTGGACTCTGCCTTCAACAACATTATTCCAGCTCTGCTCCAGGACAAGTTCTCCCAGCTGATCATGCCTGCAGGTGTATCACAGACTTACTGTCCAGCAGCAAGCGCCACGTGAACCTGGGAAAACACGTTTCTGACTCCAGGACCATCACTCAGTGGTTCCCTTCAGGGCCGTGTTCTTTCCCCTCTGATCCCCGCCCTTAACACCAACAGCTGCACCTCCAGTCACCAAACCACCAAGCTCCTGCAGTGTGCAGAGGACACCACCTTCACTGGGCTCATCTCTTGTGTGGATCAGTCTGCCCACAGGTGGGAGATTGACCATCTGGGGTCCTGCAGAGATGCTCACAAGTCTTGGCTTTCAGCTAAAGACTACATTCAAACCGTTAAATGTTCTACATTCATCAGGGCAGTTTGAAGTGACTTTAAAATCTTATTCATATTCTTTAGAACATTTCCCATGTTTCCAAGATTTCATAGTGCTTCAACTACTTTCTGCACATTAAAGCCAGCAATTCAGTGTAGCGTCAGCTTTTCAACAAAACTTTCCACATCTTTCATACATTTGTACTATTCAGATTTGTTCAAGACAGCAGTGCAGTGTGGCGTCAGCTTTTCAACAGTTCTTTAAACCTTCCACGTCTTTCATACATTTCTACTATTCAGATTTGTTCAAGACAGCAGTGCAGTGTGGCGTCAGCTTTTCAACAAAACCTTCCAGATCTTTCATACATTTCTACTGTTCAACTTTATTCAAGCTAGCATTTCAGCGTAGCGCAAGCCATTCAGCAGACAGCATTCACACCGCAATTTCTTCAGAAATTGCTTTTCTAGATTATTCTTATTATTCCGCCAGTTTTTTAAGTAAACTAACTAGTTCCACAGTTTTCAACGTGAAAGCGTCATTCAAAGCTTCAAATATTCCTCTCAATTTGAATTACTATGCTATTATTCAGAATTTCCATAACCTTCATACTTTTCAAGATATTCCAGGTTTTCCAGGAAATTTTTCCCATTCAAATGAATGGATCGGAATGTTCAAAATGTCCCCATTTTCACACTTTTTTCAAGGTTTTTCAACTGTTAACTTCTCATTCATACTTTCAGCTAGAAACTTCATTCAAAATGGAAAAGATTCCACATCTTTCCTTCTTTATTCATATTATTCAACATTCAAATCCCATTCAAACTCTTCAAGCTATTCAGCTTTCCTTGAAACTTTGTTACAATGAAAGTCAATGAGAAAATCATTCAAATTCACTCATCTTCAACCTCTTCCCACTCATTCATACTTTCACGTAGAAACGCCATTCCACCTTTAAAATGTTGAGAAATCTTTCGACTCTTTCCAGTGAATTCAACTTTTCATATCTCTTATACTTTTCACACAATCTCGATTCAAGTACCATGTCGTTTTCAGCCTGAATTTGAGTTTATAATGGGTTTCAATGGGACGGAATGTTGGCAGCTAGAGTGGAGAGGACCAACTGACACAGTGCTGAATACACTTCAAAATCATCTGAACAGTTTGTCTTCAACTTCGCTGTATCTCGCACAATTTTCACTCTACGTACATAATTTTTTCAGAAGTTGTAGAAAAACTTGTTGTGCCGCTCATGTCCAACTTTGAAAGCAAACAGACTTTCACAGCTGGTACAGTGGGCTTGAGAATGAGAGGTGCGCCAGTCAACTGCCGCATAGACTCCCATATTAAAAAAGTGCGGCAGCTTCAAGCAAGAGGCAGACAGGTGGACATTTCTACACTGCTGCTGTGAAGCCATTTTTGACAGTAGACGCGCAAATCTCGGACATCATCATCATGAGGATCTTATCTCTCTAAAAATACGTTTACTTTGGCACTGAGAGTTACGGTCTGTTCGTTAGGAGCAGGAAAAGCAGAGCTGCGCTCCAGGTTAAAACTCATTGAGATCAGCTGTCTAAGTCAGACAGCTTTTAGCATCGCCACGGAAACCTGGGAATGCTGGCTCAGCACACAGCTGATTGAGATGATGTAATGATGTAATGCAGACAACTCAGTAAACATTGGCCTTCAATACATCCTCCAGCACCTGGACTCTCCAGGAGACTACACCAGGATCCTGTTAGTGGACTCTGCCGTCAACAACATTATTCCAGCTCTGCTCCAGGACAAGTTCTCCCAGGTGATCATGCCTGCAGGTGTATCACAGACTTACTGTCCAGCAGCAAGCGCCACGTGAACCTGGGAAAACACGTTTCTGACTCCAGGACCATCACTCAGTGGTTCCATTCAGGGTCGTGTGTTCTTTCCCCTCTGAACTCCGCCCTTAACACCAACAGCTGCACCTCCAGTCACCAAACCACCGAGCTCCTGCAGTGTGCAGAGGACACCACCTGCACTGGCCTCATCTCTTGTGGGGATCAGTCTGCCCACAGGTGGGAGACTGACCATCTGGGGTCCTGGAGCAGCCAGATCAATCTGGAGCTCAATGACCTGAAGACAGTGGAGATGGCACCCATCATGCACCCTCTCCATCAGTCTGTGCAACTCCACACTGTGGAGTCATTCTGCTCACCAGGACCTCCAGTTGGAGTTGATACGCTTATGTCACCTTTCATACCCTTTTCTAAATATTTCAGGTCATATCTTCTCAACACTTGGGGGAGTTTCTCACATTTCTTCAACTTCTTCATGGCTTTCAGCTAAAGACTATATTCAAAACGTAAAATGTTCTACATTCATCAGGGCAGTTTGAAGTGACTTTAAAATCTTATTCATATTCTTTAGAACATTTCTCATGTTTCCAAGATTTCATAGTCCTTCAGCTACTTTCTGCACATTAAAGCCAGCAATTCAGTGTAGCGTCAGCTTATCAACAAAACCTTCCACATCTTTCAAACATTTCTACTATTCAGATTTGTTCAAGACAGCAGTGCAGTGTGGCGTCAGCTTTTCAACAGTTCTTTAAACCTTCCACATCTTTCATACTTTTGTACTATTCAGATTTGTTCAAGACAGCAGTGCAGTATGGCGTCAGCTTTTCAACAGTTCTTTAAACCTTCCAGATCTTTCAAACATTTCTACTATTCAGATTTGTTCAAGACAGCAGTGCAGTGTGGCGTCAGCTTTTCAACAAAACCTTCCAGATCTTTCATACATTTCTACTGTTCAACTTTTTTCAAGCTAGCATTTCAGCGTAGCGCAAGCCATTCAGCAGACAGCATTCACACCGCAATTTCTTCAGAAATTGCTTTTCTAGTTATTCTTATTATTCCGCCGTTTTTTCGTAAACTAACTAGTTCCACAGTTTTCAACGTAGAAACGTCATTCAAAGCTTCAAATATTCCTCTCAATTTGAATTACTATGCTATTATTCAGAATTTCCATAACCTTCATACTTTTCAAGATATTCCAGGTTTTCCAGGAAATTTTTCCCATTCAAATGAATGGACGGAATGTTCAAAATGTCCCCATTTTCACACTTTTTCAAGGTTTTTCAACTGTTAACTTCTCATTCATACTTTCAGCTAGAAACTTCATTCAAAATGGAAAAGATTCCACATCTTTCCTTCTTTATTCATATTATTCAACATTCAAATCCCATTCAAACTCTTCAAGCTATTCAGCTTTCCTTGAAACTTTGTTACAATGAAAGTCAATGAGAAAATCATTCAAATTCACTCATCTTCAACCTCTTCCCACTCATTCATACTTTCACGTAGAAACGCCATTCCACCTTTAAAATGTTGAGAAATCTTTCGACTCTTTCCAGTGAATTCAACTTTTTCATATCTCTTATACTTTTCACACAATCTCGATTCAAGTACCATGTCGTTTTCAGCCTGAATTTGAGTTTATAATGGGTTTCAATGGGACGGAATGTTGGCAGCTAGAGTGGAGAGGACCAACTGACACAGTGCGAATACACTTCAAAATCATCTGAACAGTTTGTCTTCAACTCGCTGTATCTCGCACAATTTTCACTCTACGTACATAATTTTTTCAGAAGTTGTAGAAAAACTTGTTGTGCCGCTCATGTCCAACTTTGAAAGCAAACAGACTTTCACAGCTGGTACAGTGGGCTTGAGAATGAGAGGTGCGCCAGTCAACTGCCGCATAGACTCCCATATTAAAAAAGTGCGGCAGCTTCAAGCAAGAGGCAGACAGGTGGACATTTCTACACTGCTGCTGTGAAGCCATTTTTTGACAGTAGACGCGCAAATCTCGGACATCATCATCATGAGGATCTTATCTCTCTAAAAATACGTTTACTTTGGCACTGAGAGTTACGGTCTGTTCGTTAGGAGCAGGGAAAAGCAGAGCTGCGCTCAGGTTAAAACTCATTGAGATCAGCTGTCTAAGTCAGACAGCTTTTAGCATCGCCACGGAAACCTGGGAATGCTGGCTCAGCACACAGCTGATTGAGATGATGTAATGATGTAATGCAGACAACTCAGTAAACATTGGCCTTCAATACATCCTCCAGCACCTGGACTCTCCAGGAGACTACACCAGGATCCTGTTAGTGGACTCTGCCGTCAACAACATTATTCCAGCTCTGCTCCAGGACAAGTTCTCCCAGGTGATCATGCCTGCAGGTGTATCACAGACTTACTGTCCAGCAGCAAGCGCCACGTGAACCTGGGAAAACACGTTTCTGACTCCAGGACCATCACTCAGTGGTTCCATTCAGGGTCGTGTGTTCTTTCCCCTCTGAACTCCGCCCTTAACACCAACAGCTGCACCTCCAGTCACCAAACCACCGAGCTCCTGCAGTGTGCAGAGGACACCACCTGCACTGGCCTCATCTCTTGTGGGGATCAGTCTGCCCACAGGTGGGAGACTGACCATCTGGGGTCCTGGAGCAGCCAGATCAATCTGGAGCTCAATGACCTGAAGACAGTGGAGATGGCACCCATCATGCACCCCTCTCCATCAGTCTGTGCAACTCCACACTGTGGAGTCATTCTGCTCACCCAGGACCTCCAGTTGGAGTTGATACGCTTATGTCACCTTTCATACCCTTTTCTAAATATTTCAGGTCATATCTTCTCAACACTTGGGGGAGTTTCTCACATTTCTTCAACTTCTTCATGGCTTTCAGCTAAAGACTATATTCAAAGCGTAAAATGTTCCTACATTCATCAGGGCAGTTTGAAGTGACTTTAAAATCTTATTCATATTCTTTAGAACATTTCTCATGTTTCCAAGATTTCATAGTCCTTCAGCTACTTTCTGCACATTAAAGCCAGCAATTCAGTGTAGCGTCAGCTTATCAACAAAACCTTCCACATCTTTCAAACATTTCTACTATTCAGATTTGTTCAAGACAGCAGTGCAGTGTGGCGTCAGCTTTTCAACAGTTCTTTAAACCTTCCACATCTTTCATACTTTTGTACTATTCAGATTTGTTCAAGACAGCAGTGCAGTATGGCGTCAGCTTTTCAACAGTTCTTTAAACCTTCCAGATCTTTCAAACATTTCTACTATTCAGATTTGTTCAAGACAGCAGTGCAGTGTGGCGTCAGCTTTTCAACAAAACCTTCCAGATCTTTCATACATTTCTACTGTTCAACTTTTTTCAAGCTAGCATTTCAGCGTAGCGCAAGCCATTCAGCAGACAGCATTCACACCGCAATTTCTTCAGAAATTGCTTTTCTAGTTATTGGTGTGAATGCTGTAAAGCATTCACAACCTATGTTCTTCTGTGAAAAAAATTCTTTATTATTATTATTCTTATTATTCACCGCTTTTTCATAAACTAACTAGTTCCACAGTTTTCAACGTAGAAACGCCATTCAAAGTTTCAAATATTCCTCTCAATTTGAATTACTATGCTATTATTCAGAATTTCCATAACCTTCATACTTTTCAAGATATTCCAGGTTTTCCAGGAAATTTTTCCCATTCAAATGAATGGACGGAATGTTCAAAATCATTCAACTTCACTCAATCTTCAACCTCTTCCCACTCATTCATACATTCACGTAGAAACGCCATTCCACCTTTAAAATGTTGAGAAATCTTTCAACTCTTTCCAGTGAATTCAACTTTTTCACATCTCTTATACTTTTCACACAATGTCGATTCAAGTACCATGTCGTTTTCAGCCTGAATTTCGAAGTTTATAATGGGTTTCAATGGGACGGAATGTTGGCAGCTAGAGCACGTGATGTCATCGCCAGAGTGGAGCCAGCTTGAAAACTAATCACGAAAAATAATTTTGAAATCGCTGGCCTGGCCACAATTTTAACTCTAAGGGCATGAAATTATACTAGAAACGTGCGTATTTTTGTTGTGGTTCCTCACGTAGTGTTTAGTAAATCCCTCGGACTTATAGTTTTTGCTCTGTGTCCTTCCAAAGGACAAGAGTGACCGAAAATCCTCCATTGACAGCAATTATAAATCCAGCTGAAATTTAGTCACCGGATCATTATGAACCAGTTTTTCAACTCGCCAAATGGGTCCCTTTTTTCAACTCTATCCACACAAAAAATATATCACATCGTTCAGCAAAGGCCTTGTCAGCTCACGGTCAGGTCATTTCACCGATACGACCTACAGTTTTGTCTCTAGGGAGGTTTGTTCGAGGCCAAGTATTGACATATTTTCCAATTTGTCTGTATAGGATAACTGACAAAGATCAAAGGCAGACACACACGCACACGCATTCTCTCTCTATCTCACGCACACACACAAACTTGGTCCTGTATTCTGATTGGTGGACAGACATTGAGCTATTTCCTTAATGAAATTCAGTGTACTGCATGCAGAGTACTGCCTCTGCTCTAATACTACAGTGTACTACTACTACTGGTAGTACTACTGACCCACACAGAGGTACACAAACAGACATAGACACATACACAAATGCACACACACACTTCTCTTCATTGGGAAACAGTTGGCTCTCTGTGTCTCACAGTCTTATTGTCCACCTCTCTCGTTGTCTCATGGTCCATCTCACATCCTTATTGCTAGTCTATTACTGCTACTACTGGAACTTAGTACTACTGCTACTACCTAGTACTACTACTACTGCTACCTTGTACTGCTACTACTGCTACATCTGATACCTAGTACTACTAATACTGCTACTACTGATACCTAGTACTACTGATACCTAGTACTGCTACTACTGCTACCTAGTACTGCTACTACTGATACCTAGTACTACTAATACTACTACTACTGGAACTTAGAACTACTGCTACCACTGATACCTAGTACTACTGATACCTAGTACTACTACTACTGCTACTACTTCTACCTAGTACTGCTACTACTGATACCTAGTACTACTACTACTGCTACTACTGCTACCTAGTACTGCTACTACTGATACCTAGTACTACTACTACTGCTACTACTGATACCTAGTACTACTGATACCTAGTACCACTACTACTGCTACTACTGCTACTACTGATACCTAGTACTACTGATACCTAGTACTACTACTACTGCTACTACTGCTACCTAGTACTGCTACTACTGATACCTAGTACTACTACTACTGCTACTACTGATACCTAGTACTACTGATACCTAGTACTACTACTACTGCTACTACTGCTACTACTGATACCTAGTACTACTGATACCTAGTACTACTACTACTGCTACTACTGCTACCTAGTACTACTAATACTGCTACTACTGCTACTACTGATACCTAGTACTACTGATACCTAGTACTACTACTACTGCTACTACTGATACCTAGTACTACTGCTACTACTGCTGCTACCTAGTAATGCTACTACTGCTGCTACTGCTACTACTACTACTGCTACTACTAGTGCAACTTAGTACTACTGCTACTACTGCTGCTAATACTGCTACTAGTGCAACTTAGTACTACTGCTACTACTTCTAGCTCTGCTCCAGGACAAGTTCTCCCAGCTGATCATGCCTGCAGGTGTATCACAGACTTACTGTCCAGCAGCAAGCCACGCGTGAACCTGGGAAAACACGTTTCTGACTCCAGGACCATCACTCAGTGGTTCCTTTCGGGCCGTGTTCCCCTCTGATCCCGCACTTAACACCAACAGCTGCACCTCCAGTCACCAAACCACAGAGCTCCTGCAGTGTGCAGAGGACACCAGCCTCAGTGGGCTCATCTCTTGTGGGGATCAGTCTGCCCACAGGTGGGAGATTGACCATCTGGGGTCCTGCAGAGATGCTCACAAGTCTTTGACCGCAAGTCAACACATCCCCCACTCTCAAACCAGTGTAACATCATAACTAAATCAAACTGTAAGGTAGGGTCAGCACAATCAGTGTCCCCACAGGTGGGAGAATGACCATCTTGGGTCCTGGAGCAGCCAGATCAATCTGGAGCTCAATGATCTGAAGACAGTGGAGATGGGCCAGTATTCCAGCCAGCTGCACCCATCTCCATCAGTCTGCGCCACTCCACACTGTGGAGTCATTCTGCTCACCCAGGACCTCCAGTTGGAGTTGATACGCTTATGTCACCTTTCATACCCCTTTCTAAATATTTCAGGTCATATCTTCTCAACACTTGGGGGAATTTCTCACATTTCTTAAACTTCTTCATGGCTTTCAGCTAAAGACTACATTCAAACATTCGTAAAATGTTCTACATTTATCATGGCAGTTTGAAGTGACTTTAAAATCTTATTCATATTCTTTAGAACATTTCCCATGTTTCCAAGATTTCATAGTCTTTCAACTACTTTCTGCACATTAAAGCCAGCAATTCAGTGTGGCGTCAGCTTTTAAACGAAACCTTCCAGATCTTTCAAACATTTGTACTATTCAGATTTGTTCTAGACAGCAGTGCAGTGTGGCGTCAGCTTTTAAACGAAACCTTCCACATCTTTCATACATTTCTACTATTCAACTTTGTTCAAGACAGCAGTGCAGTGTGGCGTCAGCTTTTAAACAAAACCTTCCACATCTTTCATACATTTCTACTGTTCAACTTTTTTCAAGCCAGCATTTCAGCGTAGCGCAAGCCATTCAGCAGACAGCATTCACACCGCAATTTCTTCAGAAATTGCTTTTCTAGTTATTATTCTTATTCTTCCGTACGTTTTTCAGTCGCTTTAAACTCCTCTCTACTTTGTGCTACAAAAACCATTCAACTATCAAAATGTTCAGCTTTTCAAGGACTTTTAGGCTATTATATATCTTTTTTATACCCTTTATACTTTTTACACTATTAAGCTTTTTATGCAATTTTTTTACAATGTAAGTCAATGGAGAATTCTTCAAATCCTGCTTTATGCTCCTTCTGCTTTCAAAGCCAACTACTTCTGCATACTTTAAGCTATTTCTGTCATTTCAACTTTAAAATATTTACAAATCTTTAAGCTATTAAACTTGTATACAACTTTTTGCTATCCTTTATACTTTTTTCACAATCTCTACTCAAGTCTCATGCTGTTTTTCAAGCCGATTCGGAGATTATAATGGGAGCGGATGGGACGGAATGTTGAGAGCTAGAGCACGTGATGTCATCGCCAGAGTGGAGCCAGCTTGAAAACTAATCATGAAAAAGAATTTTGAAATCGCTGGCCTGGCCACAATTTTAACTCTTCGGCCATGAAATTATACTAGAAACGTGGGTATTTTTGTTGTGGTTCCTCACGTGTGTTTAGTAAATCCCTCGGACTTATAGTTTTTGCTCTGTGTCCTTCCAAAGGACAAGAGTGACCGAAAATCCTCCATTGACAGCAATTATAAATCCAGCTGAAATTTAGTCACCGGATCATTATGAACCAGTTTTTCAACTCGCCAAATGGGTCCCTTTTTCAACTCTATCCACACAAAAAATATATCACATCGTTCGCAAAGGCCTTCTCGCGCTCACGGTCAGGTCATTTCGCCGATACGACCTAGAGTTTTGTCTCTAGGGAGGTTTGTTCGAGGCCAAGTATTGACAGATTTTCCAATTTGTCTGTATAGGATAACTGACAAAGATCAAAGGCAGACACACACGCACACGCATTCTCTCTCTCTCTCACGCACACACACAAACTTGGTCCTGTATTCTGATTGGTGGACAGACATTGAGCTATTTTCTGAATGAAATTCAGTGTACTGCATGCAGAGTACTGCCTCTGCTCTAATACTACAGTGTACTACTACTACTGGTAGTACTACTGACACACACAGAGGTACACAAACAGACAGAGACACAAATGCACACACACTTCTCTTCATTGGGAACAGTTGGCTCTGCTACCTACTACTGCTACTACTGATACCTAGTACTACTAATACTGCTACTACTGGAACTTAGTACTACTGCTACTGATACCTAGTACAACTACTACTGCTACCTAGTACTGCTACTACTGATACCTAGTACTGCTACTACCGATACCTAGTACTACTAATACTGCTACTACTGGAACTTAGTACTACTGCTACTACTGCTACTACTGATACCTACTACTACTGCTACCTAGTACTGCTACTACTGGAACTTAGTACTACTGCTACTACTGGAACTTAGTACTACTGCTACTACTGCTACCTAGTACTGCTACTACTACTACTGCTGCTACTACTGCTACTTCGACTGCTGCTGCTACTACTACTACTACTGCTACTACTAGTGCAACTTAGTACTACTGCTACTACTAGTGCAACTTAGTACTACTGCTACTACTGCTGCTACTACTGCTACTACTGCTGCTACTACTGCTACTACTGCTACTACTGCTACCTAGTACTGCTACTACTGCTGCTACTACTGCTACTAGTGCAACTTAGTACTACTGCTACCTAGTACTGCTACTACTACTACTGCTGCTACTACTGCTACTTCGACTGCTGCTGCTACTACTAGTGCAACTTAGTACTACTGCTACTACTGCTACTACTACTGCTACTACAGCTACTACTACTGCTGCTGCTACTACTACTACTGCTACTACTGCTGCTACTGCTACTACTGCTACCTAGTACTGCTACTACTGCTACTTCGACTGCTGCTGCTACTACTAGTGCAACTTAGTACTACTGCTACTACTGCTACTACTACTGCTACTACAGCTACTACTACTGCTGCTGCTACTACTACTACTGCTACTACTGCTGCTACTGCTACTACTGCTACCTAGTACTGCTACTACTGCTACTACTACTGCTACTACAGCTACTACTACTGCTGCTGCTACTACTACTACTGCTACTACTGCTACTACTGCTACTACTGCTACCTAGTACTACTGCTACCTAGTACTACTGCTACTGTTGCTACTGCTGCTACTACTGCTACCTAGTACTACTGCTACTACTGCTACTACTACTGCTGCTGCTGCTACTACTACTGCTGCTACTGCTGCTACAACTGCTACCTAGTACTACTGGTACTACTACTGGTACTACTGCGACCTAGTACTGCTACTAGTCTTCAACTTTCAAAGCTAACTAATTCTCCATACTTTGTGCTAGAACAACCATTCAAATATTAAAATATTCAGCTCTTTAAGGACAGTTAGGCTTGTATACAACTTTTGCTATCTTTTATGGTTTTTAAAATATTCAATTTGCAGCTTTTTTTGCATTTTCTGCCATGTTTTTCAATTGTTTGTGCAGTTCAGCTTTTTTGAGCATTTCAATTAAGCTCTTTTTTATTTTTTTTGCAGTATTTAGCACCTTTTTAAAATACATTTCAGCTCCTTCAAGTATTTGAATTAGGCTCTTTTGCATTTTTGCAGTTGATTCTCCATTTCAGCTTCTTAAACAATGTTTTGGACCTTTTTTTGCAATTCAGCTTCTGCATGCATTTCAGTTCAGCATTTCCAGCATTCACACGCATGTTCCGCAGGAAATGCAATTTTTCTAGTTAGTGTGAATGCTGGAAGCATTCACACTCTTGAAATCCAAATCTTTATTATTCTGTTTCTTCTTCCGTACGTTTTTCGCTGTACAACTACTTCTGCATACTTTGTGCTACAAAAACCATTCAACTATCAAAATGTTCAGCTTTTTAAGGACATGATGGCTATTATATATCTTTTTTATACCTTTTATACTTTTTATACTATTAAGCTTTTTGTGCAATTTTTTGTCCATTGAAAATGAATGGGACAATCTTCAACTCCTCCTAATCTGTCTTCAACTTTCAAATGCTACTACTTCTGCATACTTTCAGCTATTTCTGTCATTTCACCTTTAAAATATTGAGAAATCTTTAAGCTATTAATGCTGTATTCAACTTTTTGCTATCCTTTATACTTTTTTCACAATCTCTACTCAAGTCTCATGCTGTTTTTCAAGCCGTTTCGGAGATTATAATGGGAGCGGATGAGACGGAATGTTGAGAGCTAGAGCACGTGATGTCATCGCCAGAGTGGAGCCAGCTTGAAAACTAATCATGAAAAATAATTTTGAAATCGCTGGCCTGGCCACAATTTTAACTCTTTGGCCATGAAATTATACTAGAAACGTGGGTATTTTTGTTGCGGTTCCTCACGTGTGTTTAGTAAATCCCTCGGACTTATAGTTTTCTCTCTGTGTCCTTCCAAAGGACAAGAGGGACAGGAAATCCTCCATTGGCTTCAATACAAACTGCTGGTCAAAGTTACTGACGATGATCACAACGTACCAGTTTTTCAAATCGCCAAATGGGTCACTTTTTTTAACTCTATCCACACAAAAATATATCATATCGTTCGCAAAGGCCTTCTCGCGCTCACGGTCAGGTCATTTCGCCGATACAACCTATAGTTTTGCCTCTAGGGAGGTTTGTTCGAGGCCAAGTATCAGCGATTTTGGCCTCTGTCTATATAGGAAAGCTGGTTGCTCAGGTGATGTTGATAAGCAGAGATCAAAGGGAGACACAGGGGACACACGCTGCACACATTCTCTCTCTCACTACACGCACACACATACATGGTGCTGTGTTCTGATTAGTGGACAGTCACTGAGCTCTTTTCTGAAGGAACTTTACTGTACTATCTACCTATCTATATCTCCATCTATCCACCTCTCTCTCTCTATCTATCTATCTATCTATCTGAGCTGTGATTCAGCTGTCTATCTGTATATCTATCTATCTATCTATCTATCTATCTATCTATCTATCTGAGCTGTGATCTATCTATCTATCTGAGCTGTGATCTATCTATCTATCTGAGCTGTGATCTATCTATCTATCTGAGCTGTGATCTATCTATCTATCTATCTGAGCTGTTATCTATCTATCTATCCATCTATCTATCTATCTATCTATCTATCTATCTATCTATCTATCTATCTATCTATCTGTCTATCTGTCTGTCTGTCTGTCTGTCTGTCCATCTATCTACCTCACTCTCTCTCTCTCTATCATCTATCTGTCCCTCTCTCTCCATTTACAATATCTCTCTGTCTCGCTGTCTATCTATACCTCTCTTTTTTCTCTTCCTCACTCCTTTTCTGTACTCCTTTACTTCTCTCAGTCTCCTTGTCTAGCTTTACTTCTTTACCTCTGTGTCTACTTCTATACCTCTCAACCCCTCTCCCTTTCTCTCATCCTGTCTTCTGATCCTCTTTCCTCCTCCTCTTTTACCCCCTTCTCTTCTCTCTCTTCTTCCCTTCACCCTCCCCTCTTTTTATTCCTTCCCTTCTCTTTTACTCTATGTTCTCTATGTTTTGCCAGTTTTGTTGCAATTATGCTTCTTCACTCACACACACACTTGGTCCTGTGTTCTGATTGGTGGACAGTCATTGAGCTCTTTTCTGAATGAACTTCACTGTACTGCACAGAGACTACTGCTTATAATAGTTACTACTAGTGGTAGTAATGCTGCTAGTTATCACCTCTAGTACTACAGTTCACTACTTCTACTATTACTTCTATTGCTACTACTGCTACTAGTTACTACTTCTGCTACTTCTCCTGTCCTTCTACTTTTACTAATACTTCTACTACTACTTCTACTAATGTTTCTACTTTTACTAATAATTCTACTAGTACTTCTACTTTTACTAATACTTCTAATTCTACTTTTACTAATACTTCTACTACTACTTCTACTAATATTTCTACTTTTACTAATAATTCTACTAGTACTTCTACTTTTACTAATACTTCTAATTCTACTTTTACTAATACTTTTACTACTACATCTGCTACTACTACTTTTAGTATTTTGTAATTGCTTAGTATTTTAGTATTTGCAATTGCTTGTACAGTTCAGCTTCTTAATACATTTTATTTAAGCTTTCTTGCATTTTTTTCTCTGTTTTGCTGTTGTTGTTTTGCATTTCAGATTGCTTTAGCAATATTTTGCAGTTGTTTATGCATTTCAGCTTAGCTTCAGTTAAGCATTTCCAGCATTCACTGCGCATGTTCCGCAGGAAATGCAATTTTTCTAGTTAGTGTGAATGCTGGAAGCATTCACACTCTTGAAATCCAAATCTTTATTATTCTGTTTCTTCTTCCGTACGTTTTTTGGCCTTCAAAAACTTCTGCATACTTTGTGCTACAAAAACCATTCAACTATCAAAATGTTCAGCTTTTTAAGGACATGATGGCTATTACATATCTTTTTTATACCTTTTATACTTTTTACACTATTAAGCTTTTTATGCAATTTTTTTACAATGTAAGTCAATGGAGAATTCTTCAAATCCTGCTTTATGCTCCTTCTGTTTTCAAATGCCAACTACTTCTGCATACTTTAAGCTATTTCTGTCATTTCAACTTTAAAATTTTCACAAATCTTTAAGCTATTAAACTTGTATACAACTTTTGCTATCCTTTATACTTTTTTCACAATCTCTACTCAAGTCTCATGCTGATTTTCAAGCCGATTCGAGATTATAATGGGAGCCGGATGAGGCCGGAATGTTGAGCAGCTAGAGCACGTGATGTCATCGGCAGAGTGGAGCCAGCTTGAAAACTAATCATGAAAAGAATTTTGAAATCGCTGGCCTGGCCACAATTTTAACTCTTCGACCATGAAATTATACTAGAAACGTGGGTATTTTTGTTGTGGTTCCTCACGTGTGTTTAGTAAATCCCTCGGACTTATAGTTTTTTCTCTGTGTCCTTCCAAAGGACAAGAGTGACCGAAAATCCTCCATTGACAGCAATTATAAATCCAGCTGAAATTTAGTCACCGGATCATTATGAACCAGTTTTTCAACTTCGCCAAATGTGGTCCCTTTTTCAACTCTATCCACACAAAAAATATATCACATCGTTAGCAAAGGCCTTCTCGCGCTCCACGGTCAGGTCATTTCAGCCGATACGACCTACAGTTTTGTCTCTAGGGAGGTTTGTTCGAGGCAAAGTATTGACAGATTTTCCAATTTGTCTGTATAGGATAACTGACAAAGATCAAAGGCAGACACACCGCACACGCATTCTCTCTCTCTCTCACGCACACACACAAACTTGGTCCTGTATTCTGATTGGTGGACAGACATTGAGCTATTTCCTGAATGAAATTCAGTGTACTGCATGCAGAGTACTGCCTCTGCTCTAATACTACAGTGTACTACTACTACTGGTAGTACTACTGACACACACAGAGGTACACAAACAGACACAGACACATACACAAATGCACACACACTTCTCTTCATTGGGAACAGTTGGGTCTCTGTGTCTCACAGGCTTATTGTCCACCTGTCTCTCTTTGTCTCACGATCTGTCTCACAGTGTTATTGTCCAACTGTCTCTCTTTCTCACAGTCTGTCTCACATCCTTATTGTCCACCTGTCTCTCTTTCTCACAGTCTGTCTCACCGTCTTCTTTGTCCGCCTGTCTCTCTTTCTCACAGTCTTTCTCACAGTCTTTATTGTCTACCTGTCTCTCTTTCTCACAGTCTTATTGTCCACCTGTCTCTCTTTCTCACAGTCTGTCTCACATCCTTATTGTCCACCTGTCTCTCTTTCTCACAGTCTGTCTCACCGTCTTCTTTGTCCGCCTGTCTCTCTTTCTCACAGTCTTATTGTCCACCTGTCTCTCTTTCTCACAGTCTGTCTCACTGTCCTTATTGTCCACCTGTCTCTCTTTCTCACAGTCTGTCTCCACATCCTTATTGTCCACCTGTCTCTCTTTCTCACAGTCTGTCTCACAGTCTGTCTCACCGTCTTCTTTGTCCGCCTGTCTCTCTTTCTCACAGTCTTTCTCACAGTCTTTATTGTCTACCTGTCTTTCTTTCTCACAGTCTTATTGTCCACCTATCTCTCTTTCTCACAGTCTGTCTCAGTCTGTCTCACCGTCTTCTTTGTCCACCTGTCTCTCTTTCTCACAGTCTTTCTCACAGTCTTTATTGTCCACCTGTCTCTCTTTCTCACAGTCTTATTGTCCACCTGTCTCTCTTTCTCACAGTCTTATTGTCCACCTGTCTCTCTTTCTCACAGTCTGTCTCACATCCTTATTGTCCACCTGTCTCTCTTTCTCACAGTCTGTCTCACAGTCTGTCTCACCGTCTTCTTTGTCCACCTGTTCTCTCTTTCTCACAGTCTGTCTCACGTCCTTATTGTCCACCTGTCTCTCTTTCTCACAGTCTTTCTCACAGTCTTTATTGTCCACCTGTCTCTCTTTCTCACAGTCTTATTGTCCACCTGTCTCTCTGTCTCACAGTCTGTCTCACAGTCTTTTTTGTCCACCTGTCTCTCTTTCTCACAGTCTGTCTCACAGTCTTTTTTGTCCACCTGTCTCTCTTTCTCACAGTCTGTCTCTACAGTCTTTTTTGCTCCACCTGTCTCTCTGTCTCACAGTCTGTCTCACAGTGTTATTGTCCACCTCTCTCTTTGTCTCACTGTCCGTCTCACATCCTTATTGTCCACCTCTCTCTCTGTCTCACAGTGTTATTGTCCATCTCACTCTCTCTGTCTCACAGTGTTATTGTCACATCCTTATTGTCCACCTCTCTCTCTGTCTGACGGTCTGTCGCACTGTCTTACTGCTGCTGCTGCTACTAGTACTGCTACTACTGCTGCTACTACTGCTACTGCTACCTAGTACTACTACTACTGATACCTAGTACTTCTATTACTGCTACTACTGCTAACTAGTTCTGCTACTACTGCAACTTAGTACTGCTACTATTGATACCTAGTACTACTACTACTGATACCTAGTACTACTATTACTGCTACTACTGATACCTAGCACTGCTACTACTGATACCTAGTATTGCTACTACTGCTACTACTGGAACTTAGTACTACTGCTACTACTGCTACATAGTACTGCTACTACTGATACCTAGTACTACTACTACTGCTACTACTGATACCTAGTACTCACTACTACTGCTACTACTGCTGCCTTGTACTGCTACTACTGATACCTAGTACTACTAATGCTGCTACTACTGGAACTTATTACTACTGCTACTACTGCTACCTAGTACTGCTACTACTGATACCTAGTACTGCTACTACTGATACCTGGGACTACTAATACTGCTACTACTGGAACTTAGTAATACTGCTACTACTGCTACTACTGATACCTAGTACTACTGCTACTACTGCTACATAGTACTACTACTACTGCTACCTAGTACTGCTACTGCTGATACCTAGTACTGCTACTACTGATACCTAGTACTACTACTACTGACTGCTGCTACTACTGCTACCTAGTACTGCTACTACTGCTACCTAGTACTGCTACTACTGCTACCTAGTACTACTACTACTGCTACCTAGTACTGCTACTACTGATACCTAGTACTGCTACTACTGATACCTAGTACTACTACTACTGCTACTACTGATACCTAGTACTACTATGCTGCTACTACTGGAACTTATTACTACTGCTACTACTGCTACCTAGTACTGCTACTACTGATACCTAGTGCTACTAATACTGCTACTACTGAACTTAGTACTGCTACTACTGCTGCTACTGATACCTAGTACTACTACTACTGCTACTACTGCTACCTAGTACTGCTACTACTGATACCTAGTACTGCTACTACTGATACCTAGTACTACTAATACTGCTACTACTGGAACTTAGTAATTGCTACTACTGCTACTACTGATACCTAGTACTACTGCTACTACTGCTACATAGTACTACTACTACTGCTACCTAGTACTGCTACTGCTGATACCTAGTACTGCTACTACTGATACCTAGTACTACTACTACTGATACCTAGTACTGCTACTACTGATACCTAGTACTACTACTACTGCTACCTGACTGCTACATGAGTACTACTACGATTGCTACTAATACTGCTACTACTGATACCTAGTACTACTGATACCTAGTACTACTACTACTGATACCTAGTACTACTAATACTGCTACTACTGGAACCTAGTACTACTGCTACTACTCTATCTATCTATCTATCTATCTATCTATCTATCTATCTATCTATCTATCTATCTATCTATCTATCTCCTCCCCCTCCACTTCCTGTCTGTCTGTAGTAACCACAGTCTTCACCTCTACTACCGATACAACATTTACTACAACAGCTACTAATACTACTACAATAGCTACTTCTACCACTACTAGGCTACTGCACTCACTACCTCTACTACTACAACAAGGAAAATAAGTGACGCCTCACTAGTTTAAGCATTTTTGACTGATCAATGCAGTGTGTAACTGGTTCAAACATAGTTAGTGGTTATGAACTGTGTCTGTGCCAAAATGGAGTTTTTATGCATTACTGTATGTTTTTTGAATGAAGTCAGTCATGTCAGGTGTTCTGCTATTTGTGTTTTTTTTTTACTTAAAAAATGAACCGTTTTCCAAAAATGTGTTATGTATATGTGTTTCACGATAAATGTGTTTCAAAATTGTGCCTAAACACACACACACACACACACATATATATATATATATATATATATATATATATATATATATATATATATATATATATATATATATATATATATATATATATATATATATAAACTGTAAAACTATTTTCTCTAATCTCGCTACTTGCTTACAAACACAGTCCACATAACAAACAGCTTCCATAACTTCATCAACGTTCCTGCAACCAAAAGCACTCCCATGCTTCACAGACATGTAACTTGAGAACGGAACAGCCCGCAGTGATTGGGTTTAGATCAATCAATCCGGATTGAGCAGACCTTTCATTTGCTATCCTATATATGATGCCTATATATCTACTACGAGTGTGCTACAAGACTGCGAAAAAGACCGTGTGTGCCAAAGCGTCACTTCTCCTGGTCTGCAGAAAAAGGCGAGAGAAGATATGCACACAGCTCCCAGATATTGTGCAATAATCAAGATGGCGCCTGCCCGGAGCTATTTTTTAGCAACAAATCAGCTGATTTTTGGACTGCAATCCGAAAGTAAGTCAGCGGTTGTAAAAAATCGCGTGCTGCCCTCGGTATCAGGTGCGTCGGTGCTCAAAAGGTTCAGTTTATAAGTAACCACAGGCTTTTTTTAAAGTTGACGCCAGAATTCCCAACTGTCCCTGAACGCCTCTAGGAATTTCACATCGTGACCGTTGGTACCGGCTGCTTCGCCATTCTGCGCTGTCCGTCTAACTGGTAGGTAACGTAGCAGTTAGCCTCCCCTAACTGTTAACATTTTGAACGGTAGAGATACAGGTTTGGTGTTTTAAAATGTCAGTTAACGTTGTTTCTAACCCACACAGACATTAATCAAGAGCCAACGGGCGGAATATTTCCCCTGTGCAGCATAATATTATTATTGGCTAGCTAAAATTAGCGACGATGCTAGCTTTAGCCTCGCCGCTAATGCTAGCGGGTTAGCTAACTTAACTGACAGAAGAGAGACTAGTTTCTAGTAACTTAGTCCAGTAATCAACAAACTCAACTTACTGTTCCAGTCTAACGATACAGAGATGGGAAATGTGAACCAGTAATTAACTACTACAGCATAGATGTTTCATCTCAGGTATTAATATATTTATTTAATATTTATTCTGTGACATTGTCAGCTGAATCTCACAGACAGATGATTTGTTTGATCAGAATTTGGACATTTATGGTTTATTTGGTTTTGTAGGCCTGCTAGTTTTAACCCACTAGTTGTCAGTTTGCACAGACACATTCTGACACAGACACTATTAACATATTGTTTCCTTTCTTAGACAAACAGAATATCAAATAGTCCCTGTTCTGTGGTTGGTAAGTAGAAATATTTAAAAGAAGCTGAAACCAGACAACAAGTGACTGGATAATTGTTTAGCATCCTCAGACACACCCTAGCCTATATGATGGTTAATTTTATTGACTGTGCTGTAAAAGGCAATCATTGCAGATCCTCAATGGGTAAATTTTTACCTTAAACCACACTAAGTATTATCACAAAACTCAAAATGTAAGAGACTTGTTCACCTTGAAAGTATTGAGGATTGAAAGGAGCAGTGACATTGGTTTTCTCACGTGAACTGACAATGTCTCTCTCTCACCTTCCTTCCACTCCTTCGGGCCTCTTCCTCCCCGTCTCTAACTGTGGACCATCCCAGACTCCTTACTGACTGAAGTGTAAGTTCACACACATGAATCATGATTTTGATATTAATAAACTGGTATTTAATTGGTTTACACTTTAAAGGCCTCTTACTTCTTAATGTCTCACCCCAATAAAGAAAGTATGTAACATT
>JALXJV020000014.1:35019117-35214791 GCA_024633595.2 Lepomis macrochirus
AGACATGCTGCTGCTACAGACTAGATGCTGCTACAGAGGGTGTTCCTCTGCCAGTGTCGGGTTTCTTCACAACAGAGCAAAAGGTATTCGGGCCTCTATTTTGAATTCAAGTTTCCCATGTCTTTGTGCATTCATGTATTCACTTTGCATTAGCCCAGCTGTTGTGATGACACTATTGTTGCTCTTGACTCTTGAGTGTTACAGCTAGGAGTAAAACATTGTAATTTACATCAGCTTTGTCCTTCAGATGTCCAATGTGATCCGACACAGCAGACTAGAGAGAGAGAGCTAAACATGTGGAAGACGCTGGAGATCATGCAGCCTTCCTGTGTGAAGTGGCTCTGGACAGAAGATGGTGTCTGCTCTACAGAAGTGGCCGAGGTATTTTTATTAATGTGTATGATGTAACTGCGTATGTTTTGTGTAAGAGTCTTAAGTTCACTTCTATTAATGTTTCTGTATGCTCAGGTCCGGATCCATTCTCTTACCTCCACAGTTCAGTGGAGCCTGACTACTGTTGGTCTTTTGGCAAGGGATCAGGTGTACTGCTGCAGGGAGACAAAGTGCTGCGGATCAGTCCGTCAGTCATCAGTGACAGCATCAAGCTCCTCCCTGAACCACTTGTAAAGGTAATCATTTATTTTACCCTCTTTGACCAACAAACTAACATGAGCACTGCTGGCACTACTGTTTGTGTATTTACATTAATGATGAATAAAGTTTCTCACTGTTCTTTCTTTTTAAGCTCCTCCCCCTTCCCATTCTGCATGTCACTCCTGGGACGCTGCTGTCACACCAAACACTGACCTGACAACTGGAAGAATGAACCTGTCAAAGGTCATAATGTTACAGAACTTTACATCTTCACACCATTGACAGTTCTGGACTTTTTGCAACATTGGGCTGATTCAACAAACAGAACCATGACAGCCAAAGACCCATGGACAAAACACATGATCTCTCGTGTGGTCAAAATAAGTTTACTTCTGCTTGCCCCATTTCTTATTTTCAATTGATGTGAGCTCACTCAGCTATTCAAGTCATTCCACTATTCATCCCTACTCTGTACATGTGTAAATGTCTTTTTTTATATATATATATTTTTTGTTTGTTTGTTTGGTTTTGTTTTTTCCATCAACTTCTGGAAACACTCACCCCTGCACCACCATTACTCATCAGGTGGAGGAGCATGCCTCTTCAGAAAACTTCCATCTGTTCATAGATTCTGCTCCATCAGGACCAAGACCACCAGACACTTGGAAAGTTTTGTCCTTCCAACAGTCTCTTAAACAACGCGCCCTAGCTCCCTTTATCCTCCGACCGATTCACACATCGTCCCGTCCATGAACACACATGCAAGGATGCACTCGCACTTTAACACTAACACACACACACACACTTATAGTTTATGAGATGGTGCAACTCCTTATTATGAACTTTCCGAGAACGTGCAACATGTTGTAGTGAAGTATATAGTATTATTAACTTATGTATATATTCAGGTACTAATGTATATATAGATATACTTGTTGATTTTCTCTTTTTAATGAATTTTATGCTTCAACTTTTTTTTTCACATTGTACCACCAAGTCAAATTCCTGGTGCATGAAAAAAATTGTGATTCAGGTGGAGCTAATTTAACTAACTATTTTGTATGGAACTGCAATTATTGATTATTTTTATTATGGATTCACAAAATTCTCACACCTTCATTCTTCTTATTATTATGGACATCACAAGTTCTAACACCTTCACAATGTTTGTTTTGTTTTACGCATATACATTTTTACACATACATTTTTAATTGACAGATAGTCTTCTGATGTCACACATTAATAATAAAATCATTACTATTTTGCAACAGTTTTAATACGTAACAGGCAGTATTCAACTTTTACATTCAATTCAGACTTATTAGACCATTTCAGACTTTCCCATCTATAAATCAGCTATGTAATTTTTATCTTTTGACAAACTCATTTCAACTTGTAGTTTCACTGTGTAACAACGTTCAGCTTTTTAAACAAGTATTTCAACTCTGATCAGCTTCCATGTTCTTAAGCAGTTTAATGCAGTCCAATTGAGCTTTAACACTTTTAAGACTTTTGAATGAAGCTTCTTTTGCATTTTCTACCACATTTATCAATTGTTTCTGTATTTCAGCTTCTTTGAGCATTTCAATTAAGCTATTTTTAATTTTTTTGCAGTACTTAGCACCTTTTTAAAATACAGTTCAGCTCCTTCAAGTATTTGAATTAAACTCTTGACTTTTCTACAATTTTTTGGATGTTTTTTTGCATTTCAGCTTATTAATGCATTTGAATTAAGCTTTTTTTGCTTTTTTGCAGTTGTTTCTTCAATTCAGCTTCTTTGGCAATGTTTTGCAACCTTTTGTAGCATTTCAGCTACCTTATGCATTTCAGTTCAGCATTTCCAGCATTCACACGCATGTTCCGCAGGAAATGCAATTTTTCTAGTTAGTGTGAATGCTGTAAGCATTCACACTCTTGAAATCCAAATCTTTATTATTCTAACTTCTTCCGCCGTTTTTCGGCACGTTTCAGCTCCTCTCTACTTTGTGCTACAAAAACCATTCAACTATCAAAATGTTCAGCTTTTCAAGGACATTATGGCTATTACTTTTCATTTTTATACCTTTTATACTTTTTCTACTATTAAGCTTTTTCTAAAATTTTCACTCCATTGAAATGAATGGAGAATTTCTCAACTTCTCAATAAATCTTCTCAAACTTTCAAATGCTACTACTCCTTCATACTTTCAGCTATTTCTGTCATTTCAACTCTAAAATGTTCACAAATCTTTAAGCTATTAAACTTGTATACAACTTTTTGCTATCCTTTATACTTTTTCCACTATGGCGATTTTAGTCAGGTCAAGAATTTCAAGCCGTTTTGGAGATTATAATGGGAGCGGATGAGACGGAATGTTGAGAGCTAGAGCACGTGATGTCATCGCCAGAGTGGAGCCAGCTTGAAAACTAATCATGGAAAATAATTTTGAAATCGCTGGCCTGGCCACAATTTTAACTCTTCGGCCATGAAATTATACTAGAAACGTAGGTATTTTGTTGTGCTTCCTCACGTGTGTTTAGTAAATCCCTCGGACTTATAGTTTTTTCTCTGTGTCCTTCCAAAGGACAAGAGGGACAGAAAATCCTCCATTGGCTTCAATAGAAACTGTTGCTCAAAAGTTACTGAGATGAGCACAGCGTACCAGTTTTTCAAATCGCCAAATGGGTCACTTTTTTCAACTCTATCCACACAAAAAATATATCACATCGTTCGCAAAGGCCTTCTCGCGCTCCCGGTCAGGTCATTTCGCCGATACAACCTATAGTTTTGTCTCTAGGGCGGTTTGTTCGAGGCCAAGTATCAGCGATTTTGGCCTTTGTCTATATAGGAAAGCTGGTTGCTCAGGTGATGTTGATAAGCAGAGATCAAAGGGAGACACACACGCACACACATTCTCTCTCTCCCACACACACACACATATATGGTGCTGTGTTCTGATTGGTGGACAGTCACTGAGTTCTCTTCTGAAGGAACTTTACTGCATTACCTATCTACCTATCTATCTCTCCACCTTTCTCTGTCTATCTATCTGTCTATCTATCTGTCTATCTGTCTGTCTATCGATCTATCTGAGCTGTGATTCAGCTGTCTATCTGTCTGTCTGTCTGTCTGTCTGTCTGTCTGTCTATCTGTCTGTCTGTCTGTCTATCTATCTATCTATCTATCTATCTGAGCTGTGATTCAGCTGTCGATCTATCTATCTATCTGTCTGCCTGTCTGTCTGTCTGAGCTGTGATGCAGCTGTCTATCTATCTATCTATCTATCTATCTATCTATCTATCTATCTATCTATCTATCTATCTATCTATCTATCTATCTGTCTGTCTGTCTGTCTGTCTGTCTTTATGAGCTGTGATGCAGCTGTCTATCTATCTGTCTGTCTGTCTTTATGAGCTGTGATGCAGCTGTCTATCTATCTATCTATCTATCTATCTATCTATCTATCTATCTATCTATCTATCTATCTATCTATCTATCTGAGCTGTGATTCAGCTGTCTATCTATCTATCTATCTATCTATCTATCTATCTATCTATCTATCTATCTATCTATCTATCTATCTATCTGAGCTGTGATTCAGCTGTCTATCTATCTATCTATCTATCTATCTATCTATCTATCTATCTATCTGTCTGTCTGTCTGTCTGTCTGTCTGTCTGTCTGAGCTGTGATTCAGCTATCTATCTATCTATCTCTCTCTCTCTCTCTCTCTCTCTCTTTCTCTCCATCTATCAACTGAGCTGTGATTCAGCTGTTTATCTATGTATGTGTTCTGATTGGCTGACTGTTTCCTCAAGGAGGAAGTGAAAGTAGGAGAGGGAGCAGGAGGAGAAGGAAGAGAGGAGGAAGGGAAAAGAGGAATGGAGGAGGAGAGGAAGGAAGGAGGAAGGGAAAAGAGGAATAGAGGAGGAGAGGAAGGAAGGAGGAAGGGAAAAGAGGAATGGAGGAGGAGAGGAAGGAAGGAGGAAGGGAAAAGAGGAATGGAGGAGGAGAGGAAGGAAGCAGGAAGGGAAAAGAGGAATGAGGAGGAGAGGAAGGAAGGAGGAAGAGAGGGCAGGATGAAGGGAAGAAGAGAGAGAGAGAGAAGAGGAGGAGGAGAGGAAGATCTGTCAGTCTGTCTGTGATTGGTTCAATTAAAGGTCTAAATTAAAATGACTGGAAGCTGTATAGGTAGCTGCTTATTTCCCCACCAATTTAATTGATGTCTGTCTCTCTGAATAGAAGAGCTGGTTAACTAGGCAATGTTAATGAACAGGGACCATCAAAGGACTCTGTCCTCTGTTCTGATTGGCTGACTCTTTCCTCAAGGAGGAAGTGAAAGTAGGAGAGGGAGCAGGAGGAGAGGAAGGGAGGAGGAAGGGAAAAGAGGAATGGAGGAGGAGGAGAGGAAGGAAGGAGGAAGAGAGGGCAGGATGAAGGGAAGAAGAGAGAGAGGAGATAAGAGGAGGAGGAGAGGAAGATCTGTCAGTCTGTCACACACATAGAGACACACACACACACACACACACACACACACACACACACACACAAATGACAAAATAAAAGGCCCATGTATTAATCTTAGTAAGGTTGAGAAAGGCTTCTCAAGAGATCTCTGGACCCAAATTCTTCCAAATTCAAACCACAGACAGTTAATGCATCTTAACAGGGAATTCAGGATGAGTTTCAAGATAAAATCCCTCGATGGTGACAAGATGTCCTATAGTTTGTCTTATGTCATATCCAACCTAATGTTTCAAAATAAAAGCCCACACGCAAACCTTTCACTGCAGGATGTGACACCCAGCTTCTTGAGTCTTCTTGACCTTCTTTAACCTTAAAATGCTCAACGGTTTTAATACAAAACAGGCAGTATTCAACTTTTACATCCCATTCATACATATTAGAGTATTTGAAACGTTCCCATCTATGATTCAGCTTTGTACTAACGTCAGTTCTCATTTAGCTATGTATTTTTTTTTGCTTTTGACAAACTCATTTCAACTTGTAGTTGTACTGTGTAACAACGTTCAACTTTTTTAACAAAGGATTTCAACTCTCATCAGCTTCCATGTTCTTAAGCAGTTTAATGCAGTCCAATTGAGCTTTAACACTTTTCAGACATTTGAATTAAGCTTATTTAGCATTTTCTGCGAGATTTATCAATTGTTTCTGTGTTTCAGCTTCTTTGAGCATTTCAATTAAGCTATGTTTTATTTTTTTGCAGTATTTAGCACCTTTTTAAAATACAGTTCAGCTCCTTCAAGTATTTGAATTAAAATCTTGTCTTTTCTACAATTTTTTGGATGTTTTTTTGCATTTCAGCTTATTAATGCATTTGAATTAAGCTTTTTTTGCTTTTTTGCAGTTGTTTCTTCAATTCAGCTTCGTTGGCAATGTTTTGCAACCTTTTGTAGCATTTCAGCTAATTTATGCATTTCAGTTCAGCATTTCCAGCATTCACACGCATGTTCCGCAGGAAATGCAATTTTTCTAGTTAGTGTGAATGCTGGAAGCATTCACACTCTTGAAATCCAAATCTTTATTATTATTATTCTAACTTTTGCACCGTTTCTTCGGTCGTTTTCAGCTCCTCTCTACTTTGTGCTACAAAAACCATTCAACTACCAAAATGTTCAGCTTTTCAAGGACATTTATGCTTACATATAACTTTTTTATACCTTTTATACTTTTTACGCTATTAAGCTTTTTCTAAAATTTTCACTCCATTGAAATGAATGGAGAATTTCTCAACTTCTCAATAAATCTTCTCAACTTTCAAAATGCTACTACTTCCACATACTTTCAGCTACATTCATTTTTTCAACTCTCAATTGTTCACAAATCTTTTCACTATTATACTTACATTCAACTTTTCACTATCTTCTACAGTTTTTTCACAATCTCGATTTTACTGTCATGAAGATTTTCCAGCCGATTCGGAGATTATAATGGGAGCGGATGAGACGGAATGTTGAGAGCTAGAGCACGTGATGTCATCGCCAGAGTGGAGCCAGCTTGAAAACTAATCATGAAAAATAATTTTGAAATCGCTGGCCTGGCCACAATTTTAACTCTTCGGCCATGAAATTATACTAGAAACGTGGGTATTTTTGTTGTGGTTCCTCACGTGTGTTTAGTAAATCCCTCGGACTTATAGTTTTCTCTCTGTGTCCTTCCAAAGGACAAGAGGGACAGGAAATCCTCCATTGGCTTCAATACAAACTGCTGGTCAAAAGTTACTGAGATGATCACAACGTACCAGTTTTTCAAATCGCCAAATGGGTCACTTTTTTTAACTCTATCCACACAAAAATATATCATATCGTTACGCAAAGGCCTTCTCGCGCTCACGGTCAGGTCATTTCGCCGATACAACCTATAGTTTTGCCTCTAGGGAGGTTTGTTCGAGGCCAAGTATCAGCGATTTTGGCCTCTGTCTATATAGGAAAGCTGGTTGCTCAGGTGATGTTGATAAGCAGAGATCAAAGGGAGACACAGGGAGACACACACGCACACACATTCTCTCTCTCACACACGCACACACATACATGGTGCTGTGTTCTGATTGGTGGACAGTCACTGAGCTCATTTCTGAAGGAACTTTACTGTACTATCTACCTATCTATATCTCCATCTATCCACCTCTCTCTATCTATCTATCTATCTATCTATTTATCTATCTATCAATCTATCTATCTATCTGAGCTGTGATCTATCTATCTATCTGAGCTGTGATCTATCTATCTATCTTTCTATCTATCTATCTGTCTGTCTGTCTGTCTGTCTGTCTGAGCTGTGATCTATCTATCTATCTGTCTGTCTGTCTGTCCATCTATCTACCTCACTCTCTCTCTCTCTGTCCATCTATCTGTCCCTCTCTCTCCATTTACAATATCTCTCTGTCTCGCTGTCTATCTATACCTCTATTTTTTCTCTTCCTCACTCCTTTTCTGTACTCCTTTACTTCTCTCAGTCTCCTTGTCTAGCTTTACTTCTTTACCTCTGTGTCTACTTCTATACCTCTCAACCCCTCTCCCTTTCTCTCGTCCTGTCTTCTGATCATCTTTCCTCCTCCTCTTTTACCCCCTTCTCTTCTCTCTCTTCTTCCCTTCACCCTCCCCTCTTTTTATTCCTTCCCTTCTCTTTTACTCTATGTTCTCTATGTTTTGCCAGTTTTGTTGCAATTATGCTTCTTCACTCACACACACACTTGGTCCTGTGTTCTGATTGGTGGACAGTCATTGAGCTCTTTTCTGAATGAACTTCACTGTACTGCACAGAGACTACTGCTTATAATAGTACTACTAGTGGTAGTAATGCTGCTAGTTATCACCTCTAGTACTACAGTTCACTACTTCTACTATTACTTCTATTGCTACTACTGCTACTAGTACTACTTCTGCTACTTCTCCTGTCCTTCTACTTTTACTAATACTTCTACTACTACTTCTACTAATATTTCTACTTTTACTAATAATTCTACTAGTACTTCTACTTTTACTAATACTTCTAATTCTACTTTTACTAATACTTCTACTACTACTTCTACTAATATTTCTACTTTTACTAATAATTCTACTAGTACTTCTACTTTTACTAATACTTCTAATTCTACTTTTACTAATACTTCTACTACTACTTCTACTAATATTTCTACTTTTACTAATAATTCTACTAGTACTTCTACTTTTACTAATACTTCTAATTCTACTTTTACTAATACTTCTACTAATACTTCTACTTCTAATATTACTTTTACTAATACTTTTACTACTACATCTGCTACTACTACTTTTAGTATTTTGTAATTGCTTAGTATTTTAGTATTTGCAATTGCTTGTACAGTTCAGCTTCTTAATACATTTTATTTAAGCTTTTTTGCATTTTTTCTCTGTTTTGCTGTTGTTTTTGCATTTCAGATTGTTTAGCAATATTTTGCAGTTGTTTATGCATTTCAGCTTGTTCAGTTAAGCATTTCCAGCATTCACACGCATGTTCCGCAGGAAATGCAATTTTTCTAGTTAGTGTGAATGCTGGAAGCATTCACACTCTTGAAATCCAAAGCTTTATTATTATTATTATTATTATTATTCTTATTCTTCCGTACGTTTTTCGGTCGCTTTCAACTCCTCTCTACTTTGTGCTACAAAAACCATTCAACTATCAAAATGTTCAGCTTTTCAAGGACTTTTAGGCTTCTTTATTACTTCTTTATACCTTTTATACTTTTTACACTATTAAGCTTTTTATGCAATTTTTTTTACAATGTAAGTCAATGGAGAATTCTTCAAATCCTTCTTTATGCTCCTTCTGCTTTCAAAGCCAACTACTTCTGCATACTTTAAGCTATTTCTCTCATTTCAACTTTAAAATATTTACAAATCTTTAAGCTATTCATGCTTTATTCAACTTTTTGCTATCCTTTATACTTTTTTCACAATCTCTACTCAAGTCTCATGCTGATTTTCAAGCCGATTCGGAGATTATAATGGGAGCGGATGGGACGGAATGTTGAGAGCCAGAGCACGTGATGTCATCGGCAGAGTGGAGCCAGCTTGAAAACTAATTATGAAAAAGAATTTTGAAATCGCTGGCCTGCCCACATTTTTAACTCTAAGGGCATGAAATTATACTAGAAACGTGCGTATTTTTGTTGTGGTTCCTCACGTGTGTTTAGTAAATCCCTCGGACTTATAGTTTTTGCTCTGTGTCCTTCCAAAGGACAAGAGTGACCGAAAATCCTCCATTGACAGCAATTATAAATCCAGCTGAAATTTAGTCACCGGATCATTATGAACCAGTTTTTCAACTCGCCAAAGTGGTCCCTTTTTTCAACTCTATCCACACAAAAAATATATCACATCGTTCGCAAAAGGCCTTCTCGGCTCAGGGTCAGGTCATTTCAGCCGATACGACCTACAGTTTTGTCTCTAGGGAGGTTTGTTCGAGGCAAAGTATTGACAGATTTTCCAATTTGTCTGTATAGGATAACTGACAAATATCAAAGGCAGACACACACGCACACACATTCTCTCTCTCTCTCACGCACACACACAAACTTGGTACTGTATTCTGATTGGTGGACAGACATTGAGCTATTTTCTGAATGAAATTCAGTGTACTGCATGCAGAGTACTGCCTCTGCTCTAATACTACAGTGTACTACTACTACTGGTAGTACTACTGACACACACAGAGGTACACAAACAGACACAGAAACATACACAAATGCACACACACTTCTCTTCATTGGGAACAGTTGGCTCTCTGTGTCTCACAGTCTTATTGTCCACCTCTCTCTTTGTCTCATGGTCCATCTCACATCCTTATTGCTAGTCTAATACTGCTACTACTGGAACTTAGTACTACTGCAACTACTGCTACCTAGTACTTCTGCTACTACTGCCCTCCTAGTACTGCTACTACTGCTACCTAGTACTGCTACTACTACTATCTAGTACTGCTACTACTACTACCTAGTACTGCTACTACTACTACTACTGGAACTTAGTACTACTGCTACTACTGATACCTAGTACTACTACTACTGCTACTAACTTAGTACTACTGCTACTACTGATACCTAGTACTACTACTACTGCTACTACTTCTGCCTAGTACTGCTACTACTGATACCTAGTACTACTACTACTGCTACTACTGCTACCTAGTACTGCTACTACTGATACCTAGTACTACTACGACTGCTACTACTGCTACCTAGTACTGCTACTACTACTACCTAGTACTGCTACTACTACTACCTAGTACTGCTACTACTACTACTACTGGAACTTAGTACTACTGCTACTACTGATACCTAGTACTACTACTACTGCTACTAACTTAGTACTACTGCTACTACTCGATAGAGACAAGATGTCCTATAGTTTGTGTTATGTCCTATCCGACCTAATATTTCAAAATAAAAGCCCACACACAGAAGCTTTCACTGCAGGATGTGACACCCAGCTTATTGAGCCTTCTTTAACCTTAAAATGCTCAACAGTTTTAATACATAATAGGCAGTATTCAACTTTTACATGTCATCTGTCTGTCTTTCTGTCTCTTCCTCCTTCTATTTCCTGTCTGTCTGCCTCCCCCTTCCTCTCTCTATTTCTTGTCTGTCTTTTTTCTTTTGACTGACTCATATCAGCTTCTATTTATGTCAGTACTACTACTACTTTTCATAGGGTAAATATTCCATATTTCATTAAACAACACGTTCTCACTCCCGACTCATCACATCATCTTGAGGCCCTTTGTCATCGCCTTTTAACTATTCAACTATTAAAATGTTAAGCTCTTTGAGGACATTCAGGCTTGTATACAACTTTTGGTATCTTTCGTGATTTTTAAAATATTCAGGTTTAAAATCCTCTTCAACTTTCAAAGCTTACTACTTCTGCATGCTTTGTGCTAGAAAAACCATTCAAATATTAAAATGTTCAGCTCTTTGACGACATTTAGGCTTGTATACAGTTTTTGGTATCTTTCATGGTTTTTAAAATATTCAGGTTTAAAATCCTCTTCAACTTTCAAAGCTTACTACTTCTGCATGCTTTGTGCTAGAAAAACCATTCAACTATTAAAATGTTCAGCTCTTTGAGGACATTCAGGCTTGTATACAACTTTTGGTATCTTTCGTGGTTGTTAAAATATTCAGGTTTAAAATCCTCTTCAACTTTCAAAGCTATCTAATTCTGCATACTTTGTGCTAGAACAACCATTCAACTATTAAAATGTTCAGCTCTTTGAGGACATTTAGGCTTGTATACAACTTTTGGTATCTTTCGTGGTTTTTAAAATATTCAGGTTTAAAATCCTCTTCAACTTTCAAAGCTTACTACTTCTGCATGCTTTGTGCTAGAAAAACCATTCAAATATTAAAATGTTCAGCTCTTTAAGGACAGTTAGGCTTGTATACAACTTTTGGTATCTTTTATGGTTTTTAAAATATTCAGGCTTAAAATATTCAATTTGCAGCTTTTTTTTTGCATTTTCTGCCATTTTTTTCATTTGTTTGTGCAGTTCAGCTTCTTTGAGCATTTTTTGCAGTATTAGCACCTTTTTAAAATACATTTCAGCTCCTTCAAGTATTTGAATTGAACTCTTTTGCATTTTTTGCAGTTGTTTCTCCATTTCAGCTTCTTTAGCAATGTTTTGGACCTTTTTTGCAATTCAGCTACTTGTATGCATTTCAGTTCAGCATTTCCAGCATTCACACGCATGTTCCGCAGGAAATGCAATTTTTCTAGTTAGTGTGAATGCTGGAAGCATTCACACTCTTGAAATCCAAATCTTTATTATTATTATTCTTATTCTTCTTCCGTACGTTTTTCGCCGTGCTACTACTTCTGCATACTTTGTGCTACAAAAACCATTCAACTATCAAAATGTTCAGCTTTTTAAGGACATGTTGGGGTGTATATAACTTTTTTATACCTTTTATACTTTTTACACTATTAAGCTTTTTATGCAATTTTTTTACAATGTAAGTCAATGGAGAATTCTTCAAATCCTTCTTTATGCTCCTTCTGCTTTCAAATGCTACTACTTCTGCATACTTTAAGCTATTTCTCTCATTTCAACTTTAAAATATTTACAAATCTTTAAGCTATTCATGGTGTATTCAACTTTTTGCTATCCTTTATACTTTTTTCACAATCTGTACTCAAATCTCATGCTGTTTTTTCAGGCCGTTTCGAGATTATAATGGGAGCGGATGAGACGGAATGTTGAGAGCTAGAGCACGTGATGTCATCGCCAGAGTGGAGCCAGCTAGAAAACTAATCACGGAAAATAATTTTGAAATCGCTGGCCTGGCCACAATTTTAACTCTTCGGCCATTAAATTATACTAGAAACGTGGGTATTTTTGTTGTGGTTCCTCACGTGTGTTTAGTAAATCCCTCGGACTTATAGTTTTTTCCCTGTGTCCTTCCAAAGGACAAGAGTGACAGGAAATCCTCCATTGACAGCAATTATAAATCCAGCTGAAATTTAGTCACCGGACCATTATGAACCAGTTTTTCAACTCGCCAAAGTGGTCCCTTTTTTCAACTCTATCCACACAAAAAATATATCACATCGTTCGCAAAGGCCTTGTCTCGCTCACGGTCAGGTCATTTCGCTGATACGACCTAGAGTTTTGTCTCTAGGGAGGTTTGTTCGAGGCAAAGTATTGACAGATTTTCCAATTTGTCTGTATAGGATAACTGACAAAGATCAAAGGCAGACACACACGCACACACATTCTCTCTCTCTCTCACGCACACACACAAACTTGGCCCTGTATTCTGATTGGTGGACAGACATTGAGCTATTTTCTGAATGAAATTCAGTGTACTGCATGCAGAGTACTGCCTCTGCTCTAATACTACAGTGTACTACTACTACTGGTAGTACTACTGACACACACAGAGGTACACAAACAGACATAGACACATACACAAATGCACACACACACTTCTCTTCATTGGGAACAGTTGGGTCTCTGTGTCTCACAGTCTTATTGTCCACCTGTCTCTCTTTGTCTCACAGTCTGTCTCACATCCTTATTGTCCACCTGTCTCTCTTTCTCACAGTCTGTCTCACATCCTTATTGTCCACCTGTCTCTCTTTCTCACAGTCTGTCTCACAGTCTGTCTCACCGTCTTCTTTGTCCACCTGTCTCTCTTTCTCACAGTCTGTCTCACATCCTTATTGTCCACCTGTCTCTCTTTCTCACAGTCTGTCTCACATCCTTATTGTCCACCTGTCTCTCTTTCTCACAGTCTGTCTCACAGTCTGTCTCACCGTCTTCTTTGTCCACCTGTCTCTCTTTCTCACAGTCTGTCTCACATCCTTATTGTCCACCTGTCTCTTTCTCACAGTCTGTCTCACATCCTTATTGTCCACCTGTCTCTCTTTCTCACAGTCTGTCTCACATCCTTATTGTCCACCTGTCTCTCTTTCTCACAGTCTATCTCACAGTCTGTCTCACCGTCTTCTTTGTCCGCCTGTCTCTCTGTCTCACAGTCTGTCTCACAGTCTTTTTTGTCCACCTGTCTCTCTTTCTCACAGTCTGTCTCACAGTCTTTTTTGTTCACCTGTCTCTCTGTCTCACAGTCTGTCTCACAGTGTTATTGTCCACCTCTCTCTTTGTCTCACTGTCCGTCTCACATCCTTATTGTCCACCTCTCTCTCTGTCTCACAGTGTTATTGTCCATCTCTCTCTCTATCTCACAGTGTTATTGTCACATCCTTATTGTCCACCTCTCTCTCTGTCTGACGGTCTGTCGCACTGTCTTACTGCCGCTGCTGCTACTAGTACTGCTACTACTGCTGCTACTACTGCTACTGCTACCTAGTACTACTACTACTTATACCTAGTACTACTATTACTGCTACTACTGCTAACTAGTTCTGCTACTACTGCAACTTAGTACTGCTACTACTGATACCTAGTACTACTACTACTGATACCTAGTACTACTATTACTGCTACTACTGCTACCTAGCACTGCTACTACTGATACCTAGTACTGCTACTACTGCTACTACTGGAACTTAGTACTACTGCTACTACTGCTACATAGTACTGCTACTACTGATACCTAGTACTACTACTACTGCTACTACTGATACCTAGTACTACTACTACTGCTACCTTGTACTGCTACTACTGATACCTAGTACTACTAATGCTGCTACTACTGGAACTTTTTACTACTGCTACTACTGCTACCTAGTACTGCTACTACTGCTACCTAGTACTGCTACTACTGATACCTAGGACTACTAATACTGCTACTACTGGAACTTAGTAATACTGCTACTACTGCTACTAATGATACCTAGTACTACTGCTACTACTGCTACATAGTACTACTACTACTACTGCTACCTAGTACTGCTACTACTGATACCTAGTACTGCTACTACTGATACCTAGTACTACTGCTACTACTGCTGCTACTACTGCAAATTAGTACTACTGCTACTACTGCTACCTAGTACTACTGCTACTACTGCTACCTAGTACTGCTACTACTGCTACCTAGTACTGCTACTACTCTTCAACTTTCAAAGCTAACTAATTCTGCATACTTTGTGCTAGAACAACCATTCAAATATTAAAATGTTCAGCTCTTTAAGGACAGTTAGGCCTGTATACAACTTTTGCTATCTTTTATGGTTTTTAAAATATTCAGGTTTAAAATATTCAATTTACAGGTTTTTTTTAATTTTCTGCCATGTTTTTCAATTGTTTGTGCAGTTCAGCTTCATTGAGCATTTCAATTAAGCTCTTTTTAATTTTTTTGCAGTATTTAGCACCTTTTTAAAATACATTTCAGCTCCTTCAAGTATTTGAATTAAAATCTTGACTTTTCTACAATTTTGTGGATCTTTTTTTGCATTTCAGCTTATTAATGCATTTGAATTAAGCTTTTTTCGCTATTTTGCTCTTTTTTGCAGTTGTTTCTTCAATTCAGCTGCTTTTGCAATGTTTTGGACCTTTTTTTGCAATTCAGCTACTTCATGCATTTCAGTTCAGCATTTCCAGCATTCACACGCATGTTCCGCAGGAAATGCAATTTTTCTAGTATTAACATTGACACCCTCCTGTGAGTTTCGTCGGTCCGCTACTCCTCCTGCATCGTTTGTGCTAGAACAACCGTTCAACCACCAAAACGATCAGCTCGTTAAGGACATGCGGGCTTGTATATAACTTTTTTCTAGCATTTATAATTTTTAAAAGAAGAAGCTTTAAAAAATCTATCCTGTCCCATTGGAAATGAATGGAGAAATCCTAAAACCTCAATCAGGAGGGCTCCACTTTCAAAGACTACTCTGTCGGCATACTTTGAGCTACAAGTGTCATTTCAGGCTTAAAATGGAGCAAAATCTTTACTCTCTTAAAGTTGTATTCATCTTTTTGATATCTTGTACGGTTTGTTCACTACACCTGTTTTAGTTTTATGATGTCCGCTGGCCCTTTCCTGACTTTATAATGGGAGCGGATGAGACAGAATGTTCACAGTCAGAGCACGTGATGTCATCGCCAGAGTGAAGGCAGCTCCAAATCTCACCTTACAGTTTTCTCTTTAACTCGCTGCCCTGACCACAATTTTAACTCTTCAGGCATCAATTTATGCTAGAAACGTAGGTATTTTTGTTGTGGTTCCTCACATGTGTTCATGAAATCCCTCGGACTTGTAGTTTTGTCTCTGTGCCCTTCCAAAGGACAAGAGTGACAGGGTCTCCTCCATAGACATCCAATATAAAGTCTCATCCACATGTCTTGATCAGAGAGGGAGGCACCAGTTTTTAAACTTGCCAAAGTGGTCACTTTTTAAACCTTATCCATACAAAAAATATATCAAATTGCTCAGAAATGCCTTCTACCGCTGAGGGTCAGGTTATTTTGCCGATAGGACCTATAGTTTTGTCTCTAGGGAGGTTTGTTTGAGGCCAAGATATTCACGCTCTCTGTATAGAAGAGCTGGGTAACTAGGCAATGTTAATAAACAGGGACCATCAAAGGGACTCTGTCCTCTGTTCTGATTGGCTGACTGTTTCCTCAAGGAGGAAGTGAAAGTAGGAGAGGGAGCAGGAGGAGAGGAAGAAAGGAAGGAGGAAGGGAAAAGAGGAATGGAGGAGGACAGGAAGGAAGGAGGAATAGAGGGCAGGATGAAGGGAAGAAGAGAAAGAGGAGAGAAGAGGAGGAGAGGAAGATCTGTCAGTCTGTCTGTGATTGGTTCAATTAAAGGTCTATATTAAAATGACTGGAAGCTGTATAGGTAGCTGCTTATTTCCCGACCAAACACACACAGAGACACAGACACACACACAGACACACCCTTCCACACACACACACAAATGACAAAATAAAAGGCCCATGTATTAATCTTAGTAAGGTTGAGAAAGGCTTCTCAAGAGATCTCTGGACCCAAATTCTTCCAAATTCAAACCACAGACAGTTAATGCATCTTAACAGGGAATTCAGGATGAGTTTCAAGATAAAATCCCTCGATGGTGACAAGATGTCCTATAGTTTGTCTTATGTTCTATCCAACCTAATGTTTCAAATTAAAAGCCCACACACAAACCTTTCACTGCAGGATGTGACACCCAGCTTCTTGAGCCTTCTTGACCTTCTTTAACCTTAAAATGCTCAACAGTTTTCATACATAATAGGCAGTATTCAACTTTTACATCCCATTCATACATATTGGACAATTTGAAACGTTCCCATCTATGATTCAGCTATGTACTAACTTCAGTTCTCATTTAGCTATGTATTTTTTTTTTTGCTTTTGACAAACTCATTTCAACTTGTAGTTTCACTGTGTAACAACGTTCAGCTTTTTAACAAAGTATTTAACTCTCATCAGCTTCCATGTTCTTAAGCAGTTTAATGCAGTCCAATTGAGCTTTAACACTTTTCAGACATTTGAATTAAGCTTATTTAGCATTTTCTGCGAGATTTATCAATTGTTTCTGTGTTTCAGCTTCTTTGAGCATTTCAATTAAGCTATTTTTTATTTTTTTGCAGTATTTAGCACCTTTTTAAAATACAGTTCAGCTTCTTCAAGTATTTGAATTAAACTCTTGTCTTTTCTACAATTTTTTGGATGTTTTTTTGCATTTCAGCTTATTAATGCATTTGAATTAAGCTTTTTTTGCTTTTTTGCAGTTGTTTCTTCAATTCAGCTTCTTTGGCAATGTTTTGCAACCTTTTGTAGCATTTCAGCTACCTTATGCATTTCAGTTCAGCATTTCCAGCATTCACACGCATGTTCCGCAGGAAATGCAATTTTTCTAGTATACACTGTAGGTCTGTGCAATCTTCACTGCACTGGACCGCATACACTAGATTGCTTTTCTTGTGTTTGGCTGTGCGGTCTTTGGGGTGGACCAGTATCTGTCTTAGTGTGTTCTTGGGTTTCAGGGATGTTGTGTTTGTTGAAAATCCTCCTGAGTTTCTCTGATACATACAGTATGTAATCACAGTGTTTAATCTTTTTTATCTCATCAGCCATAGTGTTGGTGTTCTTCTTGGATCTTGTGGTTGTCAAAGGTCTAATTAGGACCTACACTCAGTACTGTTCCTGAACGCGTCCTGCGTGGCTCTGGTAGAAGAAGACTGTACGAGATGTGATAGCTGACAACACTTTGGTAATTGATTGACTGTTTGATGAAAGATGAGGGCAAGAAGAAGAAATGTTTTTACTGCAGCACTAAGTCAAACTCTTTTGTGTGAAAGCAGCTCTCTTCCTGTTTCCTGTAGGTATATTCAGAGGTTACCATCAGCAGCTCTCAGCAGATGCAAACTTTGCACCAAAGATGGACATTACAAAGATTCCTCTCAAACACCTCAGCACATGCGTCACAATCATTGTGATTTTTATTTACAATAATGTGATTCACCAGGATTTGGAGTGCACCTACAAAGGACTAACTAGTGACTGCTTAATTTACATGACTCTGCCATGTGGTATTTTGTTTTCTTTACAACTCTGGATGGAGAAGAAATTTCAGAGAGCCTTGAGATATAAATGGACCAAGTGTGCCTGTGCAAAAAAAAACTACATTTGCTACATTTTCTGGTATAACATTTTGAAGGCAATTTTCATCGGTCTGCTGTGGGCTGTATCTGTGTTAATCGATGGAGACTGGTATGTTTGGTATGTTGGACTGATCAGTCTGACAAACAGTTAGCCTGCAAAGCCAAGACTAACAGCTCACAACTCACAGCAGAGGAATGAAAAATCATCACAAAACTGAAGAACTTGTCCTGGGTGAGTTTTTCTTGTTCCATACACATCATGCCAGTCTGTGTTATTCCATCAGATCAGCTTGTGTTTTATCTGAACATACTGATGTTGTACTGTTAACATGCTGAGCACAGCTGAGGTTGTAATAATTATGTTTGAGTCGTTATCTTGAGGGTTTTCTCAAAATGACCTGATAATAAGATGTTATGAAAGTTGTCTTGAGAAAACTATAATTTTATGATGTCACTCACATTGGCCCTCATTTATCAAAAGTGCGTACACCAAATTTCCAGCGTACACCTGGCGTACGCCCAAAACCACGGTGACTTTGAGATTTATCAATATGGACGTTGGCGTACGGCACGCTCAAATCCTACGCCAGCTCAGGAGGTGGTGTACATGTACGCAAGTTTTGAGTTAGAGCAGAAATGCGCAGAAATCATTTCCTAACAGCACAAAACGCACTGATAATCTAAAATACATGATATATTATGACCCACTGTGACAGAAACAACGTTTGAAACATTAATGTTGTTGTTTATATTTGAGCAACACGGACTTTATACAGCCTACTGAGCAGTCAGAACATGCTTTGATTTGTATTATCGTAGCTTTAGGTGCATTTTATTTGGGTTTGCTTTTAATAAAATGTGTATCTTCTAATGAAAAGGCTATGATCAAAAAATGTTGTACGGTAAATAAATACTGCATACAAACAACGAAGAGCATAAGCGGATGGATTGAAGCTCTGAGACTGGCTGCCGGAATGGATACAGCCCCACAGCCTTTAGGTGAGGCGGGCACAGACATGTCGCGCACAAAGTCCTGCATTTATTATAAGACAAACTTTATATCATGACAGCAACAGCGAGCCCCGACACTCCCACTAAAGGCTGCGCGTCCCAGGACTCTGCTGCACGTTAATCCCGGTTCATGTGTGAGTCCTGGGTCAGTGCGTATGTGACGGAAGCCAGCGAGGCTGTGCTGTGAGTAAACCTCACTCCCCAAAATCCGACCGATGCTAGCGCCCATGGGTTTTAGCCTCCTCGTCAGTGTGTCTGCCTCCCGTACCCGAGGTCGCCGGGTCGAGTCAGGACCGTGCAGTATGCGTTCCACTGCAGTGAAGAATGCACAGACGTGTATGTTGGGGAGACCAAACAACCACTACACAAACGCATGGCCCAACACAGAAGGGCCAAGACTCAGGTCAAGACTCTGCAGTCTGCTTACATCTGAAGGACAGAGGACACTCGTTTGAGGACCATCAGGTGCACATCTTAGACAGAGAAGATGGATGGTTTGAAAGAGGGGTCAAGGAAGCAATTTACACCCGGGTCGAGACGCCATCATTGAACAGAGGAGGGGGTCTACACCACCACTTATCCCCCACTTACAATGCTGTCCTTTCATCACCAACCAGGAAACCAGGAGACCAAACGTAACCTCTTGGTTTCAGGTGAAGATACCAACGATGGTCGTTCAGGCTTGGCCTCGGGTAGTCCTAATGACTGTAATGACTGTCGTTACAGCAACCAGGAACACTAACGAACCAGCAGTATCGACGATCCTGGCAAACGACCCCACTGAGGTTAAATAGCTGAGTTTCCCTTCCAGTCAGTCAGAACTGAAGAAGTTCCTTGGATGAGGGACAAAACGTCTTCCAGTATCTTTCAACCAAGTCCAGTTGTCCTTGACCTTCGCTGGATAACTATGACCTGGATGACTGAGAATCTTCATAGACATATTTACTGTTATAATGCAGCAAAGTTTGTGCAGCTGGTGTTAAAAATAGGCAGTAAGATTGTGTTAAATAGATTTATTTTTTTCCTTTTGCTGTTGTTATAACTGGGTGCTGTTAAGGTTGCCAGGCCTTGTTTCAGTTAAGGGTAGGGAGATGTACTGATACTGACTGTTGTAACAGCCAACCTACAGAGGGCGCCATTTAGCTGCTGTTGCATTACGATGCATGCAAACAGAGGTCGAGGAATAAAGCACTCTTGAGAATGGAAGTTTGTGTGTACAGTCCGGTCAATACAGAGCTGATTTCAGCTGAAGGGATTCTGTGACAGGAAAGGGGTCCGGCTGTGGCTGAACACTGGGGGCCTCTCAGAAAGGTCCTGCTCCTCCCTCTCCCTACCTGCTTCCATCTATCTGCACATTCATGGGGAGGGTCCGCCTCTTTGAGCGCCATCAGAAAGCAATGAGGGCGGAGTGGTGGTGGGTTATAAAACCCTCCGATGCCGAGTGAGCACAGATGTCGGCTTGTTGAAGGTGACTTTGCTGCATGATGGGGGACCCTTCTTTCAAATGTGAGTTTGACTAGGCTACACTTTTTTAATTCCAAATCTACTCTAACATTTCACATCAACAATCACAGCTTAACAACGCAGCCCAAAGGTTGTATTGTGTTTAATAAAATGCTCTCGTCTAAGAGACAACACTGTTGTTTTTATTGAAACATGTTCGTATCATATGAAAATCTTCAGCCGAACAAAATAGCCTGCAGAATAACAGAACATGGCACATAGATACACAGGGGCATCAGGTGACAAGCGACAAATGAAAGTCTTTTCACATTTTAACTGTTTTAAATTCTTCAGGTCATAAAATGCTTCAATATGTTCGATTTGTTTTGAAATGTTGGATTTGTGGTTTCTTTTTAGTCCATTTCTATTTGTGAATGTAATTTAAAAATATCTGAAAAGTGTTTCACTCGTCCGGCTCTCCCCTACATTCAAGTCTGTTTTTCATTTAAGATAAATAGGTTCAAAATATATAGGCTGTTCTTTTACAATGAATATCAATCGTTTCATAAAAGAATATGTCTCTTGAAGTCAGAGTGTTAAAGAAAAATCCCAAATCGAACCAAAATAATTTGGTTCCTAAACAAACACACAATAAACGACAAATGTTTTCAGTTTCGTTATTATAAAAACACCCTTTTCCTCAGCATCAATCCTGAATCTTTTGAACTGTTGTTTGGCTGTGAGGGAGACTCCGACCAGAGTTCACTCCGTGACGCAGTTGGAAGTGATCAGGGTCTAGTTTCGGAGAGGTCCTGAGACAGGTAGCCTACCAGGTGCTCTGTCCCTTAAAATACTGAATCGTCCTGTATTTACTGTCTACTGCTGCAGGCCTATGTGTTCACCGCTGCTGTTTAGAGGGCTCCTTTGGGGCCAAATATCTTTTTAGTTTTGATACATTTATATTTTTGAAATATAGTTACACACATATTATATACGTGTGTGTATAAAATCAGATCTACCTATTGTTATACTTTCTATTTGTTCGGGTCAGTTATTAACTACAGCTAAAATCTAACTGCTAGTAAAAACTTGAGAGAATTGGCTGGGGCCCAGGGGCCACTGCTGCAAATATCTGAGTGGCTCCTCCTCTATCACCTGTTATCTCACTCTAAACTTTTGATAAAACTTGAGCCCTGATGGTTTGTTTTTTAAGGTTGAGGTAGGCATTACAGTCAGACACATCAGCGTTAATTCAATAAGAGTTAAGAGAGACATTTAATTATCAAAATATATTGTCTACGTGAAGAATAGGCTATATGGTTATTATCAAAAATGTGTTTAAGCAAAGGCTATTTCTTCAGCTTTGTTCCCTGACTGTTTGAAGGCTCAGTGTCTCATGAGAGGTGATAAAATGTAATCAGCTGAGATATTTTCTTTTTCATCTGGAGTCTGTTCACAGCTCCTCCGTATGATGAACGCTGTGTCTCTGTCCGACAGGGTCCGGAGGTGCCACAGATCCAAATGAAAGGAGGATTATTGTAGTCGGAAAGACCGGAGAGGGGAAGAGTGCTGCGGGAAACACCATCCTGGGGAGAAAAGCTTTCACCTCGAAAATGTCTTCATCTTCAGTGACATCTGAATGCCAGAAAGAAAAGGGGACGGTTGAAGGTCGAAATGTCGCTGTCGTCGACACTCCGGGGCTGTTTGACACTAAACTCACCCAAGACGAAGTGTTGAAGAAGATCAAGATGTGCATCTGTCTGTCTGCTCCTGGTCCTCACGCCTTCCTCATAGTTCTTCAGCTGGGCAGATTCACAGAGGAGGAGAAGGAAACCGTGAAGATTATTCAGACCACTTTTGGTGAGGAGGCAGCTGAATACACAATCGTGTTGTTCACACACGGAGACCAGCTGGAAGAAGAAACCATTGAAAGCTACATTTCAGAGAATCCTGACCTGAAAGACATCATTCAGCAGTGCAACAACAGATACCATGTCTTTAACAACAAAGTCAAAGACTCTGAACAAACCAGACAGCTCCTGGTCAAAATTGATCAGATGATTGCAGCTAAAAGCTACTACACCAACGAAATGTTCAGGAGAGCAGAGGAAGCCATACAGGAGGAGAAACAGCGACTCCTGAAGGAGATGGAAGCAAAGATGCAGAGAGAGCTGGATGATGCGAAAGCCAATAGGGATGAGCTGTACAAGAGATTTGAGAATGAAGCAAGAGAGAAAGCAGAAAGATTTAATAAGTTTGTTGTTGTTCCATCAGTAGCCTATGGTGCTGTTATGGGAGGTTGTATCGGAGCAGTAGGAGGTCCAGTTGGTGTGGTAATTGGAGCAGCTGCTGGAGCTGCTTTATCAGTAAGAATCTCAAAGCGTTGCCATGTTCAATAAGACCAGTGCAACATACAGTTAAAAGACGTGTTTATATTTGATTGTTTTCCAGGGAAGATACAGTAACCTACTCTGATGTAATCTGCAATTGCTTCCTAGAAAACTCTTTGCACGAATAATTACGCTAATAATCACTTTGTTAATAACTGAAATATTATGTTCCTGAAATATGTAGAGCTAATCAGCTTGTTATGCTGCGTCTTTTAACAATGTCTTGACTGTACAATGTTTGTCTAATATAATAAAAATCATTAATGTACTTACCATGATGGATTTGGACTGAATTCTTCTACATGTAGACAAAGGAGAGGGACAAACACAAGCTGCTGACACACAGGTGGAAGAACACTGTGTATGTTGTACCTGTATTATTGTGTTTAGATGTAGACCTATAGTGTTTAGAATTTCAGGTACAAAACTACCTTAGCTGACCTCTCATTATAATTTTGTTGACTAGGACTTTGAAGTATTTGATGCAGATTTGTAGAATATTTTAGTTAGACCATCTACATGTGTGTCAGCCCTGAAGCAGCTGTACTCTTCCTCCTGCACAGTGCATGCTGGGATACATTCGATCTCCTGGTGGTCCCATAAGATAAAAAAAATCTTCAGGGACTTCAGGGGCCCTGTACAAATGTACACATTTATGTACCCCAAAACATTTAATTAAAAGTCTAAACCCTATTAGTATGTGTTTCCCTCGCTTCCAGGGGACTTGTTTCAGAAAACAGACTTAACAAACTGACGTAAGTTCCATTTACAGTCGGGGCGCTGGGGACATGGAGCCACCACTTTTTGAGTGCATTTGTTAAAAATGTTCTGAAAACATTGCTTGCACCAAGAAACATTAACATATTTAAAAAATGCTGTGAGAAAGGTTTATTTGCACAATAAAGCCTGCAATGCATCGTAAATACAATGTCTATAAAAAGTATTCACCCCCCTGGGATGTTTCACTCTTTAGCTTCTTTTACACATGAAATCATGGTCAATATAATTGAGCTTTTTGACAAGAATTTGCAAAAAAAACCCTCTTTACTGACTAATAACACAAACATGTTCAGCCTCTCCATCAACAACTCCACCCTGTCTCCATCCCCACACATCTGCAACCTCGGAGTCATCTTTGACAACAATCTCACCTTCGAACACCACATTAACCATGTCACCAGGACTGCCTTCTTCCACCTTAAAAACATTGCCCGTCTCCGCCCGTCACTCACCTTCTCTGCTGCCGAAACCCTGATCCACGCCTTCATTACATCCAGGATTGACTACTGCAACAGCATCCTCTATGGTTCACCTGCCAAAGCCCTAAACAAACTTCAATATATTCAAAACTCTGCTGCACGCCTCCTCACCCACACACGCACCTGTGACCACATCACCCCTGTCCTCCAGAATCTTCACTGGCTCCCTGTTCCTCAACGCATCCAGTATAAAATCCTCCTCCTCACACATAAAGCCCTTCATAATAAGGCCCCTTCCTACCTCACTGACCTGCTCCACCACCACAATCCCACCCGCAACCTGCGCTCCTCTGACACCAAACTCCTCTCACCTCTAATCCGGACCAATCACCGTACCTGGGGTGACAGAGCTTTCACTGTGGCAGCCCTTTGCCTCTGGAACTCCTTACCCATACACATCCGAGATTGCAGCAACATGGACTCTTTTAAAACTCTCATCAAAACCCACCTTTTTAGACTTGCTTTTAATCTCAAATAATGCTTCATTTCAATTGCAATTGTTTATTTATTTGGATGCTCCTTGCTTTTATGTTCCCATATTACATGTTCTATTTGCCGGTTATATATTTTTGCCTTGCACGTTTTTAACCTCTTAAATGTACTTATTCTTTTTCTTTACTGTAAAGTGTCTTTGAGTGTCTTGAAAAGCGTTATAGAAATAAAATGTATTATTATTATTATTATTATTATTATTATTATTATTATTATTATTATTTAATATCGAAGTGAAAAGGGATTTTTTTTACAAACTAATGTCAATTAATTAAAAATATATAAGTTAAAGAAGATGAAGGATTTCAACAGACCAAGATCACTAATCATTTTAATAGTTGAAACCTAAAGCTGCAGATGTTTGGTGTGGTCGGATCAAACCAACAGGCTGAAAGTGAAAAAAACAAATAAAAAAAAGCTTAGCACTCAGTGTGCACTGTAGAGTTGGAGGTGCCTCTGCAAGTTAAAACATCTCTACAATCTCAGGTCCATAACTTCCTTCTTTTGCTCGATTTAAATCTCTCATTTACATGTTTCCTGTCACTTTACCACCGCACTTCATGTCATCTTCACATGCATCTACTTCAGCAGTTTGAAAATGAATTCAACCCAAAAAAGACAAAACCTCTGGACGCTGATCTGTGTATTCATTCTCACTGTGAAATAATACTAGAAAACAAAAACTTGATGAAAGAGGAGATCAGTAATGTGTTTACAGTAACATCACAGTCAAACTCTTTTTGTGTGTTACCAAAATAGAAGATTTGTCTAGTATGGTCCTTTTGTAAACAACGACAAGCCAAGCTGCAACCTCCGGCTCTGAAAAGTGAAGCCAATGCTCAGGTGCCAGGAAATACATATTTCCTGTATGTGCATGTTCAGAGGGTAAAAGCTGCAGCTGATTCCAGCTATACATCAACCACAGCCAAATCAGCAACAAGGCAAAATGAACTAGCCCAGCTGCATGTCAACACCAACCCACCCACCCGTCAGGATGAACCAGAGCACAGCTCTGCCCCGCACCTACAGTGCACATCCTGAAAACTAACTTTATACTTCAGTCTTCAGAGGAGTCCGAAAACCAGCTGACAGAAATGGGGATCTGGATCTGAGGCCAACGAAGCAAACCAGTGATGCAAACTGGTCTCTCCAAGCCAACCAGTAAATGCTTTCCCTGGACTCCAGTGCACAAACTAAATGCCCATCAGCCATCCAGAGACCCAGTACAGAAAAAAACCCCAATGGATCAACAATTGCCCCACAATCCCATCGCTGCCATCCAAACCGCAACCGGATCAACCCGCGCTGCATCCAGAGACCCGACACCCCGCAACCGCCTGAAGGACCCTTGACCACATGTCCCGGGGAGAGCTGTTCCCCACCTCGAGGGAGAACAGCAGAGAGCAATGTCGGGGAGTTCCCTGCTGCCAGGGAGTGATAACGCGGGAGAACCAGGGCCGACATTCCCCCAACCCAGAGTGCAGGCAGAGCCAGCAGCCCCCGAGCCCTGTGAACTGGAGACTGGTCCCGTCTCCAGGCAGGGACCCAGCCAGTGGCGGCTTGTCAGTAGAGGGCGCCAGGGCGCCGCCCCTATGAAAATTCCAGAAATATACATATATATTAAAATGAATTAAAAATTAAATAGTTCACTCATATGATGTGCGGACTGGTAGTAAAGAGCCTCGGATTTTAATAAAAAACTGGCTTTAATCGGTTAACTATTTTCTATGTTTTTCAATATGTTTTCATACGGTTTCATGGGTGAGGGACGCCGGACAAATGGATGTCTGTCTGAGTCCTTAAATTTTCAGGCAGCATGTGACTTAAAGCTGGTCTCTAATTGGTTTCTTAAAGATTCTCCTCCGGACGCAGGTCGCTGCGTCCCTGGCGAATCAGAATTGGATACATGTTATTTTATCCAATCTGATTTATTGGTTGTGGTCACCTGTCATTCAACTTTACGCTCTTGGCTACTACTGTACTGTGCGACACCCGCGCACTCGCAGTACTTTGCTAGGCTGATCAGTGGTCACTTTCGTATAGATAAATGGCAGCATTTAAACCAAATTCTGTCATTGACTTACAAAAAAACCCGTTCGCTGGAAGAAAAAAAAAGAATAAAGGATCTCGAACCTGACCAACCTGATTTACAAATCCAGCAGCAGGCCAGTGACCGAGGACGAAGCTACACCCGCGCTTGTTATGAGAAATGGAGGTGGCTAGCTGGATGTGATGTTAGCAATGCCCTTTTTTGCTTTCCCTGTCTTTTATTTCAAAGTGTCGGCACTGAAGTTTTGTGGACAACAACAGGGGTAAGAGACCTCAAACATTTATCTGAAAAATGCAAACGTCATGCCAGTAGCCGCAGCCATCTTGATAATAGCATGAAACTAACGTTTTTGGGCAGAGTTAGCATTGCTGAACAACTAGATGAAGGCTACAGGATTGGCATTAGAGGGCACAACGAAGAGGTGACAAAAAATCGTCACATACTGTCCAGGATAATAGACTGTGTGAAATTTTGTGGAGCCTTTGAGTTGGCTTTACGTGGCCATGATGAGAGTGAGAGCTCAGATAACCCCGGTATATTTCGCGGGTTGGTGGATTTTGTTGCCTCTCTTGATGGAGCATTGAAAGAGCACCTTGATAGTGCTACTGTATTTAAGGGAACGTCAAAAACTATACAGAACGAGCTACTGGACTGTATGTTGTGTGTTACAAGAGAAAGTCCAGACAAGTGATTTTTTTATCAATCCAGGCAGCTGAAACAACAGATGTTGCCACACAGTCCCAACTTGTACTTGTGCTGCGCTACATGGATGACAAAAATAATGTGCAGGAAAGATTTTTTGAGTTCATCCCTCTGCAGTCAGCTACAGCTGAGTCCATTGCTACTGCACTAAAAGAGCGTCTTGCTTCTATCCTTCCTGAGGATCACAAAAGTAAGCTCATCTGCCAGGCATATGACGGGGCCAGCATGATGAGGGGTGCCACTGCCGGTGTTCAGAGGAAAATTCAAGATGTGTACCCAAATGCCCACTACATCCACTGTTACGCACATCAGCTCAACCTGATAATGCAACAGGCCACCTCTCACATATCCAAGGCGAGAATTTTTTTTTCTAACATTGGTGGATTTGCTAGCTTTTTTTCCAAGTCACCCAAGCGGACATGTTTTCTGGATAAAGTGTGCCCATAGACTGCCAAGATCCAGCAATGTCAGATGGAACATAGCCGTGCCATCAATACTGTTTTTGATCACAGAAAGGATCTCATTCACTGTTTTGAGAGCATACAAGACTCAGGTGACTTTGACCCCAATACTGTCAGAGAAGCAGGTGCCCTGGCCATGCTACTGGAGGATCAGGATTTTAAGTTCTTTCTGGAACTTTATTACCACATCATGCCACATGTAGACTTCCTCTATGCCAAGCTCCAGAAGAAGAAAATTGATTCGGTCCATATCAAAGTGAGCATCCAACAGTTCCAACAGGAAATACAAAAGATCAGGTAACTGTATTCCTATATTATGATCTTTATTTGCTTTCTCTTTCATTATTGACTCTTTCTCTTTTGCCAATATCATAATAAATTATCTTTGTCCCTTCCAGAAACTCTCTCCATGCCATTGATGAGCAAAGCAGTGGTTCACGGCCAACAAAGAGGCGCCGGGCGCTCAGTCCGGAAGACCGAGAAAGGATTGCAGCAGAGGTGAGTTTTTTATAGAAATCAGTCAAAAACTCAAATGGCTCTATTTTTCATTTTGAAAGTCATTGCAACAGTGACAACTTGTGGCCTACTCCAGGCTAATACCTTCCATTTACATATGTATATTTTTTAAATATCTCTATAGGTCTGTGACACCATCCTGGGACACACTAGGGAGCGTTTCTCCTTCACAGACCACCTAGTCTGTGCCACCTTTTGCAGGGGGACAGGTTTGATGAGTACAAGGATACCTTTCCTGAAGATCCATTGAGCAGCACCATTAAAGCGTACCCGATGCTCAGTGGAAGCAAGCTGAAGACAGAGCTCAGTCTCATCTACAGCAAGGAAGAGTTCAAAGCCTGCCGTGGTGCTGTGGACCTATTCCAGCTGTTTATGGAGAATAATCTTGAAGAAGTCTTTTCCGAAACTGTGACTCTCCTAAAAGTTCTGATTACCACACCCATGACCACAGCTGAAGCTGAGAGGTGCTTCTCAACCTTGAAAAGAATAAAAACTTTTCTCAGAAACACCATGACCCAGGACAGGCTGAATGCGCTGGCATTGCTGTCCATGGAAAAGAGACTTGTTACTGAGATGACTGACTTTAATCAGAGAGTCATTGAGAAATTTGCTAGCCAGAAAGAAAGGAGAGCAAAATTTATGTTCAAGTAGTCAACATGTTGTTTTTTTTTATCACACACGCACACACATTTAAAGCGCCCTCCCCAAAATAATTATCACCAGCCACCACTGGAACCAGCCCCCACATTCAACCACCCCCAAAGGAAGGGGGCCAAAAAACCCACCCCGACAACACCGGCCATGTGCCCCAGGGACTGCTGAATGCCCCCACTGTGAGAAAGCGGGCAGGGGGAAGCAGCGGAGCCCCACCCCTGCCGAGGAGGGAGAAAACAGGCCCCCAGGCCCAGGGACACACCACCCGCCCAGAAATGAGCAAAAGCCAGAGGCTCGAGTATCCAGACCCCCAGGTCCAGAGTGGGCCCCCACGGCAGGGGAGCCACGCCCCTCCAGACCACCCCAGGTCAGGCAAGGCGGACACCAATCCCACAGCACCCCGATACCCTGGGGCTCCAGGGACAGAACACGAGGCCAATGAGACCCCCCCTACTCCTTCAACCCCCCTGCCTGCCTCTGTAAATGTGTTGTATTGTGTTCGATGCATGTTTGTGACCTGTCCTTTTCTTTTTGAGAAGTTGAGACCCCCCAGCTGCAGTAGTGCGTAATATTCATCCAGGCAGGCGAACTATCACGAACCTTTCACAGCGCGTCGGCTGTACTAGCGGAACAACCTGTAGTACTGGAGACGAAGTGGGGAGCTGATGTCCTCTTTAGGGGAGCTAAGCTCCCTCTGGCTCCCCCGTAGTTCTCACCCTGTTTGCAAACCACAAGAAACTGACTGCAATTTATACTCTGCCCATCATTATTATATTTCTGCTAATACTCTGGACCAGGGACTTTTTAGGATCTTGAAACATTGGGGGCTTAGCCTGTCGCGCCGGGCGTGGCGGTTCTTACAATTACGAATTAAAATTAATTAACTAAAAATATATAGAAAAGGTTTGCCGACAACGCCACCTAGGGATAGCCGAGCCCCAGGACTCACAGGTTCTTTAAAATCGGGGTTGGAGCAGAGTAGGAATAGGACCACACGATTAAAGTCATTAACAATTTATTAACAGTTTTAAAATACCCAAGGGTTAAAAAGGCCCAGCTAAAAGTCACAAAATATATGAAGAAAGAAACTAAAAGCGGGGAGAATGTTCCATAGCCCGGTAGCTCCAGCAGCGGCCGTCAGCCACTCCATCGGCGTTCCTCGGCCTAACACCTCCTCGGGTCCCTTCGTCTGTCCCGTCTGCTCCGCCGTACTCTCCGCTCACCCTGCAACAGAAGGGGTACTGGCCAGTAGTGTGCTCTACTTCAGTTCACTTCGCACGCTATGCTTCACGCCCCATTGTGCAGGTCTTTCCTGCGTGATTGTGCCGCCTAACATAAAGCACTCAATTGTACTCACGGTTTCCCGGGCGACAGTCATACCGTTCAGCCCAGGCCTGAGTAGAATCGCGTTGGCGGACACTGTCTCGCGGCGGTCATCCTCTCTGGCTGCTCGAGCTGGCTTCCTCTGCTGCTTCTCCGAGCTGCTTCTCTTCCCCTGCTCTGGGCGTCCACCGCTGCTCTTCCCGCTGTTCTCCGTCTCTCGGCTGCTAGTCCCCTTCGAATGCCGACCCTGGATACCCCTTCCCCGGATACCCTGTCCCCGGATGCCCGCTCCTCTGACTCGCTTCTGCCGTCCCGTCAGCTCTCTCTGCTCTCTTTGAGCTGTGTTTAAGAGGGGTCTTGGCTTATCTGCCACTCGCGTCCGCACCTGTCACTCATTGTCTTTTGATTATGTGAGTTGGAGTGTGGCGTTCAGAGTCAATGCATAAAGTGGTACAACTTAAAATCACACAGAACATGCTAAAAAACCACGCCACTCTACATGCAATAAAAAATCCAAAAAAGCACCCAAAGAACACATTTAAAAACAGAAAACCACATCACACAGAACATGCTAAAAACACGACACACTAAAACCAAAGGAATTTCTGACCCTGTCACATCCCCCCATGACTAATGGTTAGCAGTCCCTGCAACCTTCAAAATCCATAACGAGTTGGGGGTTGACCTTTGTTCAGTCTACATGATCGTCTAGGCGGCACCTCATCCTCTCCCTCATCTGTGGCTATCTGGCCTACACCAGGGATATAATAAAAGGTTAGCATCACAGTAGTGTCCTCAACCCTTGGCTGGATTACTGGAGTCTGGCCCTGGGTGTCTATGCAAAGTTTGCGGGCATTCCTATGTAACACCTTCTCTTTGCCTCCCCTTCTCTGGCCTAACCCTGAAGAGTAGCCCTGTTTCTCCTACTGTCCCCAAATGATCTGTGGCTCGGGGTCCCAATTACCATGCACCTATAAGTAGGGGTGTTGCCTTCGCCTTGCTCTTCTGTAGTGAGGTCGGATCGCGCAGCCAGCCCCATAGGGTCCAACCCTGGGTCTCTCCCCAGGTCTTCACTGGCTTCCACCACGCCGACCTCCACCACCCCGTCAGCACCTGGCACCAGGCTAACGTCGCGGGGACCATGCACATCCACTTCCTCCACTTGGAATAGCCTGCCCAGTTTCTGGTAGCGTCCTAGTGTGACAGGGAACTCATTCAAGTTACGCACACGGACAGGCACTCTACCTTGTTTCACCTGGGCAAGGGACCTTGCTAAAGCAATAGGCTGCCTTTCCCTATAAAGTTCATCTAGTGCCGCAAAAACTTTTGCCGCTGTATTCCGGTCGCCTTCAGCCAACACCTGAACTTGCCTTTTGGCTAACCCAGTCAGTGCCCCCACCAAAATGCTCACTTTCCGCAGCTCTGTTAAGCCAGGACATTCTAATAGTCCTTGCACTTGCTCCTTCCATTCCCCATACTTAAGTTCAGAATCAGCTCCCCCAAACTTAGGTACCCATGGGGCACCGGGATAAGTTGGCATCATCACTCTTATTTAAAAACAATCAATATTAAAATAAATAAAATCCTGTGGTTTCCACTCTGCTCTTAACCCCGATCCTGCCGACAACGCCAGGAAATGTCGCGCCGGGCGTGGCGGTTCTTACAATTACGAATTAAAATTAATTAACTAAAAATATATAGAAAAGGTTTGCCGACAACGCCACCTAGGGATAGCCGAGCCCCAGGACTCACAGGTTCTTTAAAATCGGGGTTGGAGCAGAGTAGGAATAGGACCACACGATTAAAGTCATTAACAATTTATTAACAGTTTTAAAATACCCAAGGGTTAAAAAGGCCCAGCTAAAAGTCACAAAATATATGAAGAAAGAAACTAAAAGCGGGGAGAATGTTCCATAGCCCGGTAGCTCCAGCAGCGGCCGTCAGCCACTCCATCGGCGTTCCTCGGCCTAACACCTCCTCGGGTCCCTTCGTCTGTCCCGTCTGCTCCGCCGTACTCTCCGCTCACCCTGCAACAGAAGGGGGTACTAGCCAGTAGTGTGCTCTACTTCAGTTCACTCGCACGCTATGCTTCACGCCCCCATTGTGCAGGTCTTTCCTGCGTGATTGTGCCGCCTAACATAAAAGCACTCAATTGTACTCACGGTTTCCCCGGGCGACAGTCATACCGTTCGCCCAGGCCTGAGTAGAATCGCGTTGGCGGACACTGTCTCGCGGCGGTCATCCTCTCTGGCTGCTCCGAGCTGGCTTCCTCTGCTGCTTCTCCGAGCTGCTTCTCTTCCCCTGCTCTGGGCGTCCACCCGCTGCTCTTCCGCTGTTCTCCGTCTCTCGGCTGCTAGTCCCCTTCAATGCCGACCCGGATACCCTTCCCCGGATACCCTGTCCCCGGATGCCCCGCTCCTCTGACTCGCTCTGCCGTCTCGACCGCCTCTCTGCTCTCTTTGAGCTGTGTTTAAGAGGGGTCTTGGCTTATCTGCCACTCAGCGTCCAGCACCTGTCACTCATTGTCTTTTGATTATGTGAGTTGGAGTGTGGCGTTCAGAGTCAATGCATAAAGTGGTACAACTTAAAATCACACAGAACATGCTAAAAAACCACGCCACTCTACATGCAATAAAAAATCCAAAAAAGCACCCAAAGAACACATTTAAAAACAGAAAACCACATCACACAGAACATGCTAAAAACACGACACACTAAAACCAAAGGAATTTCTGACCCTGTCACAAGCCCAGCCCATAAAACTTTCTATCTTCACTCCTCCTCCCCCCAAAGTTAAGTCTGTAAAGCAACAGTAAACATCCTCTACTTATACAGCACAACAAAACTCACAACACTATTAACTCCCTCATTTTCATGTTGCTAAATAATAAATAACAAAACAGTTGTCTATAATGAAGCCCGTCAGGACAAATGAGAATCAGATCGGCTGACAAAGCCAGTTAGCGAGAAATCTCTCATCTCCTCCACAATCAATCGATGTTTTGTCCCGCTCACTTTCTTCAGGCGATTTCGGAGTCGGCTCATAGCCAGGCGGTTTGAGTGACTAGTCAACCAATCACACACTCCGTATCAGACATGATTAAATGGTTGAAACGCGGACAAAAAACATGTAGTCTAACAGCAGGCCTCTAGAAAAAGTCCAACACCACGCAAAGGTGATGCTGAAAACTCAAGGGAGAAAAAAAACAGTTCACTGGAGGCTGGTGCAGCAGGTTGATATTACAGACTTTTCCTTATTACTGCTGTTACTTTGCCTGAAGACAGTAGTGAGGACGCCTGGAGCAGGGCGGGTAGTTAGGCTTTTTACAAGTAACTTTGCATAATGAATAAATAAGATAAAGTCATTGGTACATTTTCACGTTCCTTTTTTAAAACTGTACTTTTACTCTTTACTCTGGCATTTTCTTTAGGCCAATAATCTACTTTTAATAATCTACTTTTAATTGCGCTACATACAAAATAACCAGTCTGTAATCTGCATCAGGCTTCATTAACCGAAATGAGCTGTCATCAGGCTGTGAGCACAGTTATTCAGAAAAGCCCAGGTGTCGGGTGTTTGTCACAGTCACAGAGCTGGGCTGATGCAAACATTTTGAAAATGTGAGTATGTGGTAAGATTTCACAACTCAGATCATCAAAAAAAACACCCTTTTCTCTCAACTGAAAGTGCAACTGGCATTGAGTGAGTACAAAAAATGCACGTAGAAAGATGTTTTGCATTGAAATGCATTATGTTCATACAAAGTACTTACAAATGTTTTTTCAGTTTAAGGCTTTATTGTTTATTAATACAACTGAAATCCAGCGAGTGCACACCATGCCAGTGGTGGCCGTGTTGGAAAGCAGCCTGCATTTCCTGGACCGTTTGAGTTTTTGTCTTTGTGACCTGCACCAGTTAGAAAATGAAAGTATCATCATCATATTGGTTCAATTCAGGAAGCTGAGCTTTAGGTGTGAACCTGCTCTAAGTTACAGGAAACAAAGAGCAACAACTTCATCAATCATAAAACTTTTATCACACACATACTAATAACTACCAGACCCACAGATGAATGGATCCATGCAGCCATGAATAACTGAGAAATGACTGAGGTGATCAGGTGAGTGGATAATTTTGACAGAACAACTTACACTGAGACTTTATTAAAATGAATTTAAAAAACAGATTAAATTCAGATGTAGATGAAATGTGTAGTTTGAGAATGAAAACATGATTATTATATTAATAAAGATCCAGAGGGCTAATTTAATCCAGGCTGACACCAAATCTAATGAACAAGGAAGAGTCAGTGTGTGTGTGTGTGTGTGTATAAAGACCTGCTGTATAAACGCCCCAGGTCTTCACTTCATTCCTCACCTGATCGTCTTTTTACCTTTGTGCAGTGTTGGGAAGGTTGTCTTGGAAACGTGATGGTTTACCCTCTTTAAAATCTAATAGTAGTGAAACTATTTCAACAGCAGATTCCCAGAATCCCTCTGAGCAGCAGTGACAGCGTGTCACCTGTTGGATCCATGTTAAGCTTCATGTGTTGTTACCTGAATCAAAGCAGACCATTTTTCTTTAGACCGGGGTTTCAACATTCAAGAGTCAGAGTCGTTGCCGTTTGAACATAGTCGATTTGGTTTTGTGAGCTCTCACAGAGGGACCATCTTAGGACATGAGATAGGATGGTAAGAATAATAATTAAAACAAGCGTTCCTGTGAGGATGCTATAAGTTCAGCCAGCTGTATTTCACTGCACACAAACTCTCACAGTGTAACAAACAGGAATAACAGCAGCACATTAAAGGGCTTTGAGCTGAGAGCAGGGACGGTCTCTGTCTGCAGCAGAACCTGTCTGTCCCGGTTCAGTATTTTAAAAGAAAGGTGGAAGTAAAATCATTTTGTCCAGCTGTTTCCACAACACGTTACCACACAACCCATTTTAGCCTCATTGTTGCACGTGTAGGACTCTGTGATCAAGTTTATAACAATATATACGTGTCAAATAAACATGTGGTTAATGTTGTGAAACAGTTTCAGTTTGATTAGGTTTACGCACCAAAACCACTTGGATAGGTTCAGGAGAAGTTATGTAACTTAAGTTAGTTATGTAAATTATACAACAAACCTTAACTTAAACGTAAAGTGAAACTAAAAAACACTCAAAGTTGATGATTGGTTTCAAACAGGAAACAAAATCCTGTAACAACAAAGCAGACGTGAAGCTTTCAGCAGGCTTCTTATTCAATTTCTGAAAAGCAGACGACGTGTAGTTTTATTTATAGATCACTTTTAATACAAAACTACATTTGTTACACGGTGGGCAGGTTTTGATTTTCATTGTGTTTGCAGGAGAAACTGAAAGAGGTGAAAACATCCACACAGGTCTGTATCAGAGCAAACATGGAAATAATCCATGGTTAGCAGCAGGAGAAAATGTTCTGATGTCTGGTTCCACTGTGAAATGATCTTAGCAACGTATCAGCTCCCAAACAGACTGAAGGGTTGAGGCACATCTTTTTAATATTTAACCTTTACTTAAGCAGGTGAGTCTAATTAACAGCAGCCCACATAAATACTAGTGCTGGGCAACGATAAAAAATTTATTCATGGTTAATCGCACTGTTATGCATAAAATTGAATAATGAATTCTAAAGTAGTGTATTGTGCAATTTTGATATAAATATACTGCTATATACACAAAAGTGTAATAACATGTGGTTTGCACACTTTAAACAATAGAATCTCACACAGCTCAAGATATTCACCTGCTCCATATCAGCAGAATGGAAACAAACTAGCACATGAACCTTCATCACCAAGTGACAAACAGAGGCAGCAGGGTGACCTCAGTGATTCACTGATGACAGTAGTTACAGGCAGGGAAGCAGGTTCAGCTGACAGAAGCTAGAAAGCAAAACCACAGAAACTAGGAGAAACTGAGAAAGGAACAAAGCATCTGGGCTGGTAAATACTGAGCGACTGATGAGGAAAGAGAGAACAGGCGAAAAGGTGAATCAGGAATTCCAACACGTTCCCATCTCAATGCGTCCAACTGAAAAGGTCTGAGGCCATCTGGTGGAAGGATGGGAAACTGTAATGAAGGGGCCTGGGGAAAAGAGATGTGGAGGGACAGACTGAGACAGACATGACTTTCCTTTATTATGTCCAGACTGTCCATCAATAAACAATCCTCGTTCCTAATGACCAACATGATCCATCTGTAAGCTCCTCCTCTCATGTTGTCCCTCTGCAGCTGTTCTGCTCTGGTCTTTGTTGGTCATGGTGCTAAACTGTTTATCAGGGACGCAGCTGCAGTTTCTTTGCTTTTCTGATTCATAATGTTCTTTTTAAAGAAATGTTTCCATCATGGTTTATATTTTCTGTGTTCAGCCTTCAGAGTTCTGTAGAAGTTAATCTGATGCTGTAAATTTTATTTAATAAAACCAAATAGATGGTTTTGATCTATTGAAAGACATTTTTCTCCTTTTCTCCTTCTTCAGCTGAGACTCAGGTTTCTTCATCAGCTCCTCAGTGAGGCCCCTCATATTCTACAGTTCTCTAATAAAGACAGAAATGCTGATCTGCGTCCCTGAAGAGAGCGACGAGCATTAAAGGTGTCAGTAGGCAGAGTTTCCTGGAACGAGGAGGAAACCTCTCTGTGTCCTTTAATTCTCTATCAGATACTAAAAGCTTTAGGAGGAGAGAGACCTCTAACACATGCTGACCCCCCAGGCCTTTGTTACCAGACTGTTAGTTTCATTATATTAATGAAGTGAGGATTTAAAGACTAAAGAACTGGATCTGATTCAAGCCAAGAAGGAGATTACACACTAATAACTACCAGACACACAGATTCATAGATACTGCACAGCCATTAATAATTAATAAAATGATTGAGTCGTAGGGTGGTTCAGGTCATAGATGTCATTTACACTGGGGACGCTGGGGACATGTCCTCACCACTTTTTCAAAGGGCTGATTTTGTCCCCATCACTTTTTTGAAAGCATCTGTAAAACATTTTTGGACTAAAAGCTTGCAACAAGAAACGGTAAAAACCACCTGAAAATGCTTTGAGAAAGGTTTATTTGCATGTCTCGTGAGTAAGTTTGTAGACAGATGTGTCGAAAAGTCTTTGTCAGTCCAACATCAACATTATTATTATTATTAATAACGATAAAGCCTGTAACTGATCAACAAGGAACAGCGCAGGAGCAACACTGACACTATTTTAGTATACTACTTTACTTTTTCCTCCTCTATATTTATCTTAGTTGCTCCGACAAGGACTGAAATAAGCCTTGTACTCCAGAGGAGGGGAGGAGGTCTGCAACGCTTTCAGACTCACAGGCTGCAGCTGAAAAGTCAACAAAAATCTTCTTTTTTCAATGAAAAACGTCATGAGGTCAAGGAAAGATGTGAAGGAGAATTCATAAGGACTCAGGAAAAGAGGACGCACATAATAAGCGGAATTATGCAATGGTGGATGTTACTGACGTGACCTGCTGTGATGAAACTACAATGTTCAGAAGATGGACTACAAAAAGTGCATCTTTGACAAAGTAATATGCCATCGTGTTGTCCACCTTCAGATGGCCTGTCTTAACAACACGGTGGCATATTACTTCACCGTGATCGACGTCCTTTATCTGTCTGTGATTTCTTTTTTTTTATTGTAGAAAATTCATATCAAATTTTATGGCATATTTCAAAAATCCAAACCATGAAACGACGCTGAAACAGCTTTAGATTACAGCAAAGAAAACAAACCAAAGGAAAGAAGGAAATTGTGAGTCTCATTCAAGTATCATAAGTGAGTCCAATAAAGAAAATAGTTTCCGGGCATTCCTGTCAGTCATGAATTGCAAGGATTTTCCTAAATGTGGTCAACGGGTTTTATCATTTAAGTTTGAGAATGTGTGTCACTTTAAATGTTGCTGCTGCAAGGAATTGTGGGACGGCATTCTCTGCTTTCCTTTTGTAAAGGAAGCACCTTTCCCTCCATTTTTGAGAATTCGACCAGCTCTTATCATGGCTGCCACTTCAATACTTCCAGGTCACGTCACTCAGTTAATAATAATTATAATACATTTTATTTAAGGCGCCTTTCTTTGCACTCAAGGACACCGTACAGGGATGCAAACACATTTAAAAGCAGCAAAACTAGAAAATAGAACATTAAAAACAAGCTAAAAGCAAAAATATTTAAATACATCAATTGAGGCAGGCAGTTTTAAACAGATGTGATTTGAGTTGTGATTTAAAATGGGAAAATGAATCAATGTTTCTAAGGTGAGGTGGTAAAGAGTTCCAGAGACGGGGGCAGAGCGGCTGAATGCTCTGCTCCCCATTGTGGTGAGACGAGCAGGGGGGACAGACAGGTGTATGGAGGAAGAGGATCTAAGGGAGCAGATGGAAGTTTGACCCTGCAGGAGATCAGACAGATATGGAGGGGCAAGGTTGTGGACGGCCTTGAATGTTAACAGAAGGACTTTGAATTGGATACGGGACAGGACCGGGAGCCAGTGAAGCTGTTGGAGAACAGGAGGGATGTGGTGGATGGAGGGTGTTCGGGTTATGATGCGGGCAGCTGAATTCTGGACCTGTTTATGAAGGTATTTGTGAGGGAGGCCGAAAAGCAGAGAGTTGCAGTCGTCCAAACAGGAAGTGACAAGACTGTGAACAGGAACGGTGGAATTTTAGGATGTAAGGGAAGGGCGGAGGCGATTGATGTTTTGTAGATGGAAATAGGCAGACCGGGTAATGTTACTGATGTGGGACTGAAAAGATAAAGTGTTGTCAAGGATGACTCCCAGACTCTTAACCTGGGGGAGGGTGAGACGGAGGAATTGTCAATAATAAGAGAAAAGCTGTCAGTTTTGGATAAAGTGGATTTAGTTCCAACGAGGAGGACCTCAGTTTTCTCACTGTTTAATTTGAGGAAATTATTGGTGAACTAGGTTTTTATTTCCGAGATGCGGAAGATTTTGCCCAGGGGAAGGAGATAAATGGTTTCAGTGCTATGAAGAAGCCGGACTGGAACTAAATTGTGGAAATGAATGGTAAATTGGATATAGGACGGAAGTTATTGAAGTTAGAGGGCTCGGCGCCAGTTTTTTTCAAAATCGGGGTAATGGCAACAGTTTTGAGTGATGTAGGGACAGTTCCAGTTTCCACTTTTCGCAATACATTATTGCGAAGAAGGGAATTACACTGTCTGATTGATTTTCAGAACCATAAGGTGAGTCTGAAAGTTAAAAGATACAAGGTTTACCTTACCTTACCTTTGCTAGGAACCTTCCTGAGCAAAAAAGACTTTGACTGCAACCAGACTGTTGACAGACATGTTTCTGGATGGGGAAGTTATGACCTGTAGCCTTTAAAGCCAAAAGATGGTCTGCTGATCTGACAGAGATCACAGCTCAAACAGTGGACAGATGATGCAGCTGTGCTACACGTCATCTTTAACTGACGTTACTTTAAAATGACAGCTCCGAGGCTCTCCCTCTCACATCATTAAAGGCCTGCAACTTGCAGGAGCTAGCACCTGCAAGATGCATTCAGCACACAGACCACCACAAGTAAATGTGTTTTTTTTCTCTGCCAATAATCACTAACACGGGAGCTCCGCAGGGATGCGTTTGCTCACCAATTTTATTTACTTTATATACAAATGAATATGTAACAAGCCAAGATAGTACTTTTTTTTATAAATTTCTCTGATGATACAGCGATTTTAAGCTTATTAAACGGGAAGGACAATGTTTCACATTATTTTTCTGAAGTGGATAGATTTGTATTTGTACATAGATAATTCACTATGCTGGTCTCTTCATGTCAACAACCTTTGTTCCAGGTTACAGCAGAGATTGTACTTTCTTCGCAGGTTAAAAGCTTTTGGAGTAAATCAGAGAACCATGTACTTGTTTTACTAATCTATTTTCGAGAGCTTGATTAGAAATGGCATCACTGCATGGTATGGTAACTCGTCTGTCCAATCAAAATCGAGGCTAGGACGTTTAGTACACACCGATTTTAAAATTATAGGGCGTGAGGAGAGATTATCACCACAAGAGATGTTTGATGCTTCTATTTTAAACCACGCCAAGAAAATTGTTGGAGACGTTACTCATATCCTGAATGCCCACTTTAAATTATTACCATTAGGAAAGAGGTTCAGGGTTTTGATGTGCAGGACTAACAGACTGAAAAATTATTTTGTTTCCACTGCAATTGAAGCGTTAAATAGAGATAAAGTACGGTGAATTGCCATCATCTGAATGTATTTTACCTCTCTTTTCTATTTATTGTATGTATCGATTGTCACTGTGTCTCCACTTGTTTTTATCTTGTTTTTAATGTATGTTGTTTTGTATGTATTGACGCTGCACATTGTCCAAGACAAATTTCCCAGTGATGGGACTGAATAAAGCATAAAGTAAAGTAAAGTCATTTCCTTCTTCTGCTACATGTTTTATAAATCTCTCTCATCAGCAGGTTACCTGCTGTCAGCAGCACTGTACATCAGACCATCTGCACATGCATGGACTTGCTGTTTTAAAATGAACTATACCAAAAAAAGATAAAAATCTTCCCATGGTTGCAGCTGTTGAGTAGTGTGTTTTCAAGCAGTATGCAAATAAAAAAATCACATTTCAAAATAATACACATACTGTTTACCACCGGTCATCCAACTCATCGTGAAAGATGAGGTCAGTGATTTGTTTACATTACAGTCACTCTATTTTCAGAATCAGAATCTCTTGTTGAGGTGTGTACACAAAGAATTTGACTCTGGTCTTACATTACTCTCAATGTAGATAGACAGAACAAGCAAACAAACAGGACAACCAGCTCAGCAAAAACAGACACAACTGTGTCCAGTACACACTTACACATTCAGACTACTGAGTTTACCACAACCATGAATAAATAGTGAAAAAATAAATTCTAATAGGTTTACTGGCATAGACTGTATAAATGGTGTGTGTAGTGCTGTAGTCAAGACCGCCCAAAGCGAGACCAAGTCAAGACCAAGACCAGGGTTTATCGAGACCGAGACAAGACCAAGACTTTTAGGGCCTGAGACCAAGCCGAGACCAAGACCGAAGGGGGAATAGAAAGAGTCAAGACCAATACCAGTTCCACACATTACATGACACACAGTAAAATGTGGAACGTGATCATAGGTACTTCTCAGATTGATCTGAAAGATCCAGATTAGGGCTGGGTATCGATTCAAATTATCTATTCAAAGATTTTCAATATCGGTACCGATATCGATACCTCAACTTCGGTACCGGTTCCTGAACGATACTTTTTTGATACCAAGTTTATTGGTATAAAATTTGTATATTTTCTCAACAAACGGAGAACCATTGTTGTTTGTATAAAATAACTTAATTATCACATTATTATCATTAATAGTTTATTTTAATAATTGTTCCTTTGAAAAATGCTGCTGCTCGTCAAAACCAAGTAACATCGGCCTATATTGTGTTTTTGCTGTTTTTATTCCTCTTTCTTTAGTTTTTATAATGTCATTTCATTGTTTATTAATGATATATTTTTTATTGTTTATATGTGAATTTGTGCTCTGGCACCATGGCAACCTAAACATTCATGGCAACAGGCCTGAGAGAGAGAGAGAGAAATCTCTCATCTCATCTCATGGAAACAAGTTTCTGCGTCTACATATCAAAGTTTCCTCCTCACTAGAGGAAGAGGTGTCCAGGCGACAACTATCACAACAGAAAGGAAACTCTTTAATCCACTGCAGCAAAGTCGCAGACATCAGCCCAAAGACCGGTACATGATGTCACCGTCACACGGAAGCGCTTCTGCCGGCTGCACGTACAGGTCCGTGTGTGGCGGTGGTGTCACTTACTGATCCTTGGGAAAATGTAGCGTGTGTGGAAGCTACCGCGCTGCTCGGTCAATAAAAGAGCATTGATTCGATTCAGAAAATCTAATTTTTTCTCTCTATCAGATACTAAAAGCTTTAGGAGGAGAGAGACTTCCAACACATGCTGACCCCCCAGGCCCGCCTCCCCCTTTGGTCAGGCATGTCAATTTAAGCTACCAATTTGAAATAATTAAAATAAAGTCATAATAATTTTCATGGCAAAGGTAAGGGTGCCTTAAATGCCTGCTTTGGGCTGAAGAAGAAAGACGTCACTGTCCAAATCAAAACGGAATGTGGACGATAAACACAGACTGTTTCAAGAATGATGGACAAAGCAGTATTTTTGTGGAGTTTAATTGAAAAGCTACCTGCCTGATATGGAAGGGAAAAGTTTAATGCTCCGTATTTGTAAAGCGCCTTTCCGACCACTCAAAGCGCTTTTACACTACATCACATTCACACACATTTATACACTGAGCCTAAGTGCAAAAAGAGAAACTAACATTCACACACTGGTGGAACAGCCGCCAAGGGCAATTTGGGGGTCAGTATCTTGCCCAAGGACACTTTGACATACAGCCTGGAGGAGTCGGGATTGAACCGCCGACCTTCCGATTCCAGTTACTGATTTAAAGGGATATAATATCAAGTGTCATTATAGGACTAAACATGGGGAGCAATGAGATGTACTAGGGAGACAACAGTACAACAGCCACACAGCTACAGAGACAATTTATATCACAGCAAAGTCTTTTTCATAAAGTCAAGAAGGAGGCTGAAACTGCAGTTGAATCATGTGATATGTTGAGTGAATAAATTACCAAATAAGGCCAGTTTCTCAAGGACTGCGTGTTGAAAGTTGCGGATATCGTACGTGCAGTTCACTAAAGTGAACTAAAAACCACATTCAGGGAGGTACAGGACATGAGGGGGAAATATCTGAGAGAGTCATTTCCGTCCTGCCCAGAACTCCCCAAAGCAAATATCTGTGGGAGTTTGTTTTCTCAACTGTGAACTGAAAAGTACAGGTCCGGGCTTTTTAACCAATGCCAGACTTGAAGCTGTAGCTACTCAGGTTTCAACTGGTTTCTGCTAGAATTTTAAAAGAGTGGGCCTATGAGCCAACAACGTATACAGGGATTGCACAAGTTGTTGGCGTCCATCTCCAGGACCATCTCAAACATAACAACATTTTTGAAAAATTCCAGTCTGGTTTCCGCTCTGCTCACAGCACAGAAACAGCCTTGGTTAGAGTCACAAGTGACCTACGAATGGCAGCTGATGCTGGCTCACCTTCCCTCCTCATACTCCTCGATCTATCTGCTGCTTTCAACACTGTGGATCATGGCATTCTTCTAAACCGGCTACACCAAACCATTGGACTCACTGACACTGCTCTTAACTGGTTTACATCGTACCTCGCTGACAGAACAGAGTACATTTCACTTGGTAGCGCGAGGTCCCAGCAACACACAGTCACCTGCGGAGTCAAAAACCTGTGCAAGATCTCTTTCTATCATCTCAGAAATATTGCAAAACTCTGTTCCACACTCACCTTAGCTGATGCTGAAAAACTGGTCCACGCCTTTGTTTCCTCCAGACTGGATTACTGTAACGCACTTCTCATCGGGATCCCTAACAAGAGTCTGCAGAAACTGCAGTATGTTCAGAGCAGTGCTGCAAGGATCCTGATGAGAGTGCGAAAGTATGACCACATCACACCCATTCTCCGCACACTTCACTGGCTTCCTGTTTCTGCAAGAATTGATTACAAGGTCTCACTTCTCACCCACCAGTGCATCTATGGAAATGCCCCCCCTTACCTCAAAGAACTACCCCCCCGCTCGCCGCAGGCCGTAGGAGGTGTTTGGCCGCGTTTCCAGCATGGTGGTCAAAGACTTCTTCTATATAGGAACAAAACTCGCGAAGACAGAGAGTAGGCACACGGCAATTAGAGAATGTGGCTTCCGCCCAGGATAAGTCTCGGCCTCTAAGAAGACCCATGATGTAGTGTACCTTTGATGCATCGGTGGGGAAGGTGACCGGCCATTGGTCGAACACACGGGCGCACTGGAACAGGAAACCCCGGCACTTGTCCAAATCCCCATAATAGGGCTCGGGATCGGGCATGTAAGATTCTCTAGACACCGTGGCGGCGGAGCTAAACACGCGGGGAACTGGAGCAGGCAGCTGGAGAGAATGGTGAGATTGAGCAGACAATTGAGCTTGGAGTTGTATTACCTGCTCGCTTAGGATTCGGTTGCTTGAGGTCAGAGCCTGGATTAACTGCCGGTGTTGTCCCAGGAGCTGGCCCTGGCTGGAGAGGGCTTTGTGGTTCTTCGGTGTCTGAGACGGCGGAGTCCATAGTAGCCAGATCGTACTGTGATGAGCACTTAAACCGGACTCCAAGGCAGGACAGAGACAACAGATGGTAGGGAGTAGAGGGTCTTTTTATTAAACAGATCGATAGGATTTTTGGGGGGAAGCAGGGGGATGATCCAGGTCCAGATGCGGGTATATTGAGCAGGCAGAGAGGCTGGAGTGGCGAGCAGGCAGGCAGGTGGGTCGGGAGGCTCTGAATGAAGAAGGGAGAACAGACAAGATTAGGGAGAGCAACGGGTAGAGACAAAAACTAGTCATAAACGGGCCAAGGTGTGTACCACGGGTGATACGCAGACGATCTGGCGAATACTGGCATGCTGGACTGGAGTAGATAACTGGTGGTTGATTAGAATGAGGAGCAGGTGTGGAGATCCAGCAGCAGGAGCCAGGGCGAGATGACCACGCCCACCTGCAACCAAACAGACACACACTAGGGGAAAAGACAGACACAAAAGGATGGGGTAAACAGCAGAGGACAAAAGGCAAACAGGAGAAGGGCTACCAGATACAACAGTTTGGAGTTTTTTATATATTAAGAGTCGACAGTTACTCAAGTCCTGTGATGTTGTTGTTTTTAATCACTTTTACCCATTTAAGATTTACCCTAAAAATACAGTTGTACAATATACCTACAGTCTATATTAGCATTCATGAACTTTGACATGTGAACACCTTGGCATTAGGAAATGTAGCCAGTACCAAAGCAATACTCTAATGTTTTGTATAAAAAGGTCAGTGTATTTTATGTAACTGCACAGGATCTGCCAGTGAATGTTTATGAATTTGAATTATATTGTGTCTATTAAATGGAATATCAAGAGGTCAGCAACTAACAATTCTGTCATTATCAGTCTAATATTTCTCAGACTTTACCTGGGTATATTTGGTGAACCATTTTAACATATTGCAGAGAGTCTACCAGAGGTATATTGTGTCTCACGCTGCTGTTTTTATTCCCCGTCCCTGCAGTTGCCTGCAGCTCTTGTTAGACTATCAAATCGGCGAAGTTCAGCCACAGACATTTGGAATGCACCTATTGAATACCAGTTATGAACAGCATGCTATCTAAGTTGCATTGCAGTACATTCTTAAGTTAACATAACTGTCTTTATTAGCGTGGCTCCTTCCTAATGTTATCTGCCCATGTTGCCTTTTTCTCAGCATCAGTTTGAGTGAGAACTCACACACAGACTAAGCAAAACTCCATACAGCTGACAGCACTCCTCATAAGCCATACTTCTTCATTTTAGTAGCCGACAGGCTTGCTGAAAAGCTAAGCTAGCTCGCTTTCTGACAATACTAAGGTGACGAAAACACTGTATACAAAAACAAACAGTAAATACTATCAACAGTATATACAAAGTTGTATATACAAAAACTGTGAAAGTGGCTAAAATAAGGATGACACAGCACTGTAGGGAGATCTATGGTGACATTAATGGTACTGTAGAAGTGACGTCAATCTCAAAAGTACTGGATCCTAATAATTATACTCACAGTGTATTCTCTCACTCATTTTTCCGAGTCTTCACTGAGGTACACACACAGCCGCCTATGCATTCCCGTCGAACATCAATATCATCATCCTATGTCAGGGGGGAAAAAGCCGAACAAGTCATGGAGTTTAGAGTCCTTAAAAATTTCATCATATACACAACATTTCTTCAATTACCAAACATAACCAAAATGCTGAATTAATGTCAAAACAAAACTACAGGCAGACAGTAGAATTTGTGGTCTGTGACAACAAGTACTGCCCTTATAACCTTCATGGCAGCAGGATTTATTACAGGACTGTATAAGACTGCATTAGATTTTACCTAATGCCGGGCTTACACCAAAGGATTTTCACAGTCCCAGACTAAAGACAGGCAGTCTTTAGGAATCTTTACTGAAGTCTCGGCGCGCTTCCGTCGTCTCAATCGTTAAATGTGAGGTGATAATCTGTAGTCGGCGACCCGATTTATGCCAGTCTTTCTCTAGTCTTTCATATCAAACATGTTTGATATTATCGCAAGTCCTAGCGTAGTCCTAGTGACTTAAAACAATCAACAACCAATAAAATCGTTCTCCGAAAACCGGAAGCCATCAGTCACAACACAGAACCATGTCGACGGACGTGGAAACCCAACGAGCGCCAAGCAGGCGAAAATGGACAGTGGAAAAAGAGGTATACAGAGCATCCTCTGTCCTGATTGACAGGTCGCCATGGTGGAGACCTCAAATAAAATGTCAAATAAAATAAAAACATTTGTATATTACTCACCATTAAATACTTGGCCTAAGGTACGTAGAGGAGATCTTAACTGGAGGAACAACAAATACCTATCCAGAAAAATATATACACATATTATTTCTACTAGCTGGTGAAGCATCCTGTTTGTGACACAGGATATCCAAGTTTAAAATTAAAATGATAGGTATGTGAATAATACTCAGCATTCATCCTTTATCCATCACATTATTTAACATAGGTAAAACATTTTAAATCACTAAACTTGATTTGAGATTAATTTTCTTGCCAATTTTAATCTCAGGCAGCACATCCAAGCTTTAATTCTAACAGAAAATGTGAAGAATTCTTAAACATTTAAGGTCAGGAATAAGGATAAAGTAAGAATCGCTAAGCTAATTGGTGCTTTATCTCTTGACTGACCAAGAGACTGGAGTTAAATTTTAACATGTTAATGATGGAGAAAGTTAATTAAATTGTTGCTGTGCTGCATTTAGCTGTTACTGGCCCAGAAGGCGGCCTGAGCTCCTCGCAGATTGGGGTAACATGGATGGATATTGATAAGATGCCTGCCTTTGGTGTGAGAGACCCGGGTTCTATCCACCACTGTGACTGAGACCCATCCGCAAGACACTTAACCCCTCGTTGCTCCAGAGGCGTGCGACCTCTGACATGTATAGCAATTGTAAGTCAACAACAGTACAACAGCCACACATCTACAGAGACAATTTATATCACAGCAAAGTCTTTTTCTGAAAGTCAAGAAGGAGGCTGAAACTGCAGTTGAATCATGTGATGTGGTGAGTGAATAAATTGCCAAATAAGGCCAGTTTCTCAAGAACTGCATGTTGAAAGTTGCGGATATCGTACGTGCAGTTCACTAAAGTGAACTAAAAACCACATTCAGGGAGGTACAGGAAAATATGAGTGGGAAATATCTGAGAGAGTCATTTCCGTCCTGCCCAGAACTCCCCAAAGCAAATATCTGTGGGAGTTTTTTTCTCAACTGTGAACTGATAATTACAGGTCCAGGCTTTTTAACCAATGCCAGACTTGAAGCTGTAGCTACTCAGGTTTCAACTGGTTTCTGCTAGAATTTTAAAAGAGTGGGCCTATGAGCCAACAACGTATACAGGGATTGCATTTGTTAGTTCAGTGTTAACTTGAAACATATAAAACTGATGTTTGCATTTAAGTACTTTATTAGACAGCTTTAACTTATAAAGTTTCAAACTGGTAAGAAGATCTTCCATGTAGGCCTACATTTACTAATTTGGCAGACTTTATCATGCGGTAAAACGTCACCTGAAAAAGTATGCTCTTTGTGAAATTCGAACCAGGATCCCAAGATTGCAGGGCGGTTACACTGCCGCTGTACTATTATATAGACAAGCATGGCAGAAAGTAATCCAGTTCTATGAAGAGTCTCTTTTGTTGTCAACTTCCGTTGTGGTTCACTTCCATTGTGGCTTTTTGTATTTGTGTTGTGGCTTTTGTGTTCGTGTTGTGGCTTTTGTATTTGTGTTGTGGCTTTTGTGTTCGTGTTGTGGCTTTTGTATTTGTGTTGTGGCTTTTGTAATTGTGTTGTGGCTTTTGTAATTGTGTTGTGGCTTTTGTATTTGTGTTGTGGCTTTTGTATTTGTGTTGTGGCTTTTGTAATTGTGTTGTGGCTTTTGTAATTGTGTTGTGGCTTTTGTAATTGTGTTGTGGCTTTTGTATTTGTGTTGTGGCTTTTGTATTTGTGTTGTGGCTTTTGTATTTGTGTTGTGGCTTTTGTATTCGTGTTGTGGCTTTTGTAACTGTGTTGTGGCTTTTGTAACTGTGTTGTGGCTTTTGTATTCGTGTTGTGGCTTTTGTATTCGTGTTGTGGCTTTTGTAATTGTGTTGTGGCTTTTGTATTCGTGTTGTGGCTTTTGTAATTGTGTTGTGGCTTTTGTATTCGTGTTGTGGCTTTTGTAATTGTGTTGTGGCTTTTGTATTCGTGTTGTGGCTTTTGTATTTGTGTTGTGGCTTTTGTATTCGTGTTGTGGCTTTTGTAATTGTGTTGTGGCTTTTGTATTCGTGTTGTGGCTTTTGTATTCGTGTTGTGGCTTTTGTAATTGTGTTGTGGCTTTTGTATTTGTGTTGTGGCTTTTGTAATTGTGTTGTGGCTTTTGTAACTGTGTTGTGGCTTTTGTATTTGTGTTGTGGCTTTTGTATTCGTGTTGTGGCTTTTGTATTCGTGTTGTGGCTTTTGTATTCGTGTTGTGGCTTTTGTAACTGTGTTGTGGCTTTTGTGTTCGTGTTGTGGCTTTTGTATTCGTGTTGTGGCTTTTGTATTCGTGTTGTGGCTTTTGTAACTGTGTTGTGGCTTTTGTGTTCGTGTTGTGGCTTTTGTATTCGTGTTGTGGCTTTTGTAATTGTGTTGTGGCTTTTGTAACTGTGTTGTGGCTTTTGTAACTGTGTTGTGGCTTTTGTGTTCGTGTTGTGGCTTTTGTATTTGTGTTGTGGCTTTTGTAACTGTGTTGTGGCTTTTGTGTTCGTGTTGTGGCTTTTGTATTCGTGTTGTGGCTTTTGTATTCGTGTTGTGGCTTTTGTGTTCGTGTTGTGGCTTTTGTGTTACGTGTTGTGGCTTTTGTATTCGTGTTGTGGCTTTTGTATTCGTGTTGTGGCTTTTGTATTCGTGTTGTGGCTTTTGTGTTCGTGTTGTGGCTTTTGTATTCGTGTTGTGGCTTTTGTATTCGTGTTGTGGCTTTTGTATTCGTGTTGTGGCTTTTGTAACTGTGTTGTGGCTTTTGTATTCGTGTTGTGGCTTTTGTAACTGTGTTGTGGCTTTTGTATTCGTGTTGTGGCTTTTGTAATTGTGTTGTGGCTTTTGTGTTCGTGTTGTGGCTTTTGTAATTGTGTTGTGGCTTTTGTATTTGTGTTGTGGCTTTTGTAACTGTGTTGTGGCTTTTGTATTTGTGTTGTGGCTTTTGTAACTGTGTTGTGGCTTTGTGTTCGTGTTGTGGCTTTTGTAATCGTGTTGTGGCTTTTGTATCTCGTGTTGTGGCTTTTGTATTTGTGTTGTGGCTTTGTAACTGTGTTGTGGCTTTTGTATTCGTGTTGTGGCTTTTGTGTTCGTGTTGTGGCTTTTGTATTCGTGTTGTGGCTTTTGTAATTGTGTTGTGGCTTTTGTATTCGTGTTGTGGCTTTTGTATTCGTGTTGTGGCTTTTGTAATTGTGTTGTGGCTTTTGTGTTCGTGTTGTGGCTTTTGTATTCGTGTTGTGGCTTTTGTATTTGTGTTGTGGCTTTTGTATTCGTGTTGTGGCTTTTGTAACTGTGTTGTGGCTTTTGTATTCGTGTTGTGGCTTTTGTGTTCGTGTTGTGGCTTTTGTATTCGTGTTGTGGCTTTTGTATTTGTGTTGTGGCTTTTGTAATTGTGTTGTGGCTTTTGTAATTGTGTTGTGGCTTTTGTAACTGTGTTGTGGCTTTTGTAATTGTGTTGTGGCTTTTGTATTCGTGTTGTGGCTTTTGTGTTCGTGTTGTGGCTTTTGTATTCGTGTTGTGGCTTTTGTGTTCGTGTTGTGGCTTTTGTATTCGTGTTGTGGCTTTTGTAACTGTGTTGTGGCTTTTGTGTTCGTGTTGTGGCTTTTGTAACTGTGTTGTGGCTTTTGTAACTGTGTTGTGGCTTTTGTATTCGTGTTGTGGCTTTTGTAATTGTGTTGTGGCTTTTGTAACTGTGTTGTGGCTTTTGTAACTGTGTTGTGGCTTTTGTGTTCGTGTTGTGGCTTTTGTAACTGTGTTGTGGCTTTTGTGTTCGTGTTGTGGCTTTTGTAACTGTGTTGTGGCTTTTGTAACTGTGTTGTGGCTTTTGTGTTCGTGTTGTGGCTTTTGTATTCGTGTTGTGGCTTTTGTGTTCGTGTTGTGGCTTTTGTATTCGTGTTGTGGCTTTTGTATTCGTGTTGTGGCTTTTGTATTCGTGTTGTGGCTTTTGTATTCGTGTTGTGGCTTTTGTAACTGTGTTGTGGCTTTTGTGTTCGTGTTGTGGCTTTTGTAACTGTGTTGTGGCTTTTGTGTTCGTGTTGTGGCTTTTGTAACTGTGTTGTGGCTTTTGTAACTGTGTTGTGGCTTTTGTGTTCGTGTTGTGGCTTTTGTATTCGTGTTGTGGCTTTTGTGTTCGTGTTGTGGCTTTTGTATTCGTGTTGTGGCTTTTGTATTCGTGTTGTGGCTTTTGTATTCGTGTTGTGGCTTTTGTATTCGTGTTGTGGCTTTTGTGTTCGTGTTGTGGCTTTTGTATTCGTGTTGTGGCTTTTGTATTCGTGTTGTGGCTTTTGTAACTGTGTTGTGGCTTTTGTGTTCGTGTTGTGGCTTTTGTAATTGTGTTGTGGCTTTTGTATTTGTGTTGTGGCTTTTGTAACTGTGTTGTGGCTTTTGTATTTGTGTTGTGGCTTTTGTAACTGTGTTGTGGCTTTTGTGTTCGTGTTGTGGCTTTTGTAATTGTGTTGTGGCTTTTGTATTCGTGTTGTGGCTTTTGTATTTGTGTTGTGGCTTTTGTATTCGTGTTGTGGCTTTTGTGTTCGTGTTGTGGCTTTTGTATTCGTGTTGTGGCTTTTGTAATTGTGTTGTGGCTTTTGTATTCGTGTTGTGGCTTTTGTAATTGTGTTGTGGCTTTTGTATTCGTGTTGTGGCTTTTGTAATTGTGTTGTGGCTTTTGTATTCGTGTTGTGGCTTTTGTATTCATGTTGTGGCTTTTGTATTCGTGTTGTGGCTTTTGTATTCGTGTTGTGGCTTTTGTAATTGTGTTGTGGCTTTTGTATTCGTGTTGTGGCTTTTGTGTTCGGTGTTGTGGCTTTTGTATTCGTGTTGTGGCTTTTGTAATTGTGTTGTGGCTTTTGTATTTGTGTTGTGGCTTTTGTATTCGTGTTGTGGCTTTTGTAACTGTGTTGTGGCTTTTGTATTCGTGTTGTGGCTTTTGTGTTCGTGTTGTGGCTTTTGTAATTGTGTTGTGGCTTTTGTATTCGTGTTGTGGCTTTTGTGTTCGTGTTGTGGCTTTTGTATTCGTGTTGTGGCTTTTGTAATTGTGTTGTGGCTTTTGTATTCGTGTTGTGGCTTTTGTGTTCGTGTTGTGGCTTTTGTATTCGTGTTGTGGCTTTTGTAACTGTGTTGTGGCTTTTGTATTCGTGTTGTGGCTTTTGTGTTCGTGTTGTGGCTATTATATTTGCTCTGACAAATATAAACGGGCCACCGTAGGTTTCAAACACGGTCACAGGTCCATGGTGTGGCTCACTGGGTTTCAGTTGTATTAGTAGAACATTAAAGCCTTAAACTGAAAAGATATTTGCCTGATTTTCTAAATGTTTCCATCTGCCAGCTCTGCGTGACAAGCGCCTGACCGGCGCGTTACTGCATAACTGCAGGCGTGTAATGGGTTGTAAATAGGTTCTGTTAATATTCTGCATAAATGCGGACATCTGCTGGCGTCACTGCCATATTGCAATGCGTTGTTAACGATGTTGAATTATAATCACTGCTGTGGCAAGTCACATGTTGAATGAAGCAGAGATGTTATCAGCCAAAATGTATTTAATAACCCCATTCACAACGCAGCGAGACTGTTCCATAGAGAACCGTCACACGCGCGCAGCCTGGAAGAGCTCATTTCAGTTAATGAAGCAAAATGCAGATTACAGTCTGGTTCAGTTATAAAAGGTATGAATGGAAAATGTAGCGAAATTAAAAGTACATTAGATGTACCCACCCATCAGCTAGAAGTAACAGCAGCACAAAAGAAAAGACTGGAACATTGAGGCACTTTGCTGCACCGGTGTTGTGCCGAGTTTTGCCTGCCTGCCGAGAATTGCATGCACCTCCAAATAATGCTTTTAAACGCTGTAAAATTCTTCATCAATGGTGATAAATTGATTCGAAGTATATATTTTATGAACGTTTAGAGTCTTTAATATTTTAATACACTTAGTAGGCTAGAAGGACCATTCCTTGACATTCAGTACATACTGTATGTGGTGATAAAGCTGTTTGATCAATGAGCACAGCAAAGTGTCTGAGAAGGACCTAAAGAGGTGGATGCATAATTCGGCAGATCAGATTTTGTAGGCTCCCTGCCGAGATTTGCATCCACCTCTTTTCTCAGCATAGATGACCGTTAGCACCCGCGAGGTGCATGCGATTCTCTGCAGGCAGGCAGAATTCGGCACAACACCGGCAACTTTTTCGAGTAAATTTTTCCCTCCCTCAACATTGAAAAAGGCCACATTTTGTGCGCGACTGATTTTGAAATGAATGTATAATGCTTCCTCTGCCTATCAGCTGATTAACCTCACCATAAATCCACACACTTTAATTTCAGCGCCTCTGATAAAGTTCAGCTCACAGCTTCAGGTGGAGCAGGGAGGACAGACACAGAGCTACAGCTGGATCATCTTATTCTCTGCTAATGTGCAGGAGAATGAACGACTGCCCCCCCTCCCTGTGAGCTTACGTTGATTTCAGCTCTTAGTGTTTGAATGTGGGTGTTTTAATGGGAAAGTGGATCTTTCAGATTACTTTGAGAACTACCTATGATCTCGTTCCACATTTTATTGCGTGCAATGCAATGTGGGGAACTGGTCTTGGTCTTGACTACAACACTAATGGGCACAAAATGTCAGGGGGCGCCACAAGAGAAGGTTTTCGACTTCGCACAAATCAACTCAGCCCAGCTGCTGTGACACGGCGTACGCTGTGATAGTAATTAAGTGCACCTGCGACTCGCGCTCAGTCCAGACAGAAGCGATTGAGACGAGTCGTGTCGTTGTGTAACGTTTTGCGATATAAACATCTAAAACATAGGCCTACTGCGGTAACGTGAGCCGGCGAATGCAAAACCGTGGTCAAGCCAGCCGCCGTCTGTTTTCTGTTGCGCCTAAAGCAGTGTTATTATGGTACGGACGAGGTGCGAGTGAGCCGAAGGTCCTGAAAGATACATACGCAGTGTTTTTTGTGATGCCCTTAGTGATTAGATGAACACAAATACATACAACAGAAATATAATAATATTACTAATAACAATCATGATTAGCCTATAGTTGTATAATTGATTTATTATATTTGTTATTAATGCAAATACAAAATTTACCTTTTATTTTATTTTATTTTGTGAACATAATTTATGTGAAATTTGACCTTTCACCAGCATAATTCCTCAGCAGTTAGTTCAGCGTTGCCATGGCTTCTCTTTCCTAGTGTTCCCTCCCACAGCAAAAGCTAAATAAAGTTAACATGTTTCTGAACTTTGACCTTTCACCAAAACAGTTCCTTCATAGGTGACACCACCAATTTCATATCATCTCCTGCCTAGTGGCCTCTACTATCACTGGTGTAAATATGATAACAATTTACTGTACCATCTTTGAGAAATTACAGTCTAAAAACCCCTTCCACAGCAAAAACGTGAGGCGCCGCCTTGCCCTGCTGGGGGGCCGCCCTGAACAGGGCTGTTTAGTCCTCAAATAGGTGGGTCGCAGCTCTACCAGCAGCAGCTTCCAACAGACGTTAACAGCACCAAGATGCAGCTCTTTTCAGATGTTTCTCTAGGACAAATCAGCACCTACGTCGCAATTATTGTGATTTTTATTCACAATAATGTGCTTAACATTGATTTGGGGTGCACTTGCAACAGACTCAATCGTGACTGCTGGTTTTCCATGATTCTGCCATGCATTGTTTTATTTCTTTTGCAACTCTGGATGGAGAAGAAATTTCAGCAAGCCTTGAGATACGCATGTAGCTGTTCCAGTTCTAGATACATTTGGTGCATTCTCTTTTATAACATTATGAAGGCAGCTTTCATCAGTCTGCTCTGGGTTGTATCTGTGTTAGTCGATGGAGACTGGTATGTTTGCTGTCGGGCTGTTCAGTCTGAAAAAGGAAAAGATTTAGCCTGCACAGCCAAGCATAACAGCTCACAACTCACAGGAGACAACTGGAAAAGGATCGCTGAGCTGAAAAACACGTCCTGGGTGAGTTTCTCTTGCTTTATACACATCGTGTCAGTCTGTGTCACTTCATCAGAGCAGCCTGAGTTTTATCTGCACACAGTTCCTGAACATAGTAACACTGTGCTTTACGGAGGCTGAGAAAAGCAAAGGTTGTAATATTTTTATTTCATTTGTTATCTTTGAGATTATGAGATATCTTTGGGAAAAAACAAAAGTACTTTAAGCTTTTATAATGAATTATAATATAAATAGAAAATTAATTGTTTTAATCCTAAAATAACAAGGTAATTATTTGATGTTGTTGGTAATGAGAGTATAGCAGCACCTCACAGGAGTCTTTATTTACAGTGTGCGCAGAAAGTTATGATTAGGTCGGTAACTGGTTGCGGAGCTCAGCTCCCATCAGGAGGTCTGAGCTCCCATGGAAGCAGTAAAATCAGCATCTGTGGGGGTCTCAAATTCATTTAGCAACAACCAGTAGTTTAAATCACAATTTTTGTATTTTACTTAGTGAAATTATTTACATCAAATAGATAAACAGGCATAAGTTAACATGTTTCCTAACGAACTACGCTGCGCGACGCATGACCGACAGGGTGGCCGCACTTATCCCCCATCAGACACCATGGCGCGCACAGTTTTGATGGAACAGATTGAGACAGTGACCCACAAACATGAACTCAGTCGTATTCAGTGGCGGTTCTAGACCAATTTTATTGAGGGGGCCAGTTGTTTTGCCAGAGGGGCCCATTCAATCGGAGACAATTGAGACAAAGGAAAAGTTCAAGCTTTCAAAATGTCCTGTATATAATGTGATGTTTTAGTATGTTTCAGTAACTTACAGTTATTTGTTTCAGTAACAGGATCTTTTCAGTAACTTATATATATTATTATCAATTGTTATATATTTATTAAATTACATTACACAAAACAAAACATTCCTGTTAGACCAATCGCATTTTGTGTATGAAAAGTGCTGTTTAAATGCAAAGCATTATTACATTGTTGTGATAATAATTAAAATTTCCAGCAATATCCAAAGGCTGTCCATGCAATGGAAACATGGATTACAAGGACAAAATATTGTCTACAATGCTGCATTCAGTTTAATTTTGTCGCAGGAAGATACGTTACTATGGTTACTATAGACCAGGGCTGTTCAATTATAAATTTAATTGGGACGGATTTTAAAACCAGGACACAGAGATGGGCCGGACATTTTCTCAGGAGTTGGGATCATTAAAATTTTATTGACACACTTGTATTGGTAATCCTTATTGGTTCAGTTCTTTACTGATGCTCTTATCAGTACTATTTATTACTAAATAATTAAATATATTATTTAAATGTTTTGTTGTTTCTAGAGCAGCAACAGGATTTAGAGCAGAAAACTCACTAATATCTAGCATGTCAGTAAAATAAATATTACATATTCCTGACGTCAACATACTGTGTGAAGTTTAGAAATGATGAACAACTTAGTCCCTCCTGTCCTCCTCCTGTTGCTGCTGCTGGTAGAGGGGAGGGCTGGTTTGTCTCAGCCAACAGCTGAGTTTATAATGTGCCATATTTTAAACTGTGAGAATTTACTGTTATTACATTGGGCCAGTTTAGTTATTACTTGTGGTCAAACATTATGGATTTCTTTTCATCGTAGCATTACCTCATATAATATGCGAGCATGAAGATGTGTGTTTCTCAGCACAGCTAATGTTAGGTTATACTGATTGCTTTGAGCCATTACTGTGCAAATGATAATGATTGTGTAAATTTAAAAAGATACACACACACGCTTACTGTTCTGCTTATTTATTTCATTTTTAGTATACTTTTATTTCTTTTAGCACACACAGTTTTATTTATTTTATTTTTAGTTTGTTTTTTGTTTTTTTTAAGCACACACACTGTTTTCTTTCTTTATTTTATTTTTTAATTTGATTACTTTACGCTTTAATTCTTTAATGAAATGTATGGGGTTGATTGTTGTTATGTTATATGTATGCTTTGGCAAAATTGCTTTACAGTCATGCCAATAAAGCGAATTGAATTGAATTTTGATTGAACTAACGTCGCTTTTATGACCGTTTAGATCTATTTTTCATCATTGAAATAACATTATTTCAGGGTGCAAACCTGATTAAAAATCAATGTACATTTCAACTAACTGCAACATTGATTCAATGATAGTTTCGTTGATGCATTAATGTTGATTCAACGTTGGTCTGCTATCTGGGTTTTAAGTACGCTGGTTATTGCTGCGCTGGAGCCCTCTGGTGGGGGATTTTTAAAAAAAAAAACAGGACAGTTCTCAAACACAGAGACTGCCTGGTTTTCTCTAACTGACAAAGTATAATACACAAATTCACTTCTTGATCTTTCTCTGTCATGGTTCTCTAAAGCCCCCTGGAGCCACAACACAATTCAAACCACAGAAATATGTTGCCAATATTCAGTTAAGCCTCTACTCCGACTAAATCTGTCCATTTTCACAATCTTTATACTACCAGACCAGCCATATATATAATTAGAATTACTATCACTATATCTCCAAAGTGCTCATTCATACAGCAGCCTAACGCCTATCCATGAGTAACATCTACAAATTAACATCAGATTTGCAGGGAATATATTGAAGTAATACGCTTGCAACATCACTGCACTGTAATGTTATGCTTTATTAAATGTCACGTCCTTAACAAAATAGATATTAGATATGTGTCAGTCCAATGACTGTTACCTGACGGCCGACCTGCCTCTCGTTCCCCGGTGCTGGCAGTAAGTCAGCCTGCCGAGTGAAGACAGACTCTGAGGAGGACCCATGTGAGCGGTGAACAAGTAGCTCTTTCCTGCTCCACAGTAGGAGCTGTCACGTGACAGATGAACGACACAGACCCGCAGAAGAGAGTCGTGAACTAATAGATTATGTTTCCTGTGCTGACGGAGCCCATGCAGCTGCTTTGTAACGAGTGAACGTACATGAAGAGTCAGTATAATAAAATATACAGTATATATATATATATTTTACTTTAAATCATGCGATGCTGTGTCACAGGGTGTCACACACCCTTGACTAGTAGGTTAGTTAGTAATGACATACAGCTGATAATTAATATTACTTCATTAATAATTTAGCTAACGTTACATAAATAAATCTTCATGGGACCCAATGACGCTTTACACATAGTTACAGTGACAGAACAACAAAAAGTCATTCAGGTTTGAATCCCTTTATAAAGAGCTGGGTTTTTAGTAGCTTTTTTAAAGTGTCCAGACAGGGAGCATTTTGGATCTCTGTGGGATGAGTTCCAGAGGGTGGAGGCTGCGACGCTGAAGGCTCTGTCCCTAAAAGTCAGGTGGCTGGTGTGGGGGACAGCGAGCAAGCCCATGGACTGGGGAGATGTTACCTAGCCCCAACAACCTTCATTTTCCAGCCGTGAAACTACAGACTTTAATGAACGGACACACGGTGACCTACACTGCACATTTACTACCAGACCAGGAATTTTGGACAGGGGGCCAACATTTTCCAAACTGGGCCCCTCATCGACACCCAATCCAGCTCCACCTCGACCAACTTCTTAATTCTAATACAAACACGGGTAATTTCAAAGAAGCTCTTGGCCATTAGCCTAGCGACACATATGGAGTCCCTGACAATCATTTTCAAATTCAGTGTTATAGACTCATCCAGGCCAAGCTCACATATATATTCAATTACTTAGCACAAAAGGTCATTATAGTTTTTTTAAAAATCTTTCAAATTAAACTGTGACAGTTATGTTCCTCCTTTTAACTTAAATCAAACATTGAAGAAATTAATGTAAAGCATTAAATCATACAATTTAATTATGACTGAACAAATACACAGACTTCATCTGTCAAATTCAATCTTGAGGACTACATTAATCAAAGTCCTGGTCAAATTACGCACTAAATTGAAATATTTTCTCAGCTGAAACGAGTATCCGGTACGGATAAAGCATTTTTGCCGAGTACGAGTATTATACAAGTAATATGAGTCAATATCTGTGCTCGGATTGAATAAAAATCCTTTAGGCTTTGAATCAGTCTCTGTAGGATCGCCATAGTCAAGAGTTTCTCCACATCACCGCTGCAAACAGAAAGCAGCCTATTGGCTAAAACAGTCTGTGGGATTTCCTACAGATGGTGATGTCATTTTCCAGAGAGCTGATTGGTCAGTAGGCGGTGTTTTCACAGAGTTAATCTCTTTTCTGGAACGTAACCTGCTTGGAGCAGGTTAACCTTCATAAAAAAATTAAAAGTTAAAAAAAGAAAGTCATGTTGAGTATGAAAACTCTTGTATAATTTATTAACCCATATCAATTGCATGCTTAAAATAACATACCATTAAAGCCCCATTTCTGAGTACGGATACGGATACAGATACTTCATATGGTTAACAGATACAGATACAAATAATGCTGTACTCGCTCATCCCTACTAAAAATGTCTTACAAATACACTTAATCTCTTCAACATGTTAGTGGATTATTACAATCATGCTAACTCTGTTTAACACCGACAACATTCCTGACAATGAGGAGGAATAATCACGAGTGTGAGAAGAGATGTTTCCTCAGCGAGAACTTTTACTCTAATGAGAAAAACACCGCGACATCCCCAGGCACGTGGGCGGAGACGGAAGGTGTCAGTCTCCAGATTCTAGTTCAAGATCACCTCGTAGCTCGTCAATTCGAAAACACTTCTTAATCGCAGATTACACAATCAGGAACAAATTAAACAATGCAAGATAAACCAATTTCTAGCGTTTAAACCTCTTTTAAATCAGATAACATTTTGACTACATTACCCAATTTTGGCATTAGGCCATTCTTATGAACTTCTGCAGAATGTATTGCCGTTTTACATCAGTGCACATTTTAACATCACAGACCACGAATTTACTATATTTAATTATCTTATGCTCAGGTTATTAATATCATCTTTTTAACTCGTCACAAATATGCCTGCCAAGGTTTCGTGGAAATGCGGCCAAAAGATTTTGAGATATGTTAAATAGGAGTGTTGAATTAAGGGACAGATGGACTGATGTAATCCTAAACCCTACTTGCCAGTGGGGCAATTAATACAAGTGAACAAAAATCAATATCAATAGGTCTACAATGCTGTCATATCATTGTTGAAGAAGTTAAGATTTATAACTATTGATTCAATGTTGTTCTTTTCAACATTGAATCAATATTATTTAGCATTGAAATTTCAACCTCAACCAAAATGATGATTCCGATGGAATTTCAACATTGGATCAATGTTACCTTGATATCTGGGAATGAACCAAATAACACAAAAAAATGAGTTCATTTTAATGAATGAGATTCGGTGACTGGAGTCTTTTAAAAGAGTGACATTTCCCATCACTATTGCCCACAGGGATTTCTTTTAAATACTTTAACCTCATTTTTTAAATCTATGGCGATGTTTAACATGAACATTCAACATTGTAACATTGTAGATGTTACAAGTCATAAAATGTGGAAAAGCACAATAGATCTCCTTTAAGAACTGACAGTCTGCAGTGTTAAATGAGGAAAAATTATTTTACCCAAATCAAATGCTGCATTAACCAAAAGCACTGCCTCTGTGTTGCATATTTATCCTGTTATCAAAATAATGAACATATGATTCAATTTAACAAAACAAGTCTGTTTCTCTTATTATTCTCTTAAATTTATAACCATGTTATTTCCTTTTTTTCAGATGATTGGGATTTTTTTAACCATAGGTCTCCTCGTGGTGGCGACCATAATGTCATGCTGTGGATGGAGGAATTGCTGTTTCAGAAAAATTAAATATTACAAAGTGATTTTGGACAATGAGAAACAGGTACTGGAAGAAATTTTGATGAAATCAGCAGAAGAACAGCTGAGAGGAAAAATCAGGACAAAATTGGATTCTGACAGCTGGGAAGACTGTTTGGATGTTGCCAAAGTACTGATCGAAGCCGAGATGAAGCCCAAATTCATTCCATCACAACATGAAGAGGTGAAGCCATTCAATGTCATTTTCTTTTTCAATCAAAAGTTCACACTCACACAGGACAAATCAGATATTACACTGAACAGAATACAGCAGTTTGGTCACATTCAAGATACAATTAATAACTTTTATATAGCATGTCTTTTATCGATGGAGCGCAGCTCAGCAGGAACTTACGTTAGGCAAAGTCCTTAAAGATCCCTATAGATCTATAAAAAGTCTCTGGGTACAATGTACAAGGCTGCATAATGAAATGAAATTTGTAGTTCCTTCACTAGCAAGCACCACACAATCAACAGGTACGAGGCTTGCAGTTGCTGAACAGACATTTTGAAGCGTTGTGGGGAAGCTGCGATAGGAAAATACACCGTAGCACCCGGGAAGGACACACCGGGGTGCTTTAAGTAGCAGTGTTGTTTGAAGACTGAATTGTGGGTTTGACGCTGAAGGTCAAAACAAGGGGAGATGCGGAGTGAAACGCGAGAGCAGGTGTGAACGTAACTTCTAAGGTTCGGGACGGCTGAGTGATGCATGCTGATTAAACGAGATGAGGTGGCAAGGTCAAATTAAAGCTGCAAGCAGCATTGGGCGGGCCCTCGCACGTGTAGCGCGTCGTAGCATGAGGCGGCCACGTTGCATATTCTGGAGCTCTGCCAGTGCGGCTATGAATTTGCTACGCACTTCGGATGCTGCATGAAGGTGATACATCTCACTTCCTGTTGCCAGCAGGTGGCACTATGACTGTGGGTGAATGTCGGCATGTACATGAGTTCAGGGCGGGACTCTTGTCAAACGTGTAAAATTTGGTGCAGATCAGAGCATCTACAGCCAAGTTATTACAACTTCCTGTTTCATGACGAATCATCGACGCCACGGACACACCCATTAACGAAAACGCGCAGATAGCACAACTTTTCATCGTCAATGCCTTTAGAAGGCACAGCAGAAATTTGAAGTCGATTCGACTAAATCCCTAGGAGGAGTTCGTTAAAGTACGAAGCCTATGAGTGAGTATCTTCCTTTGTTGAACATACAAAACCACCACTATATAAGGTATTACATTCATGTCAAAATAAACATATCATAAACCATCTAGTAAATAATTTAAGGAAAATGTGTAAACTATAGGAATAACAAATGAAAATATAAATGTAAAGAAAAATACGGTGCAAAAAGAAAGTATTGGAATATTACTAAAGGCAGTATAAACATTACATTCCAGTTCCTGCAACAAAATTAATTGTGTGAGCACATTTATTGTCATTTATTAATTGGATAGCCTCACAATACATTCTGAATTCTGTTCTAAATAATTGGAATGATGGTAGGGAGAGAACTTGATCTTATGGATGTGGTACGTAACCTAATAAGATGAGTAAGTTAATTTCACAGGTGATTGATTTACAAAGTAATCCAAAATTTTTCCCAGAATCCAAATGTGTATCGGTATTGACACTCAAAAAATAAGTGCAGAATTGTCTTGTCTTCATCTTTGCAGAACTCACATTTTTGATGTTAACATTTGGTTAGTAGGGTATATGTAAGGCCCAATTTTGTAATAAATTTCTTTCACTTTATTGGGTATAACATATTTAAATAGAAGTTGTCAGTTGCCAGCGTCATGTTTGCTCTCACAGCAGAAGTTACGTAGATAGCTCTGCACAGCTTCGGGCCCTTGCGCACTTACCCTGTAATTTAAACAAATGTCCTCTTCGAGGAAGACCTTATAGCAATAGTCCATTTTGAAATTATTTACGAAGACTGTTTGGCTCAGGGTCTTGCTGGAAGCGGGGTAACGCTGTGATCAGCTGTTCTTGTGAGTGATTCTCGGGTGAAATGTTCGAGGTTGTTGCAATGAAGCGTACCATGGACGAGATGGAGTTAGGGCTGGATTCACCCACTTCCTCGCCAGCTTTACGATTGTAGAAAACAGGATCTGAGCCTGGAGATGGAAGACTAGAGTTCATCTTCAGTGTAGCATGCTCGACATTATGTTTCTTGGTCTCAATTTGGATGCAGAATGCAAGAGCAAAGAAGAGGAGCTGCAACATGTGGGTCTTTATTTTATTATTATACCAATTATTTTGGTACGAGGTACAAACCTTTTGAAAGAGTAGCGCCCCCTAGTGGAAGAATATCCCAGGACTGGTCAGCGAAGCTCGGGCCGAGCATCTGAGCAGACGCGTCAAGTTTGGTTACAATAGCTTAGGCCAATTTTGATTTATGGGAATTTATATAAAATTGTACGTAAAGACACAAAAGTAAAAATTTAGGAGAAAACAGACTGACATATCAAAATTATTTTAATAACTTCAGCAATCATCGACATCCATAAATGATCCTGCTAAAGTTTCAGGTCGATTGGCGAAACCGTCTGGGACGAGTTTGAAATATTTGTTTTAGAGAAAAGTGATAAAAAGTTGTAGAAATTGACATAATTAGAGCAGAAGACCATCGGAGCAATGATGCAGATGAATCCAACAGATAGAAATAATGAAAAAGGTTCGACTCTAAACAAAGCCGTTTTCAAAATAACCAATCTGACCAATCACCAGTCTGCTGTGTTTTCACGTCACCTTTTGGTATCACCTCATCTTGACTGGGCTCACTTGGAACCTCGATGGAGGTGATACAAATAATGTACAGGTACAACTTTTACCCAATAAAATACCAAAAATGTAAAGTCGAGGCGAGTCGAGCTGGTTCCACGTGGTTTAAAGAGCCAAAAGATACCATCATATCCCTGAGGAAATGCTGCTTACACCTCAACAACTGGGAAGAGATGGGCTATGACAGGATCCTTTGGAGGAGGATAATTTTTTTTTAAAGATTTTTTGTTTTTTAAAGATATACATGTTTGTCTGATCAAATAATGATTGTAAATCAACCATGGTGCTTACAAACTCTGAGATATGTTATTCTGGGGAGTCTTGTCAAGCTGTTGTGACTGGAACTTCAGCAAACTCGAGGGGGTCCCTCTTACTTCTTGGCACAAACATTTGCATAGTCTTCCCTCATTCCTTGGTTCATATTTTTCCATAGTTGCAACCATACATGCCGTTTTATTTAGAGATGACTTTTAATATGAAACTACATTTGTTCCATGTTGGGCAGCAACAGAAAACAGGGAAAGAGCTTTGGAGGCTCATTTGTGCCATCAGCCATCAGGCTCCACAACAGCACAGCACCAAACTGACAGATTGTAAATAATTATTATTGATTGTATAGTGTAAATAGTGTGTTTATAGTTCGACAAACTGCATCTGTTCTTTTATGTCCCTTTGTGCTGCTATGTTAATGTGTAATGTTAATAAAGTTCTGTTTTATCTTAAACACTGAGACAGAACAAAAACTAAAGAGGGAGTGGATGATAACAGCATGTATTATACTCATTATGTTGCTTCAGTTATTTTCATTTTCATTGTTTTGTCTTTGCAGGACGGAAACGGTGGAGACGAGGTAAATACACGCACACATATCTGAATCAAACCAGACAAATTACATGTTGGAAAGATGTTTTGAGATTGAACTTGCCCCTGGTCTCACTGGGAAATGATGTTTCAGCGGGGGCGGAGCCAGACTCTCAGCACAGTGGGGGCTGAGCTTCATCATGGGGCCCACCTGCTACCAAGACATTTATACCTAGTTTACATGATCCCTGACTCCCTCCCAGAGTCCACTGAGTCCGTCTGCGTCGCCCCACAAGCATTAGCAGCCATTCCAGGTCTCACACAGGTGTCTCTCCAGTCCTCTTAGCAGAGAATAAGCAGCCACTTTCAAAATAAAATACCATGTGCAGACCCCTGATCGGATAGCAACAATAAACACAGTTTAAAAAAAGTAACAATTTAACTACGTAGCCTTTTTATAATGACTACCCATAATAATTAACACTGATAATATTAACTGTATTAACTAAATTCAGGTGACATTTCAAAAAATAAATAATATAGTGTAATATAACGCAGTAAAGCTGATGATGCACGGAGCAACTTTTAGAGTAATGGTGCTGGCCAATGTTGGCGTCAGTGGTAATGAGGAAAGATTAATCTGACAGCACAAAGTGAAAAGGACCTCCACCGAGGTCTGTTGGGGACTGTTAGCAGCACTTTATCAGAGGTGCTGAAATTAAGCTGTGTGGAATTATTCATGAGCTTCCTGTGTGATCACAGGTGTGTCGGTTAGTTTCGTTTTCATTCAGTTTTGTCTGTCAGACGGCGAGCGGAAGCGAATCAGTAACATAATGACGTTAGTCTCCTATAACGTCTTTTTTTCTTTACATGTCAGAGAACACAGATCTGTGGCAGAGATTCTGAAAGTTTTGAACATGAGCAGATAAGTTACAGTATTTACTTGTACTTGTACTTGTAAGTTGTTCCTCAAATGTAAGTCGCTTTGGATAAAAGCGTCTGCCAAATGAGTAAATGTAAATGTTTCCCATACGTTCATTTATTTGTGGGCCTGCCAGAAATAAATGAATGCTGACCGCAACATATTGATTTTTTTTTACCAGGCCTATTTAAAATCGTGTTTGACTGCAGAGCTGCAGGCAGTGCGAATTCGCGGAGCTCATCCTCTCGCTCGTCCCTCTCTCTCTCTTACCCGTCCCTTAATCTATCACTCTCTCACCCTGGTGAACACATGCACAACGCAGCCAATGTCGGAGACCCAGCTAATAGAAGTTACTGGCCAGCATGTAAGGGTCCTGGCTAATAAGGAGAGCTCAGTTAATGTTAAAATACAGCTGGGTTTTCGAGGTTAGCTGTACAGCTGCAGCACAGTTACACTGTCATTCTGTGGGAAACACTGACAGGAGCTAAAGTCCAGTCAGTTACTGAATTAAAACGGATTCATTTATCACTGAGATGAAAAGGGGCCATAAACACATTTAAATAAGTTACTTCCCCACAAAAGAGGAGGTAAGACTGAATCATGTGTGTTGACTCAGCAGGGATGATATTAAATAAGTTGATCTACAGGAGATATAAATTTAAAAGCAAGAAAAATGCCTGAGAGCCTCACTACATTGTATTCTATTATAATTATAAATTTTGCATTGTGACCTGAATTTTTAGACATTTCCACCCTAAATGATGCAGAAAAGGCAGAAATTAGGGGAGAAATCTTCACCAGAATGCAGGAAATTAAGTGTTTAATGCTCAAAATCTTAGTAACAATAAAAAAAATCTAAATATATTCAGGGCAAATAGTCAACATGTTTATTGATGGGGGGCGGTAAGGGATGTGGATAGTGGACAGGGGGGCGCTGGCCCAAAAAAGGTTGAGAACCACTGCTCTAACTGATCCAACCACAAACCTCCTCCCTCTGATATTGGAGGCATCTTGTCTACAAAAGCCTGCACATCCCCTAGGCCCCACGGTTTATACTTCTGGGGCTGGAGCTGACCTCTCCATGCTCCTTTTAAGTGGGGGATGTTCTCCCCCCGTTTTCTTGTTTTGGCTCCAATTCCATCACAAATCTCCCTCCTGAGATTTTCAACACCGGGTAGATACTTACCGAAGGTGCTGTAGGCTCTTTTCCCTCAGTATAGGGTGGGGGTAGTAACCCCTTTTTTTCTCTGCCTTGATCTTCTGTTTTTTTCTCTCTCCCCAGCCTGAGCATGTACTGCTAAGGCAAAACACTTTCCTCTCTCCTCCATTCTCTTCACCTCCGCTTTCCACTTCCTCTTCTGCAGCACACCTGAAGCCCTCTCTCTCTCTCCTCCGCCTCATCCCGCTTCTTACCACACTCGTGCTCCTTTTTCCATAGCACAATATGCAGAGATGACTTCCCTTCTGCTCCAGGGACATCTGCTACTGCGCTCTCCATTCTGCGTTTTGCTTCCTCCGACTATTTTAGTCGATCTTTCGGCTTACTCCTATAACTTACCACCACCAACACATTAGCAATCTGTTCATCCCAGGGCTTCCACGGGCCCCAACCACCATCATCAATTCCTCAACCAAATTCTCCGTCCATCCTGACCCTGCCTAACGAGTGCACCAGCCAGTCAGTTTGTATGGAGTTCACCCGAGCAACTGACCCAGTCAAACACTACCTCTCACTCAACTTCCTTTATTCACTTCATTATCACCGTTAGGTATCCGTGAATTAGAGGGGAGGCTTTTCGTGTTTGAGACACTAATGCACACGCTGGCCCTCATTTATCAAAAGTGCGTACACCAAATTTCCAGCGTACACCTGGCGTACGCCCAAAACCACGGTGACTTTGACATTTATCAATATGGACATTGGCGTACGGCACGCTCAAATCCTACGGCAGCTCAGGAGGTGGTGTACATGTACGCAAGTTTTGAGTTAGAGCCGAAATGCTCAGAATTAATTTCCTAACAGCACAAAATGCACTGACAAACTAAAATACATGATATATTATGACCCACTGTGACAGAAACAACGTTTGACACATTAATGTTGTTGTTTATATTTGAGCAGCACGGACTTTATACAGCCTATTGAGCAGTCAGAACATGCTTTGATTTGTATTTGGACTATTTTATCGTAGCTTTTGGTGCCTTTTATTTGGGTTTGCTTTTAATAAAATGTGGACCTTCGAATGAAAAGGCTACAAGCAAAAAATGTTGTAAGGTAAATATATACTGCATACAAACAACGAAGAGCATGAGCGGATGGCTTGAAGCACTGAGACTGGCTGCCGAAATGGACACAGCCCCACGCCCTTTAGGTGAGGCGGGCACAGACATGTCGCGCACAAAGCCCTGCATTTATTATAAGACAAACTTTATATTATGACCGCATAGCGAGCACCGACACCCGCTAAAGGCCCCGTCCCCAGACTCTGGCATGCTGATCTCTGTTCATGTGTGAGTCCTGGGTCAGTGCGTAAAGCCCAGTCCCGGAGGTGATGGAGCAGCTTTTTATCAGAGCAACATACTTTCATTTGGAGCTTATTTGGGACATTGATGGGGGTTTTAGTGCTAAATCTCTTGGAGCGCCACAAGTAGCCAATTTATAATTCTAGGAACAGACAAAAACTGCTAGTTTGTGGAACGCGCTCCACAAACAGGTGGTACAGACGTGGTGCAGCTCATCATTGTGTTTGGACAATGTTTCACTCTGAACATAAAAGAAAAGTTACACCGCGCATGGTCAGATCCAAGTCCGTAACGCGTAACTTTATAGTCCCAGGACAGCGCAGAGCTGTTTCCCAAAGCCACAAAACATTATGACGTCTTGCTTTGCACGCTGGGGGTACACCGCCCTGTATCTGTCAGTATGTCCTCCGTTCATCAAAGTAAACGCTCAGTGAGAGGCTCTTGGTCCGTGCCCTGCTCCTCCGGGATGAGCACGTCCTCCTCTGGGGCTGACAGCGTGCATTGGTCCGCTCCAGCGAGGTTGACAGCGCGCGGTGGTCCCCCTGACTCCAGCACTGGCTCTCCAGCTGGACCTGAACTGTTTATGGCTCATCTGACCGCTCGTGTCCAGTTTTAAGCGCGTTGAACATTTTGTCAAAAATGTGTCCAGTTTAAATTATCAATAAAAAAGTATTAAATTGTTTCCAAATGAAAAACCTCGTAATATTAAAATGCACGATATTTTTGAACATTTATGCCGGGGAGGGGCTCTAGTAGTGAAACTAAACATTTAATCTTTATTTAAATCTGTCGAAACAACATAATATTTTGTTTCTGAAGTTTTAACTTGTGGACTTCCTGCTCCAAACCATGTATTTTTTGCCGTATTCCATCAGTCCCTGCCGTGAAGTCCTGGGTTTGGCCTCCTGAAGCTTGAATAATTGGGGGCGTGTCATTCAAATTACGCACGTTTTCAGCCGCCGGATTTATCAACACCAGGTGGTGCGTACACCTGGATTTCAAAGGTACGCACAGTTTACAATAACAGTGCAGCTCAGAGACTCATATTGGTTGAAATAAAGAAAACATGCTCTGACAGAAAGCGGATGCCAACAAAGAGGAAAAGAGTTTTTCTGATTCTGAAACCGAGTTGCTTGTGAGGTGGAAGTTAGAAAGTAGCCTACGTAGTGTGTGATGCAGCTTGTTCAATTTCAATTTTCAATTCAATTTTATGTATAAAGCACCAAATCACAACAACAGTTATCTCACAGCGCTTTTCATAAAGAGCAGGTCTAGACCGAACTCTGAAGTTATTTACAGAAGCCCAACAATTCCCACCAAGAGCAGCACTAGGCGACACAGGCAAGGAAAAACTTCCTTTAAGAGGCAGAAACCTTGAGCAGAACCATGGCTCAGGGTGGGGGGGCATCTGCTTCGACCGGTTGGGGTGAGGGGGAGAGAGAGAGAGAGAGAGAGCAGAGGGAGAGAGAGAGAGAAGGAAATCCTCATGGACACTCTCTAATCCTTCCACTCGCGTTTTCCTCTGCAGTGCCATAGTGTTTATATGTGTACAGCAGTCACACAGAGCAGGCTTCACACCTCGCCAAAATGATGGCTTCAGTCTGTAGTATCTCCACCCTGGTAGATCATTTGAAGAGTTTTGACAGGTGAACACACGAGTTTGGCTGCATCATGAGGGCTGATGATGAGGATGGAGAGTAACGACTGTGTGAGAGCTGTCCATGGCTTTATTTCCACATTTTTAATCTACACAGTCCATATGTGCAGGTGGTGAAGAGATGCAGGTCTTTTTTGTGCTCCACCACGGCGCTGACAGGAAAGTCTGTTCACTGCAGAGATTTTACACAACTGAAAACTAAAAAAAAAACTAAAAATGTGCACAGACGATATGAATAAAAACTACCGACGTTCTCTTCTGCGATCATTAATGGTCTCGGATTTTTTTTACGATGATGATAATTCCCTCAGGGAGCCAATTTAAAGTCTGAGAAAGACTCAGACTCTAAATTCACGTCTAACAGCAATATATTATTAGAAAATCACAGCTCAGGAGGTAGAGAGTGTCTCCCACAATCAGAAGAAGCTACCAGCTCAGGTTTTCTGTCTTTTCTGCTAAATGCACTTTGAGCATCAGCGCTGACCAGACCTGCCAACACTCTCAGTTTCCCCAGTGTTTCAAAGCCATCTCCTGCTGCTCAGCTGTTTTGTGGTTTCTCCTGGGAAACTCCCAGAATTTGCATGTCCCTTTAAACTTTATTAGTGATTATACACAGATCCACCCAAGTTTATTATTCTATGAAACACATATCTACACACACATCCAGACATTACATACAGTTTAAACCCTCCTGTCACTGCAACCTGCCAACCCACAACCTGATCCAAGGGCTGTGTGCTCATCTGTTCTCTGCAGGCAGACGGGCCATCTAACTAAAGGCACATTTATACGCCTGTGTAGGGTCTAAGCGCCGTAGGCTACGCACGTAGCCATGCATTTATACTTGTATTAGGTGTGTCTGTCATTTTGCGATTACACCCACAAACGCTAGCTGGCAGTAGCTCTACAGCGTTCGTTTTGGCTGCTACACTTGATCTCAGTCCCTTTGTCTGAAAGTATGGTCTTATTTTTGAATGTGGAATCTATAAACTGTGAAATTGCTGATCTGGTTAAACTGTTATGTGTACTGGGTAAACTCATATTCATAAAGCAAAATGCATGCAGTTTCTTCCAAACAGACTTGTTTAACACTGACCTTAAAAACCTATATTTTTCTATTGGCAGAATGTTAAAAAACAAGAAAGCCTTAAAGATATCCAATATCTTAAAACATTTTATAAACAGATTTTAGCTGCTATCTATATATTTTTATTTGGGTTTCCTTATGTGTTGTTGTTTTTCATTTGTTTGTTTTGTTTTACTAACTATGCTCTCTGTTTTGTTGTGTCTGTCAAGTACTATTGGATTAATAAAGTTGTGTGGGGGAAAAAAAGAGGCCGACCCATCACAGCGCTTATGGTCCGCATCGATTTTTGAGGAGGTGCACATCAGGCCACAGCATAGCCTCTGTGTAGCCTTGTATCCTACGCCGTCAAGTCGACGCAGAAGTTTAAATTACGCTTTATTGTTAGCTGTTGTCAAAATGTCAGGGCAGGACGGTGTTCCAGCTAAAGACATCTGACTACAGCTGTACATTTAGGCAGAGTTGAACAGTTTATATTTGTTAGTTACAGGATTGTAGCCATGCCTATTGCAAAGCCTATAGCTTTGATTTAAATATGAGGCCTGTTAGGAAAAATGACGTGAGCCAAATACAAGAGTGCAGTTAAGGACACTGGCAATATCGTCCATCGACAAGGGACAAACAGAGGCAGCAGGATTTACTGATGATAGTATCTTACAGGCAGGTACAGAGTCCAGAGCCCCACCTGGACCAGCACCTGATGCAGCACCTGGACCAGCCACTGGAGAAACAGCCAACAGAGTGACAGCACGGCGACAGGTCTGTTTCTGAGCTAACCAGCTAATCAGCTCGCTCACCATCAGGGCCGTGCAGAGACCTTTGGAAGGGCAGGTGCTCAAAGTATAAAAGGGCACATGGAACAAGGATTTAAATAGTGTTGTTTTCAAAATAAGGATACAGAAATATATCTTTATGTACTCCTTGCTGATATGCGTATACTGATCCTTCTATCGGTAAATCAACAAATGCTGTGATACAGTTTTGAGAAAGAAACACAGGCAGGGAAATGCACATTTTGGTGAGCAGTGGCTCAAGTGAAGAAAACGGCACTTGTCATAATTATTTATGATTTTTTTTGACAAAATGTTAAATATATTAACACAACTCTGACTACCTTACCAATTTATTTTGATTCCCACTTTTGCAAATGTTTAACCCTCAACATTTTTCTACAAAAATAATCACACAAGAGCAGCAACAGCAAAGTCAACTCTGCCACAATGTGCATGTTTTTTATGCTACTAGTATATATTTAGAATAAATGACTGCACCAAGGAGAGGGACATAGTTTCACTAATTATTTGTTTATTTTTCACAAGGCAATAAATCCTTTTAATTGTTTTGGTCTTGTTGGATCACATAACACTTAGTTTGTTAGGACTTGGTTTCACATTTGAGGGAGGGCTGTCTGTATCATGTAAAGATCTATCAGCATGCAACAAACTAATGGAATGGATAGTTATTAGATGAGGAGCCTCTACGATCAGAAATATAAAGTTACTGCTTAAGGCAGGACACTTTTTTCATATAGTGGTCAAATTTCAAATTTGGGTCTATTTTGCTTCCATGCCTTCTTTTACTCTCATGGAAAGAAAACTTCCAAAATACACATTTAGATGGAGTTTACCCTGTATATTAAACAGAACATTTCAGGGGAAAAGAGTCTTGATGTAAGTCATTAACTGGGAAGGTCTGTGGTGACATGATTTAGTTATTTTCTTTAGCCCATTCACCTGCAGTGACTTGTCAAATGTGTGCAAATTAGCACATTTTAATTAGTTAACGCGTAATTTGCATATCAATGTGGCGATCGTCATTACATTATTAGACACAGATTTTACTGCATCACCTGTTGTGTCTCCATTAAGTAGGCAACAGTAACAGTAGCCTGTATGACCAACCAGGATCCTTAGCTTGACTTTAGCTAATTATTTTAGCTCAGCTCATGAGTCGTGCATGTTAGCAGTGAACTCGAGGCACTGGTAGTTTACTTTTGTTGGTCTTTAGTTCACCACCACTCACCTCCGCACAAGCCAAGAAAAACACTGCTGGGAGGGGCTGCTGCGGGTAGAGGCGAGTGAGAGAGAGAGAGAGAGAGAGAGAGAGAGCATCGGAACTGACGAAGTCTCATCTCCCGACCTGATATTTAGATTTTTTATTCAGTAAATATATTTGTTTGACAGGAAAGCTGTGCGCAAACAGGAATAGATATACTGTATATATAAATTCATTTGTTAAAAAAAAAAAAGCATCCCGGAAAAAAGGGCACTTTTTGTTGAGGAAGAAAAAGGGCAGGTGCTTGAGCCCCTGTTGATGTCTATGTGTGCACGTGCCTGCTCACCATAATATCTGACCATCATTATTTTAATCAGCACAGTTTCCTACAAGTTTTGAAGAAGAGCTCAAACTGTGAAAGTAGACCATATGTTGGGAAGCAGTTTTATTTATGGATCACTTTTAATAGAAAACTACAGTTTTACATGGTGGGCAGTAACAGAACACAGGGGGAACACTGAGACAGAATAAAAACTAAAGAGGGACAAATAATAACAGCTTTTGTTATTCACATTTATGCTTCAATTCTTTTAATTTTCATTGTATTGTCTTTGCAGGACAAGAACCAGGACAATATTGAGGTGAATGCATCCACACTTATCCATATCAAAACAAACATGCAGAAAATACATGGTTAACATGGGAGAAAATGTTTTGATGTCTGGTTCCATTAAGAAATGATGTGAGCCAACATATCAGCTCCCAAAGGAAACAGGAGGGTTTTAAACATTGTTTTGCCAGAGAGAGCTGGCTAAGAAGCAGCTTGAAAGAGTTCAAGTTTCAAACACAGTAATACACAGCCTACATAAATACGGGAAACAAAATCTGACCAGTGTTCAGCTGCTCCACATCCTTTAGAACTGAACCAAACTAGCACATGAACCTTCATCACCAAGGGACAAACAGAGGCAGCAGGGTGACCTCAGTGATTCACTGATGACAGTAGTTACAGGCAGGGAAGCAGGTTCAGCTGACAGAAGCTAGAAAGCAAAAAACACAAGACAGAAACACAGAAACTAGGACAAACTGAGAAAGGAACAAAGCATCTGGTGTGTCATTAGGGGCGTAACAAGCTGGCGCGGGGCCCCGATGCAAGATGGTCATAGCGGGCCCTCCCATCACTCACAGTAGCATAATGTCAGTAGCAAATTAAAGAAGTCAAAGCTTACTGTTAGGGTGAAGCTACAGGGGAGTTTAGCTCCCCTTGATAAGACATCAGCTCCCAGAAAACATGATTTGTGATATTTTGACTCAGTTGTATTGTTTTCACTTTTCAGATGCCTGTTAGACGACACCAGGATGGCAGCAGTCGCAAGAAAAGTGACGAGGTAATGTCATTTTTGTAAATATGGCGTAAGTTCTTGCTCCAAAAACTTTGTCTGTTGCAGTTCAGTTTTCAGGCTGTAGAAGTTTGAATGTGTTCGGGGGCAGGTAACGTTCCTCATCATCACCGTGGTGGATGGTACGATGCAGTTGCTAACAGCAGGTGCTTCCTGTGCAACTTCTTTCAATTTTCTTCCTACCGTAGATTTATGTGGAGTGTTTGTATGTAAAATTATTGTGACATCAAGTGTGAGTCAGAGACACCATGAAGTACGAGGCTGAACTCAGTGACTACTAGAAATCCCTTCTGCGACATAAAAAAAATCATTTGGTTGTGCACATTATCACTATACGTGATTATATAACTTCAATTAATTAATAATGATACTAACTTGAGAGGTAAATTAAGGGCCCTGCAATGACTGCGGGCCCCTATACAGCTGCATTCCCTTCATATACAGTAGTTACACCGCTGGGTCTCATTGGTAAGCGGTGTGATGCGTGCAAAACAGGGCTGGAAGCGTACGGACGCCACTGCCGGTTTAAAGACATGGAGCTCTGGTGCCCCTTTTCTCCGGTCCACAAGCGTTGTGCTTATGTGCACATTTCATGTTCATGATGAAACTTTGAGCTGAAGCTGAAGATGATGAGCTGCTGGTGTTTCTCAGTGAAAGTTCATGCTGCATATTAGCTCCTGTTGGTTTCATTGATTGATTCGCAGGTTGATCTTGAACCTGGATCACAGACAGGATCAGAACATGGCCTGTGAAACGTCCTGGAGACTAGAACCTGACAGCAGATTCCCAGAATCCCTCTGAGCAGCAGTTACAGCGTGTCATGTATCCAGACGCCACTAGAGGTCGCTGCTGCTTCAGCTTTTACTCCAAATATCAATCAGTTCCTTTTCCTTCAGTTCTGTGTTCCAGTTCAGGGAAGAGGATTTCTATTTGATATAATAATAATAACAGAATGTGTCAAAATAAAATACATTCTGCACACACACACACAAGTGTGGTATCTTTGCTCAGGCCTGATCTGGTCTTGTTTTTCAATGTATTGTGCATTATTGTTGTAATCTGTGCATTAATATTCTATGAAGTGACTACAAAATATCCTGGAAACTACAGAATAAAACAAAAAACCTTTAAAGATAATCCAGATACAATTTACAAGTCAGCTATCAGTCTCTTTGTTAAGATCTTTAGACATTAAACCAGTATTTACTGGGACAGCAGCTCTCTTCCTGTTTCCTGTAAGTATATTCAGAGGTTCCCATCAGCGGCTCTCAGCAGACGCAGACTTCGCACCAAAGATGAAGGACATATTTCCAAAATTTGCTCTCAAACAGCTCAGCACCTACATCGCAATCGTTGTGGTTTTTATTCATAATAATGTGCTCGACAAGGATTTGCAGTGCTCGTGCGACAAAATGATCTCATCTGCGGTGTATACATGTTGCTGCCATGTTTGATTTTGTTCGTTTTACAACTCTGGAGGGACAAGAAATTCCAGGTAGCCTGGAAATATACATGTGCCTGTACCTGGACATGTGAACGAACCAGGAAATGTAACTGTATATATTTTAACTTTAACTGTTATAGCTGTACAGGCTGTATTAACTATAAAGAAAGACTTTGGAGAGTTTGTTGCATTTTAGTGCATCACATTATGAAGGCAGGTTTCATCGGTCTGCTGTGGGCTGTATCTGTGTTAATCGATGGAGACTGGTATGTTTGCTGTTGGACTGATCAGTCTGACAAAGAGTTAGCCTGCAAAGCCAAGACTAACAGCTCACAACTCACAGCAGAGGAACGAAAAACCATCACAAAACTGAAGAACAAGTCATGGGTGAGTTTTTCTTTCTTTAAACACAATCATGCCAGTCTGTGTTTTATCTGAACACAGTGATGCTGTATTATAAAAACGCTGAGCACAGCTGAGGTTGTAATAATTATATTTGAGTCGTTATCTTGAGGGCTTTCTCAAAATGACCTGAGAATAAAATGTTATTTTGATGAAAGTTGTCTTGAGAAAACTATAATTTTATGATGTTACTCTCAACCAGTTTAAATTTAAATTGAGAGTGCAGCAGCAACTTCACAGGAGTGTGTGTATACAGTGTGAGTACAGAAAGTGCACAGGATGTGGTGGTGTGGTTAGAGGGCTCATAGCTGGTGGTTGTGTTTTTGTGTTTTCTGAGACATAAACTCATTATACAAAATTATTGTTTTTGTTTCTGTAGTGATAGTATAACCACTTCTGTTCCATCTTTTTCAGATTATTGGCATCTCTCTCCTCTTTTGTGCCCTTTTCTTGGCTGGTTTAATTTCATCATGTGAAAGGATGAAATGCTGTGAGGACTCAGATTGCTGCAAAAAACAAAAAGCAAGAAAAAATCTATATTACAAAGTGATCTTGGAAGAGGAGAAAGGTGTGCTGAGAGAGATTTTGACAAAAGCAGCGAAAGAAAAGTTGACTGAAGAAGTTAAGAAGAAAATATGCACCGCACAGTGGGAAGGCTGTTTTGATGTGGCTAAAGATCTGATTAAAGCTGATTCCACCCGGCCGACACTTACAGCAGAGGACCAGGTAAATAATCAACACCTGTTGGATCCATGTTAAGCTTCATGTGTTCTTACCTGAATCAAAGCAGACCATTTTTCTTTAGACCGGGGTTTCAACATTCAAGAGTCAGAGTCGTTGTCGTTTGAACATAGTCGATTTGGTTTTGTGAGCTCTCACAGAGGGACCATCTTAGGACGTGAGATAGGATAAGAATAATAATTAAAACAAGCGTCCCTGTGAGGATGCTGTAAGTTCAGCCAGCTGTATCTCACTGTACACAAACTCTCACAGTGTAACAAACAGGAATAACAGCAGCACATTAATGGAGTTTTTGTAAACTGAGGTTCAGGAACAGGACCATGCCTCCCTCACTCATCCTACCACCTGCGCTTCATTCAATACCTCCAATCAACCACCCGCACTCCACTGATCCCATCCACCTGTGCTTTTCAATTCCAGCCACAAGCGCTTACGTATATAAGCTGTCTAAACTGTTTTCTCTCCCGTTTCTCACTTCTCACGACCGTCAGTTCAGACTTGGACGCACACCGAAGTTTTCGATAGTGCTTGCTTACCTTAGATCACGAGCCGATCTCAGCCCCTCAACCGGGATCCGTTACAACGATCCGCCGGGTCTCTGATCTCCTCCGTCCATAGTTAATTTCACTCCCATGCGGCCAGCCACTCGTCTACCGCAACAACACTCCATCATCCAAGTTCTGGACACCGCATCGTCCAACATTCGTCCAGCAGCTCCTGTCCGACCCGACCGAACCACCGCACACACACACAGGCCACGGCAGCCAGGGACTTCGGGAGAAGTTGTGTTTTTCAGACACTGACTTCCGACGGGCCACACAACCGCACATCGGCCAACCCGGCCAACACCACACCATCTTCAACACACAGACGTCTGCCTCCAGCACGCATTCTAGAAAAAAAAAAACTTTTCACACATAGTTCCAGCTTACCCAGTCATCTCCAACAGCCCCCAGCAGGCCGCTCACTTCCGCATTCCCTATGCAGCGCCACGCTGCATTCTGACACCTTGATGACGTCACGACTACGCCCACCACCGTAACGCAAACTGCTACAGCCCTTACACAGGGCCAGGTCATCACCCCATCCAGCCTGCTCCCATTGTGTCTGATTTTCCTGTTCTTTACCCTTTTCTCTCATCCACGTCTCAGCAGGCTGCACTCCCTACCCTTGTACGCACATCCCCTCATCCCGACATCCTTTCCTCTTCACTTCCTTTGGCTGCTACAAACACAGCCATTCTTTCCAAACAGGCGGCTCATTCCTTCTCGTGCAGCTACTGCCACTGGTGTTGCTGTCCATTTAGCCACGGCTAGTGCTAGCCAAGGCGCTGCACCACATGGACCATGGACCTCATCCATGCAGTCACCAGAACAGTCATCACTCTCCTCCTTCCGCCACCCTTTTGAACTGCTGCCTTTTTTGGGGGCACGAGGTCCAGCCATCCTGGCTCACAGACAACTACACACTACATTACCAGACCGCCCTGGAACGCCCACTTTCACCCCTGAATCAGGCAGAGCCATCTCTCACTCCTGGTCACCATCTCTGGCTATCCCATCATTCAAGATTCTTTGGACCTGTACCCCTGATCACTCATTCCGTATGAGGCACGAGACCACACTGCCGAATTCTCATCTGTCTCTCTTCCCACGCCTACCTCAGCTACGTCCGCAACAACAATACAGACTGTCTTCAAACCAATTTCCATTCAATCTGTCATTCCTTTGGGGGTTCATTAGACCAAGCTGCTTCTGAGATGAGCCCCCACCCTGAGTCTCAACCCCTCGGGTTCCTAGCCGCTCCAACCACCGAACCCTAAGCAACCCGCTCGACCCCTTCTCATCCCTCTCCCCTCGACCCCTCCTTGCACCATGATCACATAATCATCTCTAACTTGGTGCGGTTCAGGAGAAGATCCGGTTTGTGTTGAAACGATCATGTAAATTATTTAAGTTATGTATGTTACAAACCTTAACTTAAAAGTAAGTGAAACAAAAACAACTCAAAGTTGAAGATTGGTTTCAAACAGGAAACAAAATCCTGTAACAACATAGCCGAGTGAAGCTTTCAGCAGGCTTCTTATTCACTTTCTGAAAAGTAGATGTGTAGTGAAACAAATAGTTTTATTTTTAAATCCCTTTGAATACAAAACTGTCACGTGGTGTGCAGCAACAGAACACAGGGGGAACACTGAGAAAGAAGAAAAAACAAGAGAGATTACATAATAACAGCATAAATTTTACACATTTATGTTGTTTCAATTCTTTTAATTGTGACTGTTGTTCATTGTTCATTGTTCCATGTTGAGCTTCATGAAGATTCATATCATCTGAGCTATGGTTACGTGCGAGTTCATTACCACTAATGAATCAGACTAATGCTCTCTTCTGATTAAGTCATAGTTTGCTCACCACAGCCTCTGTGTGTTTTAATGAACTGCCAGATGAACAAAAGACAGTTTCCTGTCATGGTGAAAAATTAAATTATGTTTTGTTGTTGTGAAACTTAAAAACACAATTCAACGTTTTCTAAATGATAAAACATCTTAGTGTCCTGGCCAAGACAGGCAGCAGCACAAATAAGGCGTGTTGGTAAGACAGATCCGTAGGTAAGAATTAAGCAGTCCATCAGTTGGATCATACAGAGAGAAATGTAGAGTAAGAACATAAAAATGGCGGCGGATCAGGGTTAGAGGGTCCTTGGGCAAGACACTGAACTCCAAATTGCTCCTGGCCGAATAGCCATTGGTGTGTGAATGTATATAAATTACTTAATTTCTGCTTCTGATGAGCAGTTCACACCTCGCCCTCTGTTCATCAGCAGGTGTGAAGGTGCATTCATTTTGTAGCACTGGACACAGAGGTAAATCTACAAATACAAGACCAGGAGTCTCATTTATAAAACTGTGCGTAGAAACCTCACTAAAAGTGTACGTACACCCAAAAGCCAAAAATAGTTAAAAAATATTCAGACATAAAGTGGATGTAAAAAAAGAAAGTAGCCTACATATTGTTTGATGCAGCTTGTTCATAAACAAAAGAAAACTCCGAGTTTAACATATTATATTATTCTAAAGAAAGACCGTAGGTAGAAAGGTAAACACTATTGTTGATCCCATCAGACAAACACCTGTCAGCTCCCGCTGCCAACAGCCGACAGCCAGAAACAGTGGGTATAGCCTACTTGTATGGCAGGTTCCGCCAGGTTGGTCTGTCAATGCTGGCCCCAGTTCAGCACACAGGTCCAAGAGCACGACTCTAGGGAATCTAAATTAAAGTAGCCAGTCACCATCATGGGCCAGGAAATCCTCATGGACACTCTCTAATCCTTCCACTTGCGTTTTCCTCTGCAGTGCCATAGCACAGCCATGCAGCGTTACGCACCAGTGTCACGCAGTGTTTATATGTGTACAGCAGTCATACAGAGCAGGCTTCACACCTCGCCAAAATGATGGCTTCAGTCAGTAGTATCTCCACCCTGGGAGATCATTTGAAGACTGAGTTTTGACAGGTGAACACACGAGTTTGGCTGCATCATGAGGGCTGATGATGAGGATGGAGAGTAACGACTGTGTGAGAGCTGTCCATGGCTTTATTTCCACACATTTTTAATCTACACAGTCCACATGTGCAGGTGGTGAAGAGATGCAGGTCTTTTTTGTGCTCCACCACGGCGCTGACAGGAAAGTCTGTTCACTGCAGAGATTTTACACAACTGAAAACTAAATGTGCACAGAGGATATGATTAAAAACTACAGATGTTCTTTTCTGCAATCCTTAATGGTCTTTGATGTTATCTCAGATTTTTTTACAATGATAATAATTCCATCAATTTAAAGTCTGAGAAAGACTCAGGCGCTAAATTCACGTCTAACAGCAATATATTATTAGAAAATCACAGCTCAGGAGGTAGAGAGTGTCTCCCACAATCAGAAGAAGCTACCAGCTCAGGTTTTCTGTCTTTTCTGCTAAATGCACTTTGAGCATCAGCTGACCAGACCTGCCAACACTCTCAGTTTCCCCAGTGTTTCAAAGCCATCTCCTGCTGCTCAGCTGTTTTCTTGTTTCTCCTGGGAAACTCCCAGAATTTGCATGTCCCTTTAAACTTTATTAGTGATTATGCACAGATCCACCCAAGTTTATTATTCTATGAAACACATATCTACACACACATCCAGACATTACATACAGTTTAAACCCTCCTGTCACTGCAACCTGCCAACCCACAACCTGATCCAAGGGCTGTGTGCTCATCTGTTCTCTGCAGGCAGACGGGCATCTAACTTACTGTTAGCTGTTGTCAAAATGTCAGGGCAGGACGGTGTTCCAGCTAAAGACATCTGAATACAGCTGTACATTTAGGCAGAGTTGAACAGTTTATATGTGTTGGTTACAGGATTGTGGCCATGCCTATTTCAAAGCCTATAGCTTTGATTTAAATATGAGGCCTGTTAGGAAAAATGACGTGAGCCAAAAACAAGAGTGCTGTTAAGGACTCTGGCAATATCGTCCATCGACAAGGGACAGACAGAGGCAGCAGGATGACTTCTGTGATTTACTGATGATAGTATATTACAGGCAGGTACACCATCCGAAGCACAGCGACAGGTCTGTTTCTGATGTAACCAGTCAGCTAATCAGCTCGCTCACCATAATATCTGACCATCATTATCTTCATCAGCACAGTTTCCTAAAAGTTTAGAAGAAGAGCCCAAACTGTGAAAGTAGATCATATGTTGGGAAGCAGTTTTATTTATGGATCACTTTTAATACAAAACTACAGTTTTACTTGGTGGGCAGCAACAGAACACAGGGAAACACTGAGACAGAATAAATGCTAAAGAGGGAATGGATAATCACATTTATGTTGCTTCAATTCTTTTCTTTTTGCAGACGCAAGAAGGAACGGAACTGAAAGAGGTGAATACAGCCACACATGTCTGTATCAAAACAAACCAAATACATGGTTAACAGATGGAAAAAATGTTTTGATGTTGCAAAAGAACCGTTCACACTGTGAGATGATGTGAGTCAACATATCAGCTCCCAAAGGCACAAACATGCTGTTGGGGAACAGAAAGGTTACAAAGCATCTGGGCAGGTTTACAGGGAGTGACTGATGAGGAGAGAGAGAATGGCTGAGCAGGTGAATGAGGAATTCTGGTGAAAAGGTCTGAGACCATCTGGTGGAAGGATGGAAAACTGTAATGGAGAGAAGGGACAGACTGAGACAGACATGACTTTCCTTTATGATGTTGTTAGGTCATGGTGGAAGTCCTCCCTCCCTGATCTCTCTGAGCTCAGCTTGGTGTGTCACTGTGAGGAGAGACAGGATTAAAACATTCACACCAAATATTACCTCTGTACTTATTCTGTAATCTGTTCCAGGTGAGACGCTGACTGATGTTCTGTTTTTCTTATAGGTGGACAAACCTCTTTTGAAGAAGAAGTCAGGTCCATCAAACGCCCCAATAAACGCTGGCAGACTTTGATGTTTCATTTAAACAACAAACTGCTGAGAAATGCTGCATGAGCTTTATTCACCAAAATTATACTGAGCTTTAATCTAAACTGTTTATCAGGGACGCAGCTGCAGTTTCTTTGCTTTTCTGATTCATAATGTTCTTTTTAAAGAAATGTTTCCATCATGGTTTATATTTTCTGTGTTCAGCCTTCAGAGTTCTGTAGAAGTTAATCTGATGCTGTAAATAAATGTTTAAATTAGGAGAATGGTGGTGAGGCCAAGAATGAGTTCTACTGATGCTCCTGAAACTAAACCACCCTGAAAGGACCAGGTCTGAAGGACTGAGAGATTCAGAGACTGAAAAGATGGAACTCTGCTCTGAGCACAGAGGAGAGCTTCCTGTTACAGAAACTCCTCTGTCTGTGAAACCAGCTGTTTAAAGTTGACCTGAAGAAAAAAGAGAACTTCACCTTCCTGTTTGCTCTGTTGAGTTTGACTTTGTATCAACCTGTTAATCAGTTTTACTATGTTTATTATTATAGTTTTTTATTTCATTCAGTTTGTTGGTCATTAACCAGGTTCAGCTGTTTGGACGTAGGAACAATAAGATAAGAAGAACTTTTACTTTGTAGGAGCTTCTGCTTTGTGCTTTTACTTAATAAAACCAAATCGATGGTTTTGATCTATTGAAAGACATTTTTCTCCTTTTCTCCTTCTTCAGCTGAGACTCAGGTTTCTTCATCAGCTCCTCAGTGAGGCCCCTCATATTCTACAGTGTCTCTCATTGTGCAGAACACGGCTTTCTTTTGATGGAAATGATTTTTTCTCTAATTTGCATTGGTTGCTCTTTGTTTTATGTTGTTGCCTGACGATAAATTCATTAAACAGAATGTCGGTGGTGAAACTGATCTTGGCTTTCACTCCCTAAGCTGCTGGCTGTTATTTATTCAGGAAACAATAATTGTTGAGAGGCATAGGAAGAGAGCAAATATGGGAGGGTAAAACAGTCCTGTTGGGTTTTCTCCTTTTATATGAAGGCTCATCCTGCTTCAGTCAACAATAAACAAAGAATTTTTGCTACAGTAATTATTTTATAATTATGTTCACTGTGATGTGTTTGCCAAGCAAAACAAGATATTTGGACCCAAATGGACTCAGGCAACAACAGTAGGCTAGGCAGCAAATATGAACTTATAGATACCAACACGCCAGAGATGGGGACTCGAGTCGCACTTAAGTCGCACACACAGTGACTTCAGACTTGACTTGGACTCGAGGTGCAGGACTCGTGAACAATGTTTATTTTTTAGGAAACTTCTGATGAGCTTGCTGTTATTCCCTCCCTGCGTTACCTATAACCTGCCTACGTAACACGTAGAGAGGACAACAAACAGCAGCTGAGCCATTCATCATAAACTTTGGCTTAAAAACTTCACACAACAAGAGCCAAACAAAGAACCTGAGGTCAGTGAACATGTTTAGCTCAGCATTGGCCAACTTCGTGGGGGAGACAGAAAGTGAGTGAAAAACACCCCAAATATGTCCAGAACTACAACCATGTAGTTCTAACAGATTCGTTTGTCTCTTGACGCGGGGGGGTGAAGATCTCCTGCTCTGACTGCAGCTGAGAGGAACTGTTGCGTGAGGACTGGGTCACCTGTGAGTGCTCTGGGACGGGGAGGAGCCTGTGGAAGCACCTGCTGCTGCTTCAGGAGAGTAAGAACGATACAACCTTTCAAGACACAAGTGGAAAAGTGGAAAAAGAGTAGCTAGAGGGGTCTGAGAAGTCATGAAACACAACAACAAAGTCACAAAGTTGGCAACACTGCTCACCCCACCACTGCATTTTAAAAAAGAGATGAGAGGAAAAGAAAGAAAAACATCAGAGAAAGAAGAAGGAAAAATACCACAATAAACAGAAGGTACAAGCCTACAGAGAACCTGATTAATAATGAGAACTATAAAACCCAACAAGTGAATCTCACTTGAATACTTTGAAAACCATGCTACAGCTTTCTTCCATAAACAGGAAAAGACTGGTTTCCTGTAGGTATATTCAGAGGTTATCATCAGCAGCAATCAGCAGATGCAAACTTTGCACCAGAAGAACTTTTTGGCAGAATTTGCTCTGAAACAACTCAGCACCTATATCACAATTTTTGTGATTTTCATTCACAATAATTTGCTTGACATGGATTTGAAGTGCTTTTGCAAAAAATTTTTATACCTGCGATGTCTACATGGCTTTGCCATTTTGGATTTTGTTTGTTTTACAACTGGGAGTGGACAGGAAATTGCAGAGGATCTTTGAAAATACATGCACGTACTCTGTTTTGCATCACATTATCAAGGCAGCTCTTATTGGTCTGCTGTGGGTTGTATCTGTGTTAAACGATGGAGATGGTATGTTTGTTGTCGAAATGATCAGTCTGACAAACAGAAACATTTAGCCTGCAAAGCCACGAGTGAAATCACAGCTGAGGAACAACAAAACATCACTAAACTACATAGAGTTTGAGAAAGTTTTGGTGAAGTAGATTATATGTGGGCTCTAATTCTGTGATAATTGTCATTCTCAACATGCACAGGATGTGTTGGTGTGGTTAGTTACTGCAGAACACACATAGAAACAAGGCTTTGTGGAAAAGTATTCTCATATTGTACATTTGGTGCATTAAAAGTTCAGCCTGAAACAATAAACTCATAATTTCAAGGTAATGGAATAAAATGATTCCTGTTTCTGTGCTGATAATTTCTTTATCTTGGTTGCCTCTTTTTTAGATTATTGGCATCTATCTGCTCTTGGGGACTGTTTGTGGCTGTCGTAATGTCATCGTGTGAAAGGAAATGCTGTGATGATACAACTTACATGGTGAGCAGTGACAGAACATGGGAAACACAGAGACAGAAGAAAGACTTAATGCGGGAATTGATAATAACAACATTAATTGTACATTCTCAATAAAGACAAAACAGAACTCATGGTGTTTGCCCAACAGTCACTTCTCAAAAAGGTTGGTGACATCATATTGGATGTGGATGGCTGCTCAATCTCTGCATCCCCTCAAGTACGCAACCTGGGCGTCATTATGGACTCCACCCTCTCCTTCCAACAGCACATCAAAAACACTACTAAAACTGCCTTTTACCATCTTAAGAACATCTCCAGACTCTGACAGTGGCTCTCCAACTCTGTAGCTCAGACCCTCATCCACTCCTTCATCACCTCCCGACTACTGCAACGGTATCCAGAACTCTGCGGCTAGGATGCTCACCCACACAAAACTTGGACTTTACATCACTCCCATCCTGAAGAAGCTCAACTGGCTGCCAATTAAGTCCCAGATCAAATATAAAATTCTCCTACTGACGTACAAATCTCTCCATGGACTTGCATCTCAGTACCTCACAGATCTACTCCATCCCTACACTCAGTCATGGTCCCTGTGGTCCTCTGACAAGGACCTGCTTGCTGTCCCTAATTCCAGGCTCCGGACATTTGGTGACAGAGCTTTCTGTGTCGGTGCACCATCAATCTGGAACAAGATTCCTCTTGCTATTTGCTCTGCCTCCTCTATCATAACCTTTAAAACCCAGCTTAAAACATACTTCTTCACTGAGCCTTACGGAATCTAATCTCCCCTGGCCAGATCAACAACAGGTGCAACAAGAGGAGCAACAACAGGGGCAGCAAGAGGAGCAACAGGGTCAACAGCCAGAGCAACAACAGGGGCAACAACAGGGTCAACAGCTAGAGCAACAGCCAGAACAACAACAGGGGCACAGGTCTGTTTCTAAGCCAACAAGTCAGCTAATCAGCTTGCTCACCATAATATCTGCTCAGCTGACCATCATTATCTTCATCAGCACAGTTTCCTACAATCTTAAAGCTGAAACTGTGAAAATAGATCATATGTTGGGAAGCAGTTTATTTATAGATCACTTTTAATATAAAACTGCATACAGGGGAATACTGAGACAGAAGAAAAACAAAGAGGGAACAGATAATAACAGCAGTAAATGTCCACATTTATGTGACTGGGAATTCACTAGGGAATTCACCGTGGTGGTAGCCATTGTTGTTTACATCCCAACACCTGCTTGTAGTTCCTTCTCTACACCTCCTACCCCATTAGCAGCCCTGCCTACTATTCTATATCCAGCTCAGGTCAATAGGATGCTAGGCGGACTGAAGACAAGGAAAGCAGTGAGACCTGATGATATCAGTCCAAAGCTATTGAAGACCTGCACTGCAGAGCTATGTGGTATTTTAACACATTTGTTGAACCTGAGTCTGCGTTTACAGAAGGTCCCCAGACTGTGGCAAACATCTTGCCTGGTCCCTGTTCCAAAGAAAAATCATCCAATCCACCATGATGTCAGGACTAGTGTGTCAACTCAAATGGACCCTTTACAGTTTGCTTATCAGCCCAACATCAGTGTTGATGATGCCCTCATCTATATGCTGCAGAGGGCGTATACACATCTGGACACCCCCGATGCATCTGTGAGGATCACATTTTTTGACTTTTCGAGTGCCTTCAATACCATTCAGCCTGGACTGCTGGGGGAAAAGATGGGCAGGATGAAGGTGGCTCCATCACTGGTCCTGTGGTGTTTGGACTATCTATCCCTCAGACCACAGTATGTACGTCTGCAGAACAGTGTCTCAAGCACTGTTCTTAGCAGCACAGGGGTGCCACAAGGAACTGTGCTGGCTCAGTTCCTGTTTACCATCTACACAGCGGATTTTCAATACAACACCGACAGATGCTTTTTGCAGAAATTCTCAGATGACACCACAGTTGTCGACCTTATAAGAGGAGGCGATTTCTTCATTTGAATACCACAAAAACTAAGGTGATGGTGGTGGTTTTCAGGAGGGGTGATCCAACCAACACCTATTACCATGGGGGGCAGTGAGGTGGAGCTGGTGACTACTCACAAGTACCTTGGTGTACTGCTTGACAATAAGCTGGACTGGAAGAACCATATGGAGGCTGTGTACCGAAAGGGGCAAAGCCGACTTTATTTCTTAAGGAGGTTAAGGTCATTCGGTGTCTGTCAAACCTTGCTCCGCAGTGTCTATCCAACAGTGGTGGCCAGTGCTCTGTTTTTTGCTGTGGCTTGTTGCGGAGATGGTGTTCGCACCGCAGACAGAAACAGAGTGGACAAGCTCATCAGGAAGGCCGACTCGGTGGTTGCGGTTGAACTAGAGAGGGTTCAGCAAGTGGCAGAGGCCAGAACATTGAATAAACTAAGATCAATATTGATTAACCCTACGCACTCAATCCACCACCTGAAGGTGATAAACAGCAACACCTTCAGTCAAAGACTGAGGGTGACAATGTGCAAATCGGAGCGGTATAGGAAGACATTCATACCAGCTGCTATACGACTCTATAATGCACAATAATAACTTTTTATATTCTTATATTATTTTATGTTTGTTTTATGTTGTATCCGTGGTTTCTTAATACATGTTGTTTGTGACATCAGTGAGAAACATTTACTATCTCGCTGTGATCAGAGGTGGCCACACAACTCATGCTCAAGTAGAATTAATTGGCAAAACAAAAACTCTGCTAGTGGTCACAGGGCCCTATTTTAACGATCTAAGCGCATGGCGTGAAGCACGTGGTACAGTTGCATTTAACGGTGGAAAAAATCCATCAGTGCACCAGCGCATGGTTCAAAAGGGTTGTAGTTACAGTACTTACTTGTACAACAGCTCAGGGAGGTCTTTCTTACCTGACATTGTAAATATTACAATATATTTCCCATATTCATGCCTGATATTCAAGAATCTGGAAATACTTCTGACACCCCAAAAAATAGACCATACCATTTCCTGACTTTGATGTAAGCTGCTTTAATACGCTTAACTTTCCCACCTGAAGAGTTTCGTTATTAGCATTTATTTTACTTTAATTACTTTAAATGGTTCACTCCCCACTGTGTCCCTGAGCAAGACACTTAACCCCTACTTGCTCCAGAGGCGTGCGACCTCTGATATGTATAGCAATTGTCGCTTTGGATAAAAGCGTCAGCTAAATGAATAAATGTAAATGAGCCAGCTGAGAGCCCACCCTGTCATTTCATTTCCACTATATCATTTCATATCTTTCTCACTTTTCGCCAACACTGGTGTTTAGGATTATTTATTGTAGATGCACATTTTCATATCAATACAGAGTTCATTATTTCATTTTAAGTATTTTGTGAGTCTTTCTACAAGAAACATGATATTTGTTTTCACTCTGGAATTCAGGAGTTTTACCTGCCCAGGTAAATGTTAAAATCCAGGTTTGTTATTTCAAATGTATTCAGTTTTATTTATATAGCGCCAATTCACAACAAAATGCATCTCATTGCACTTTTTATACACAGCAGGTCTACACAGTACAAATTCCCAATTCCCCAACAGTCCATGACAAACTGCTTTATGGAACGCAGATTACATTTCATTCACAGCCAACATGAGCAGGAGGAAAGGAGGTATTTGCTAAAAAAAGTTGAAACTTAACACTTAAAATGAGAAGAATAAGGAATTAATCCCCCCCGGTTGTTACTGTATATTTTGCTCCCTGCCCTATTCTGGTTTCTTTATTGTGTTTTAGTGGTGTATGAGTGTTTTCTTTAACAATTTACTTTCATGACCAGACAGGCTGTTCTCAGTCATTTCAAACGTTTCCATGTGCATTAAAGTCACATCACATATCGTGGGGCATTTAAGCAGCGAAACAAAAAAACTGTAGTTATAACCGTGACATAACAGACAGAGGAAACAGAATTCAACATTTAGTGTCTGAACTAATTTAGACATTCTGAGGGAACTCAGGATTGATCAGGAGGACGGCTGCTTTACTCCAAACAGTTTCACTGGATGAACCTGACTGAGTGTGAGACCTTTTGGATGTGTAGAAGAACACAGAACATTATTAATGGGAGATTTTAATAATCAATGAAGTTACACTGCTTTGCAGCGTGCATATATTTCAGAGTAATGCGATCTAAAATAACAAAAAACAGTGAAATTCTGCAACCGTAGACTTTAGCCGGGGTTTCTTTTGTCAATGGCGTAATCGCTTTCTGCTGCTTCAAGATAGCAATGAGCCAACAATTAGCATGACCTACTGTACATCCTGGGAAAAAGCAAATGGCTGTTCGTTTAATGAATGCATGGAGCAGATGAAAATAAACATAGGACATCTTTGTTGCCTGTAAATAAAATGTTTTTCTTAATACATAAGCATTCATTTATTTTAGCACAGAATGCTACAAGTGTTGTATAATGGGCCTTATTATACAGTTGCATCTTCCTCAAGGGAACTTTTACCTAATAATCTTTATAATTTTTATCATAATACATATGGACCTAGGTCACTCACAGCATTGTTTTCATTGTGTCATATATTTTTTATATTTTTCTCTTAATATTTATTGTCTTTCACTAACTGGTTGTGATAATTGCACAAGGAGAAGGTGGACACGTATGCTGTAGAAAAATGTATTTATTGTGTTGTTTGTTAATAAACTTTGTGTTACTCAAACATTTGTCATTATGCCGAAAAATGTTTTTGTAAGCAGTTATGGCAGGGCCCTACGTTTACCTTTCACCTTTTAAGGAATACATGTGTCCTTGGACAACAATGAACTTTATTTGGTGGCAATTTAATAGTGAAAATGAATGCACAGATTGTAACAATAATGAACAATGCATGACACACAAAACAAGACCAGAACAGCTGCAACATTGGAATTTTTTTTAGTTCAGTTAATTTTAAAACTGTAAAACTATGTACATGTGAAGATGGTGCGAAGTACAGCGCTACAGTGACAGGATACATGCAGATTTCTGAGGAGTAAGATTTACATGTAGCACAACAAGGAAATTATTGGCCTGAGCAAAAAGAACACACATGCTAGTGGTAGTGTTTTATCTTGCAACTTTACATTTCAAACTGTGTGAAGATCGTTTGGTTTGCTTTTCACTGAAGGTGAAACATCTGCTGCTTCAGGTCTCTTCTCTGAAAAATGTGAAGGAAATCATTGTGAGCTAGTCAGCTCTTACTGATAAAGACGTTTCAGGAAGCAGCAAGATTGATTGAATCCCGGCTGGGGAGATAAAGACAACAGTAGTACAGTGTGGGAACAATGTGCACTGCCAAACCAAATATAAAGGATACGTCCATCCATCATCAACCGCGCATCCTGCATGCAGGGTCGTGGGGATATAAAGGATACAGGCAGGGAGTGTTTTCCTTCCTTGACTTCCTGTGCACATAAGGTTATTGTTCACCTCCCTGTACATGTGGGAGGATTCTAATGTCTAGTGGTTCAAAAGAAACTATACTAAAAGAATTTAAAGGACAGTTTTACCATGCACGTACATGCATGTGCATGGAGTACATACACACTGTGCTCGTGGTTTTTGTGTGGATTCTGTGTGTGTGAATTACAGGAGGTGAGATGACAGTACAGCGTGAATGATTACCAAAAAATAACCATAGTTAGGTACTGTAACTCCAGATTCTATGAGTATATGCGCAGTCGTCTAAGGCTATCGCCTGGGTTTTCCCCTATGTGAGCATGTGCGGCACTGAGAAAAGCTTGTCTACGCCCACTTTTGCTGCAGGCCTCTCCTACGTCTGCACCTTGTATATATACAACGGTGAGACCTGGCTCGGTTCCCATAGTGCCTTTTCTTCAGCACTGAGAACCAAGGTCCATTGAGACCTTCAACTTAGAAGGCTGCACCTATATTCGAATCTCGGGGTGGTGATGGCGCAATGGATAAGACTATGCCTTTGGTGTGAGAAACCCGGGTTCAACTCCCTACTGTGACCCATCCATCATTGTGTCCATGAGCAAGATCCTTAATCCCTAGTTGCTCCAGAGATGTGCTCTGACCTATATAGCAATTGTAAGTCGCTTTGGATAAAAGCGTCAGGTAAATGTAATGTAATCTCAGGCCAACTCAAGGTCCAGAAATGAGGGCCAATAGGGGGATGAAGAGGTTTTACTGCCCTGCAGTGGTTCCAACAGACAGATCACCTTATGTCAAGACCTGAGGACAGCAAGTGGAACCTGAGAAACACAACTCTGTATGTACTTAATCACATTATTACTTGAATTTGGCCGATGAACCGACGATCACTTGTACCGAAGTCAGTGGCATTAGACACTGTTCTGATTGGGGACTTTATAACCAAGCAGGAAAATAACTAACCATGAAAATCTTTATTCTCTCTAATTATTATCCATGCTGGGTATTTTCACATTCTGCAGGGGAAGATTGTATTCATATCAGGCCCTTTTCCAACTTTAAGGGAAGCAATAAATAACTCTTAGCAGACTCCTTGCCCTGAAAAACATCGGCGTGTCTCCCAGAAGCGATTCCTAGACAACAAGACTGAAGCAAAAATCATTTGAAATCATTTGGGTCGTACAGCTTTGACTGCTCTTTAAATGACAAGGTTGAAAATGTCAACAATACCTCGTCATCTGCTCTACTGCCTGCTGCTCTACTAAAGGTTAAAAAGAGGTCGACTGACAGAATCTCCCCAACGTTAAACATTGTTAATTTGATTAAAAGAATCTGCTGAGCAGCAAAAAGAAAAGGGCTCACAGTTCACTTTAATATATAAGAAGCCATGGCTGTCTGTAATGAAGCTATTTCCAAGGATATTGACCTGCTTCTCAACACTGACCTCAATCGTCTTGAGGAGCTGCTTGGTCTTTCTGTGTGTTAAACTGGTTCACACACCAAAGGAGGAAGTTCTATGTCAGTCTTGGAGATCATGTGTCACAGAAACATGACATCTGTTTTAGTGATGCACAAGAAGAGGTCTTATACATTGTGTTATATTCAAGACTGTGTAACACAAGATGTATTGTTACATCATTTTTTGAAATAAGTACACAGTGTATATGATGTTGTATGTTAACAGGGAAGACAGGGTTTGGTTGCTGTAATTGCTGAATGACCTCTGAGGCTGAAAAAGGTTTTGAGGCCAGGACGAAATGGGACAATCACATTTCCTTTGGCCAAATAATAACATTCATGCAAGTAAGTAACGATTACTGTTTATCTTCCCTTTAAGAAACAATGCAGCTGTTTCCTGTAATACCGGACAGAAAACATGATTCCTTGCCAGAGATCATGAAACGGTTTAGCTTTGTTAAGCAAGTGGGTAATTGTGTGGTTCAGAGTGCATTAAAGAGTTACAGTTTCATCTTTAATATGTATCTCATAGTCTACTTGTGCACTTAATCAAGCATTTTGATGTTCTGTGTATGGAGACATCCCAGGTGTTGGTCATTGATGTATGTTTAAATATGGTTCATTCTGTCTTGATGTGTGATAAACTATGAAACACAGTCAGGATGTGTGTCCAGCTCTTCTGGGAAGTTGGCTTGTTTTGGATCGGACAGGCAGGGGCTTATCTGATGGACCATTGCAGAGAAGGCAAGGACCTCTAGTGGGCCTTTATATACAGTGAGCAATTTTTTCCACACTGAATGTTGCAAAACAGTGAGGAAAAGAAATAAAGCAGAGAGGCTGCCAGCTGCTTTCAAAGCTGTAGTTTGCTTCTTTTGGGCTGGACCAGGGAAGAATTATACAAAGATGTGTTTTAGTTCTGGTTCTACTAAAACACACATTTATTACACACATGCTGATATGCCTGAAGTAGCCTTAAGTGTTTTTGAATGTGCATATGCCACCATTTCACCTTCTTAATAAATTAGCTTAATAAATAGATTAAAAAAAAACAGATAAAATAGAATGGATAAAAAAGATAAATTAGAAATGTTTGATTGAGGGGTTTTTGAGCATTAACACTTAATTTCCTGCATTCTGGAGACATTTTCTGCACCAATTTATGGTGGAAAAGTCTTTATTTTTATAAGGGGAAGGACAAAATGTGGGTGGCTGGTGACAAATCAGAATATAAAAATATAACAGAATATAATGCAGTAATCAGAAGCTTATTCTTTTTTACTAACTTACTTTTTTAATATAAAGATTTCTTCTATATTTACACTGCATTGCAGCTTATTGTGCAAATACACCTTTCTCATAGCATTTTTATTTGCTAATTAACATTTCTTGGTGCAGCTATTTTTCAGAACGTTTTTAACAAATGCTTTTAAAATGTAGCTGCTCCATTCTTACTTCACCTGTACTCTCCTCCTGCTCTCTGTCTGTTCCTCAGCACTGTCACTCTCACTGGGTTTCTCTGTCTCAGGCCTCCTCCTCTGCCTGGCTGTGGCCCCGGCTCTCCTTTACTCCTTCCAGGTCCTGTGCCTGCAGGGTAGGTTATGCAGCTGATGTTGAAGCTGTAGCTCCTGTACCAAACATATCAGTTATTTTTGGCCCACAACACAAGAAACAGCTTGAGCAGAGGGGGAGGGAGTGGGGGCTGGTAAGAGATGTGAATGGTCCAGCCCAATGTCAGTATAGGCCTGATGCTTTATGGGCCGATCGTTGGCCCATTTTTAAAAATCAGTTAGGCTATAAATAAATTAATTTTACGTTACACCGGCCCTAAAGCTTCGTCAGCCTGCCGGGCATTTGACCGGTAGGCTGTGCTAGATTACCCATGAGGAGACCCCCTTTAGACCGTCTCACAGACACACAGCCCGTCTGGGACTGTAGCCCAGGCCTGCTGATGAGACGAGCGCACTGCTCTTCATCAGAGGAAGAAAACCGAAACTGAAAACACTTGGGATCAAACAGAACCACGATTCCAGACAAATGGTCACTTCAGCACCTCTAATAAAGTGCAGCTCACAGCCGCTTCAGAGGGAACGAATCATCCTGGAGACAGTAAAACAGTAGAGTCTCCGAGCGTCAGGAGTCTGTGTCGCGGTCAGGCTCATGATATGCTCTCACTACTGTGCGGTGACTGTGCAATGCACGCTCTCTCTCTCTCTAAATGCAAACATGGAAAACATTTTTTGCTGATGTTGATTTACATTCGGGGCTACAGTCAAAACATCCGGGGCTAAAGTCCCAGAAAAATGACCAGGTGACGCCGTTGTTCTAGTTCCTCCTCCAGGTTGTGGATAGTTTTTGCAGTGGACAGATGTAGATTTAGCCAGAGCTAGGATGCTTTTGTGCCAACATGTGCTCCTTCCTGAAGCCTCTTCCTGAGAGCAACACACTACTTGTTCTGTTTTACTAAAGTTAGCATTAAAAATATTATAAAAATATATATGATATAAAAGTATCTGCGTCATTTCCACATTTTTAACTGTGCTCCTAAATTTATTTGTGTGCTCCTGAATTGAAAAAGCTTAGCGTTCACCAGCCTACCACTGCCCCCCTAACCTTTCAAAGAGGGTAGACACAGCACAAAAGCAGTGGCCAGTCCAGAAATGAGGTTTCTTTAGGTAGATTTATTAAGAAATTATATTTAATTAATGACAGATAACATGGAAAATGTGAGCCAAGAGTGTGAAACACTGTCACTGCAGGATCTACAACCCGATTTGGAAATCGATGGTTTTGGAGTACCGTTGTGACTTGATAGGGATCCGGCAGCAACAGGAAAATCACTCAGTGGTGGTCTATATTTATATGTAAATAAGAGTTGTAACACAGTTACGGTCAGAGAAACTGTGTGCGCCCCTGACATTGAACTTTTGTCTGTCTCTATCTGACGTGCCAAACTTTATAATGGGCGATTTTAATCACTGTAGGCTTGGTAAGTCGCTGAGTAACTTTTCTCAATATGTCACCTGCCCTACAAGACATATGAAATGTTTAGATCTCTGTTATGGCACCGTTAAGAAAGCTTACAGGTCATTTAGTAGAGCTCCTCTAGGTCTGTCTGACCATAACGTTGTTTATTTGGTTCGGGTTTACAAAACTGTTCTAAGGAGAACAAAACCTGAACGGCGTTTGGTTTCGGTCTGGTCTGATGAAGCTACACAGGAACTATTGGACTGTTATTCATGCACAGACTGGGACTTATTTAAGGAAGAGTGTTCTGATTTGGATGAACTTGTTGAGACTGTTTCTGCTTATATTAAGTTCTGTGAAAATGAAATAATTCCTAAAAAAGCTATTTCAATTTTTCCAAATAACAAACCATGGGTGTCTAAATCTGTTAAACATATTATTAATCAGAGAAATATTAGCTTTATGCAGGGGATGCAATAGTCTATAACAACCTGCAGAAACAAGTTAAGAGGGATCTCAAACTAGCTAAACTTAAATATAAGGATAAAGTTGAATCCCTTTTGAGCAGTGGCCAGTCTCGCCCTGCATGGGATGGTGTGAAGTCAATGATGGGCTTGCAATCCAATAAATATAAAACCCTCTCCTTCGATGGCAAGACAGAGTCTGATCTTGCTGATGGTTTGAATAGTTTTTATAATCGCTTCAATATTTATGATTTCACTAAAGAATTATCCGCGTTTAAGGAACCATGGGCAGAACAAAATGTGGCTATTAAAATAGATAAGGACAGAGTTAAAAGAATTCTTAGGGGGGTGAAGGAAAGGAAGAGCCCTGGCCCAGACAATATTGGTGGCCCGCCTTATTAAAAGCTGTGCAGAGCCACTGTCGGACATACTTGCCTTTATATTTAACAAGTCACTTCAGTTACATCGGGTCCCACATCTCTGGAAAGAGTCAGTGATTGTGCCTGTGCCGAAGATAAATGTACCCAAATCACTCGACGATTTTAGGCCTGTGGCTCTTACCTCTCTTATTATGAAATCCTTTGAGAAAATTATTAAACAGGAGATTATAGCAATGACAAAGTCTCAACTTGATCCCTTACAATTTGCCTATAGAGCAGGTAGAGGAGTTGAGGATGCGATAGGCAGCCTGCTAAATACAGTCTTTAATCATTTGGAAGGGCAAACAAATTTGTGAGATTATTATTTATTGATTTTTCATCAGCTTTTAACTACATTCAACCCCATTTTAGCAGATAGACTTTTAAAGAACTACAACATTAACCCAGGTCTAACAGCCTGGTTAGCTGACTTTTTAACTTCAAGATCTCAAAGGGTTAATGGTGTTTTATCTGGTAAACTTTTATCTTCTACTGGCTCCCCCCAAGGATGTGTCCTCTCTCCTCTTCTTTTTGTATTATACACAAATTAATGCCGTTCACATTATGATAGACAGATTTTAAAATTTGCAGATGATTCTGTCATTGTGTCTCTTTTAAATGAAAATGTGATTGATCATGGACCAATAGTGAAGGATTTTAATGAGTGGTGTAAGTGTTCCTTTTTAAAGATAAATGTGTCCAAAACGAAAGAACTAATTATTGATTTTATGAAACAGAGCCCATTTCTCCCACTCACTATCATTGATGGCCAGCCCATCGAGGTAGTACAAGAATATAAGTACCTTGGTACAAAAATTGACAGTAAGCCATATGTTTTGATTCTCACACTGATGCTGTTTTTGTGCTAAAGCCCAGCAGCAGATGTATTTTTATTGTAGATTGAGGAATTTTAACATTGACCCCACTCTGATGAAAATGTTTTATTCTTGTTTTCTTGAGTCTGTTTTAACTTTTTTTTTATCTGCCCGCAAGGAACAAAAACTGACTAGAGAGCATTGTTAGAACATGTAGCAAGATTGCGGGTATTAACTTCTCCCCCCTCTCCCACATCTACTCCAACAGAGTAGCCAAGAAGGCTCTAGCTATTGCAGCTGACCCCAGTCATCCCTTGTCCTGCCAGTTTAAGCTACTCCCCTCAGACCGTAGGTACACCATGCCCAGATGCAGGTCCTGGGGCGCCGTAAAGGGGGGGTAAAGGATGACGATTCTTGGGGCCCATGACGAAGAGGGGGCCCAGAGAAGCCCCCAATAAAATTGTGGTGCTAAAAAAAATATATTTGATGGTAAAAATTATTAACTTAAAATTATTCTATTTGCTGTTTCCTGGTGTCAAAAAAATGTATTTGTTTAGGAAACACAAACGTCCGTGGGCCCCTCTCCCCCTCTCGATTATCATAAAATGGTTCAGTCCGCCCAAATTGTATCCAGGCAACACAAGCAGCTTGACTTCACTTATAGCGCCGGCAGAATATCAACTCGACAGAAGAGGAAGTGAAAATGCCTCAGGACCGCCACGTGACAATGATCAGTAGCCTCACGGCACTTTTCTGTGCTGCACGACGCTTTGTACATGAGGCCCCAGGTCTCTACGGTAGCATTTTTCGACAAGTTAGCACTTTTCGATAGAGCAGGGTGCAGCGGGTGCACGGCTTTGCGTCACATGCAGCCGGTGTCGGCATCTTTGTACGAGGCTCCGCCCACTTTCAGCATCCTGCTGCGGTCCACGCTGTTGCAATGAAAGTTTTAATGAAAATTCATGTAGTTTTAGGAAAAGTCAGGGAGCAGCAAGGCTTTGTGATTTATTTAGACAAAGTTATTGACTATGCAAATTTCAAAATGGTCAAAATGATGCCTTGTTCGTTCTAGTGTTAAAGATAATTACCATACGTTTGAATGTTGCGGTTAAAATGACTGCTGGTGGCCGTTCTAGTGTTAAAAGTGCATGATAAGGGAACTCAATTTTCTCCCCATGTTAGGTCAAGAAAACGCTGGAAAAAATAACAATACACAGTTTTAGTTAAACGTTCAAAGCAGTCAAACGCACTATGTCAAAATCATGCCTCGTTCCAAACAGAAATGAAATGACCATTTGATGTATTATATATATATTATATATAGTATATGCAAGTTCTGCTTAAATTATTAGAAATTTTATATGGCCATTTTGTTTTATGGTGGTGTTTTCTTGCTGAGATTTTTTTTCACCACAGATTGTAATTCCTGTTTTTTAAATTGAAGAGTTTTATTTTGAAATTTCAGTATCAGTGTTGAAGCAAATAAATATAAATACATTTCATTGTATTAAGAGTGCTCAGTGTTTCCGTTACATTTCAACTGTCATGTTAAAAATATTAGGTTAGATTAGATTAACTTTATTGTCATTGCCATTGTACAGTACAAATATGTACAATACATACATACAAATATAAATATATGTGAATACACTATATATGACACATGTACAGCTATGCACAGTATATACATTATACAGTACTGAAGTAGTGCAGTATTACAGAGGACAAATTACGGGTGTGGACATGGGATGGAGTTCAATTGTCTGATTGACCTAAATATATGAGAATGATAGTCAAAATACCATAAAGCGCATGATTTTATGTAAATTAATAGGAAAAAAGTCTCAGCTGTGTTGGGGGCCCTGTCAAGATTCTTTTCATGGGGCCCAAAATCCTTAGCAGCGTCCCAGTGCAGGTCAAATAGATATAGAAACTCTTTTATTCCGACTTCGATCTCGATATTAAACAAATTGCCAGAACTGTCTTAATGTACTTAATAATTAATTCATTTTAATGTATTTTTAGAGACTATGTGTGGTTTAAACCTTGTGGTAATGTTGTGTGTTGTGCCTTGTGTTTATCTGCTGGCTGTACAAATAATTGCCCTTCGGGGACAATAAAGTAACCTTGACTTGACTTGGAGGTCATTAGTAATTTTCACCAGTGCTGTCTCTGTGCTATGATGAGCTCGAAATCCTGACTGAAAATCCTCAAATAAACTATTGCTATGTAGAAAGTCACACAGCTGTTTGGCGACTGCTTTCTCCAGGACCTTAGAGAGAAATGGAAGGTTAGATATAGGTCTATAGTTGGCTAATGGATCACATTGGATCACATCGAGTAGTGAAGTGCTGACTAAGGGTAAAACTTCTTTAAGCAGCCTAGTCTTGATGGGGTCTAAGAGGCAGGTAGATGGTTTAGATGAAGAAATTATTGAAGTTAGTTGGTAAAGATTGAGGGAAGCAAAGCAGTCTAAACATATAACTGGTTTTACAGCTGTTTCTAAAGTTCCTGAGTATTGAGTTAAGTCGGGCCAGTTGAGGGCAGGTCTTGGTGGATTTTGTTTCTAATAGCTAGGATTTTATCATTAAAGAAGCTCATGAAGTCGTAACTACTGAGAGCTATGGGAATACTTTGCTCAATAGAGCTGTGACTTTCTGTCAGCCTGGCTACAGTGCTGAAAAGAAACCTGGGGTTGTTCCTATTTTCCTCTATTAATGACGAGTAGTACGCTGCTTTGGCATTACGGAGGGCCTTCCTATAAGTTTTAAGACTATCTTGCCAAATTAAACGAGAATTTTCCAGTTTGGTGGAACGCCAATTCCTCTCGAGTTTCTGCGATATTTGCTTTAATTTGCGAGTTTCAGTATTATACCATGGAGCTAACCGTCTTTGTTTTAGTATTTTCTTTTGTAGAGGGGCTACAGAGTCGAGTGTTGTTCGCAGCGAGCCTGCAGCACTATCAACAAGATGATCGACTTGGGAGGGACTGAAATTCGCGTAAGAGTCCTCTGTTAATTTGATACCTGATAGTGAATTTAGAGCCGATGGGATCGCATCCTTAAATTTAGCTATAGCGCTATCAGACAGACATCTTGTATAGAAATTTTTGCCCAATGGAGGGTAGTTCAGCATTACAAGCTCAAAAGTTATCAAACAGTGGTCAGATAAAGAGGGATTCTGTGGGAACACTATTAAATGTTCAATTTCAATACCATATACCAGAACAAGGTCGAGGGTGTGATTAAAACAGTGAGTCCGTTCATGAACACTCTGAGAGAAGCCAATTGAATCTAATAGAGAGAGATAAATGCAGTACTAAAGCTGTCATTCTCAACGTCCACATGAATATTAAAATCCCCTACAATAATAACTTTGTCCGTTTTAAGGACTAAAGTTGACAAAAACTCTGCAAATTCAGATAAGAATTCAGAGTACGGACCAGGTGCTCGGTACACTATAACAAATAGAATTGGTTGCAACGATTTCCAGCTTGGGTGTGAAAGACTCAGAACAAGGCTTTCAAATGAGTTATAATTTAGTTTAGGTTTAGAGCTGATTACTAGGCTAGAGTCAAAGATAGCTGCAACTCCACCTCCTCGGCCTGTGCTTCGAGGAATGTGAGTATTAATATGACTGGGAGGGGTGGATTCATTTAGGCTTACATATTCTCCATCACCCAGCCAGGTTTCAGTAAGACAGAATAAATCAATTTCATAATCTGATATTAATTCATTTACTAGTACACCTTTAGAAGAGAGATCTGATGTTTAAGAGTCCACATTTTACTCTCCTATTCGTTTGCACTATTGCTCCTGTGGTTTTAATTTTTATGAGGTTTTTATTCACAGCTCCTCTTCTGTTTACCTTTGATTTAAATAATTTCAATGGTCGGGGGACAGACACCGTCACTATAGGGTTTTCACTAAGTAACTCCTGGAACGGAGGAGCAGAGAAGTGTGTTAAACTGCGACTCTGCGTAGGGTTTTGGGTGGGTAACTGCTGAATTAGAAGGGCAGAGAAGTGTGTTAGACTGCGACTCTGCCTCCTGGTCTCAATTCTCAATTCCAGTTACAACCTCGCTCGGCCAGCTGTTTGTTTACAACTAGCCAGGTTAGTTATTGATACGCCGGTTGATTAAAAAACGCATTGTGCGGTATTTCCTCACACTAACTGTAGCAACACGTCCACAGACAGCTGTTGGACAGCACTTTGTGTACGAACATTTCTGAAGCTGCCGGGTTTGCTTCTGGGAAAATTTACTTTTAAGAAGCTTCTCAATGGAAAATTCGACAAGACTAAGGTTGTTTGCACCTTGTGCAATGCGGAATTAGTTTACTGGAGTTCTTCCAGTCTCAAGTAGCCTAGTACCTAAACGCAAAGCACATCACACGCTACACACAAGTACATCTTATTGAACATGATTTATTTTCATCACCAATTATCATAGTAGAACAGCTTTCTCAAGCAGTTTGTGATGCATTTTTGGAAACAGGAGATGAGCCCCTGGTCTAATGCGCCACCTGGCTTGAAACCCGTTCGCACACATATTCTGAATGCCTTCGGCAGAATTCAAATGAGCCATTTTAATCTAGATTAATCTAGATTAATTTCAAGATTATAGTGAGATTAATCTAGATTAAAAAAATGTATCTATGCCCACCTCTAATATGAACACACCGACTCAACATTAATCTTAGTGACCTCCGATTGGCGTAACCGGGAGTCATTACCGCTGACGTGAATAACAATCTTACTGTATTTACATTCATCCTTAGCCAGCAGTTTCAAATAAGACTCGATGTCGCCCGCTCTGGCCCCTGGGATGCATTTGACTGGTCGCTGGCTTCGCTAGCTTCACGTTTCGCAAAATGGAGCTGCCAATGATCAGAGTTGGTTTCTCAGCGGGTGTGTCGCTGAGTGGGGAAAATCTGTTAGAAACGGGAAGAGATTGGTGATGGCCAGTGGGCTTTGAATGCTTACGACTATTCCTTCTTCGGACAGTCACCCAGCCACCCTTTCCTGGCTGCTCAGGAGATGCCGGGGAACGGCTACCAGAAGCTAACTCAGGCCGGTCCGCACCGACCGTCTACAAATAAACTACACTTGTTACACGTACCATTACCGCTAAAGGAGGCAGAGGAGTAACTGACCATCTGACACACCGAGCAGGAGAAAGCAGAAGAGCGAGAGGGAGAAGGAGAAGCCATCGCTAGGCTGCTAAGCTAAAGTCGCTAACGGCTAAGCGAAAGTATGTTAGCGTTAGCTACAAAAACTTTTGAAAACAACTGAGATTGAACAGCAGTCACTAAAGATGGAAAGAACTGTGAGTGCTTAGGCAAACTTACTGTAAGAATAAGTGTTGAGCGGACAATTGGCCGCTGTAATGAAAAATCTAACAATTTTATCTGGTATTTAGCGAGAGCAGCAAACAGGCTACCAACACACAAGCACCTTAAAGAGAAATGAGTCTTAGGTGTCATTTGCAGTCGGGGCGCTGGGGACATGGAGCCACCACTTTTTGAGAGTATTTGTTAAAAATGTTCTGAAAACATTGTTTGCACCAAGAAATGACAAAATAAATTTAAAAAATGCTATAAGAAATGTTTATTTGCACAATAAAGCCTGCAATGTATTGTAAATACAATGCCTATAAAAAGTATTCACCCCCCTGGGATGTTTCACTCTTTAGTTTCTTTTATACATGAAATCCTGGTCAATATAATTTAGCTTTTTGACAAGAATTTGCAAAAAAACCCTCTTTAATATCGAAGTGAAAAGGCATTTTTACAAACTGTCAATTAATTAAAAATATATAAGTTAAAGAAGATGAAGGATTTCAACAGACCAAGATCACTAATCATTTTAATATTGGAAACCTAAAGCTGCAGATGTTTGGTGTGGTCGGATCAAACCAACAGGCTGGCAGTGACACCCCCCCCCCAAAAAAAAGCTTAGCACTCATTGTGTCACTATACCACCGCACTTCACGCCATCTTCACATGCATCTACTTCTGTTTGAAAATGAATTCAACCCAAAAAAGACAAAACCTCTGGACGCTGATCTGTGTATTCATTCACGGTGAAATACTACAAGTAAAACAAAAAATTGTTGAAAGAGGAGGTCAATAATGTGTTTACAGTAACATCACAGTCAAACTCTTTTTGTGTGTTACCAATATAGAAGAATTAGCAGGTCCAGGTCTGGTATGGTCCTTTTGTAAACAACGACAAGCCAAGCTGCACCTCCGGCTCTGAAAAGTGAAGCCAATGCTCAGGTGCCAGGAAATACATAATCAACTAGCCCAGCTGCATGTCAACACCAACCCACCCACCCGTCAGGATGAACCGGAGCACAGCTCTGCCCCGCACCTACAGTGCACAACCTGAAAACTAACTTTATACTTCAGTCTTCAGAGGAGTCCGACAACCAGCTGACAGAAATGGGGAAGCATAGATCTGAGGCCAACCAAGCAAACCAGTGATGCAAACTGGTCTCTCCAAGCCAACCAGGAGGACCCCTGACCACATGTCCCGGGGAGAGCTGTTCCCCACCTCGAGGGAGAACAGCAAAGAGCAATGCCGGGGAGCTCCCTGCTGCCAGGTAGTTTTTATTTATTTTTATAGTTTTATTTTATTAGTTTTTTTCAACATTGCAACCTAAACATTCATGGCAATGGACGAGAAAGGGAGAGAGAGAAAGCAGCAAGAATCACCGTCTGATTCTTACTGCTGAATCATGAATAGCTGCAAGCATGTAGGCCTGGCTGTGAAAGTATCAGGCATGTTTGTCTTATTATTATAATTATACAAATTGAATTATTAATATTATCATATGTAGCCATTTTATACAATTAAGCTTCACACAACCGCTATTTGCGACCTGTGCTTTTCTTTTTGAGAAGTTGCGTGGCGCTGTAGAGAGCCCCCAGCTGCAGTAGTGCGTAATATTCATCCAGGCAGGCGAACTATCACGAACCATTCACAGCGCGTCAGCCGTACTAGCGGAACAACCTGTAGTACCGGAGACGAAGTGGGGAGCTGATGTCCTCTTTAGGGGAGCTGAGCTCCCACTGGCTCCCCCGTAGTAACTTTCCCCAAAGTTAAGTCTGTAAAGCAACAGTAAACATCCTTACAGCACAACAAAACTCACAACACTATTAACTGCCTCATTTTCATGTTGCTAAATTGTAAATAACAAAACAGTTGTCTATAATGAAGCCCGTCAGGACAAACGAGAATCAGATCCGCTGACAAAGCCAGTTAGCGAGAAATCTCCACAATCAATCGATGTTTTGTCCTGCTCTTTTTTTCCAGGCGATTTCGAGTAGCCAGGCGGTTTGAGTGACTAGTCAACCAATCACACACCCCGTATCAGACATGATTAAATGGTTGAAACGTGGACAAAAAACATGTAGTCTGATGCTGCGTTCCCGGCAACTCGGAACTGGGAAATTTCCGACCTCCAACTAGGAAAAGTACCCCGGAACGCCACTTGAAGTCGGATTTCCTACTTGTGAACTTCGGAGAAAAAATTTGTACCTCGACTTCACGACAGTAGCAGCTGAATGACGTCAGAAAACAATGTCAGCGCTCATGGAAGCTCACTTTGTAAATGGTAAACCATAAACTAAAGGCAACAAAACGTATATTTGCATGTATTTGAATTAAAATAATAAATACGATCATGCAGTAAAACTTGTTCTGCATGTATATTGATGTAGAAATATGTTTTACACATACGGTAGCTGGCTACAGTAAAGAATCTCATAAAGTCATCTTTTCTGCATAAAAGTTATTGTTAAAAATGTCAAAACATTAGGAAGTGTAACGGACAACATTGACTTACTTCAGGGCTACCAACTTGGGGAACACATAACTAGTAACGTATGGGCTATTTATTTCAGTTGTTGCAGTTAAACTGCCATCCTTTTAATTGACACCTAAAGCTGCTGAGGGTGCAACTGTGTGTTCACTTTGTCATGGTCATCCATGATTTCCGTTCACTTTCGGCGTCATGCACCACCATGCACCTGGAACGCTTTGATGTCGGAAGTCGGAAGTTTCAACTGGGAAATATCCCAGTTACGACCAGTCTCGAACGCGCCATAACGCCAGGCCTCTAGAAAATGTCCGAAACCACGCAAAGGTGATGCTGAAAACTCAAGGGAGAAAAAAAACAGTTCACTGGAGGCTGATGCAGCAGGTTGATATTACAGACTTTTCTTTTTTGCTGCTGTTACTTTTAATAATCTACTTTTAATTGCGCTACATTTTCGATTGATATCTTCATAATGTAACCAGTCTGTTATCTGCATCAGGCTTCATTAACCGAAATGAGCTGTCATCAGGCTGTGAGCACAGTTACACAGTAGAGCCCAGGTGTCGGGTGTTTGTCACAGTCACAGAGCTGGGCTGATGCAAACATTTTGAAAATGTGAGTATGTGGTAAAATTTCACAACTCTTACAGTTTATTTCTTTCGCTATGGTACTATTGACACAAGTATGTGGTAAGATTTCACAACTCAGATCATCAAAAAAAAACCTTTTTCTCTCAACTGTAAGTGCAACTGGCATTGACTGAGTACAAAAAATGCATGTAGAAAGATGTTTTGCATTGAAATGCATTATGTTCATACAAAGTACTTACAAATGTCTTTACAGTTTAAGGCTTTATTGTTCTATTAATACAACTGAAATCCAGCGAGTGCACACCATGCCAGTGGTGGCCGTGTTGGAAAGCAGCCTGCGTCGCTCTTTAACAAGGCGGCATCTCAAATACTTTCCCTTTTCATTAACGGTGCATTTAGTCTCTGCAGAGCAAATGTAGGCTACACACTGTGGCATCTCAGTCTGATGATCACTGGATTGATTCTGATATATTAACAGTTTCCTCACTTTTCTGAGGGACATTAGCCTGTTTCTTTCACATTGGTTAGTATTTGTTTTACAGCGTTGACCAACAGTGAGTCCGCTTTCACTCAGCAGCTACCAGCTGTTATTTACAGTGTTTATCCAGCCGGACGAACGATCACGAACCATTCACAGCGCGTCGACCATTCTAGCGACACAACCTGTAGTACTGGAGACGAAGTGGAGCGGACAGGGCCAGGACATCGAGGAGCGACCGGCCCCCTGCTGATGGTCGGTGATCGTTCTCTCTGGCTGAATGAAGTCTGACACTCCTGAATTTACGCATGGATCGGTGATGATAGAGAAATGTAGAAATAATGGCAATAAAGCATGCTGTCAATATTTCAGAGACCCCCCAAAATATCACAAATCATGCTTTTAGGGGAGCTAAGCTCCCTCTGGCTCCCCCGTAGTTCACACCCTGCTTGCAAACCACAATTAACTGACTGCAATTTATACTCTGCCCGTCATTATTATATTTGTAAATAACAAAACAGTTGTCTATAATGAAGCCCATCAGGACAAACAAGAATCAGATCGGCTGACAAAGCCAGGTAGCGAGAAATCTCTCATCTCCTCCACAATCAATCGATGTTTTGTCCCGCTCACTTTCTTCAGGCGATTTTGGAGTCGGCTCATAGCCAGGCGGTTTGAGTGACTAGTCAACCAATCACACACTCCGTATCAGACATGATTAAATGGTTGAAACGCGGACAAAAAACATGTAGTCTAACGCCAGGCCTCTAGAAAAAGTCCAACACCACGCAAAGGTGATGCTGAAAACTCAAGGGAGAAAAAAAACAGTTCACTGGAGGCTGGTGCAGCAGGTTGATATTACAGACTTTTCTTTATTGCTGCTGTTACTTTGCCTGAAGACAGTAGTGAGGACGCCTGGAGCAGGGCGGGTAGTTAGGCTTGTTACAAGTAATGTAAATTTGCAAAATGAATAAATAAGATAAAGTCATTGGCACATTTTCACGTTCCTTTTTTAAAACTGTACTTTTACTCTTTACTCTGGCATTTTCTTTAGGCCAATAATCTACTTTTAATTGCACGACATACAAAATAACCAGTCTGTAATCTGCATCAGGCTTCATTAACAGAAATGAGCTGTCATCAGGCTGTGAGCACAGTTACACAGTAGAGCCCAGGTGTCGGGTGTTTGTCACAGTCACAGAGCTGGGCTGATGCAAACATTTTGAAAATGTGAGTATGTGGTAAAATTTCACAACTCTTACAGTTTATTTCTTTCGCTATGGTACTATTGACACAAGTATGTGGTAAGATTTCACAACTCAGATCATCAAAAAAAAAACACCCTTTTCTCTCAACTGTAAGTGCAACTGGCATTGACTTAGTACAAAAAATGCACGTAGAAAGACGTGTTGCATTGAAATGCATTATGTTCATACAAAGTACTTACAAATGTCTTTTCAGTTTAAGGCTTTATTGTTTATTAATACAACTGCAATCCAGCGAGTGCACACCATGCCAGTGGTGGCCATGTTGGAAAGCAGCCTGCGTCGCTCTTTAACAAGGAGGCATCTCAAATACTTTCCCTTTTCATTAACGGTGCATTTAGTCTCTGCAGAGCAAATGTAGGCTACACACTGTAGCATCTCAGTCTGATGATCACTGGATTGATTCTGATATATATCAGAGGGTCCTCTTACGCCCCTGGGTAGCCTACAATTGCGTATTATGTCCATTGTAATAACAAAATGGAACCAGAGGAGAGGGAAAAGGAATTTCCAAGATGAAGGTGGATAATTTATGAGAAAGTAATAATCACAAAGTTAAAAAATATTTTTTGTAAGTAACATTGCTTTAGTGGATGGTTCTTCCTCTGTGGTGTTGTCCTGCACCGTTATGTTGCATTATTGCATATTATTATTATATATTATTATTATATATTATTGTATATTATTATTATATATTATATATTATTATTATATATTATTATTATATATTATTGTATATTATTATTATATATTATATATTATTATTGTATATTATTATTGTATATTATTATTGTATATTATGTGGGTCATGTAAGTTACAGCACACCAAATATTAACTCCATGTGAGACGCTGACTGACATTGTGTTTTTCTAACAGAGGCAGCCACTTTGTCCAAAGGAGAAGTCAGATGCATCAAACAGCCAGTAACAAAGGGCCGACTGATGTTTACGTTTACACAACATACTGAAATGTTGCATGAGCATTATTCACAGAAATTATTTTGAGTGTAGGGCGCCTGCTAGCTCGTGCCTTGTGCACATGTCCTAAATATGAAAGGCTTAGACTTTGACGCTGTGACCCGGGTTCAAGTCCAACAGGCAGACCTGTCCCGTCCTCCTCTCTCTCCTACATGTCCAGCCATTAATCTGAAACTAAACTGTTCGTCGTGGATGCAGCTGCAGTTTCTTTGCATTTCTAATTCATAATATAATGGCAATTTTCTTTGCTTTCGCTTTACTGATCTTTTGCCATCATGCACAGGTAGGGAATGAACACAAGATGATTTTCCAGAGGGATTATTGCAGTTGAGGTTTGTGATTTATTGCAGGAGAAAACTACAAATAAGTGAACATACCGGTTGTTTTCTTAACTTGTTTCCAGTTTTTAGCCGCTCTTTGGTCTGTTTGTGCTCCCCCTACCTGTGCCTCCCACTTCCTGTCACCTATGCCCTCTATATACAACCATGTGCATCTAATCACTGCCACCCAGTGTCCAAAATACTAATATAAATATATCTAAACAAAAATAAAATACCATGCCAACAATAAACATAAATGGCTCCTACACATAATGTTCTTTTTAAAGAAATGTTTCCATCATGGTTTATATTTTCTGTGTTCAGCCTTCAGAGTTCTGTAGAAGTTAATCTGATGCTGTAAATAAATGTTTAAATTAGGAGAATGGTGGTGAGGCCAAGAATGAGTTCTACTGATGCTCCTGAAACTAAACCACCCTGAAAGGACCAGGTCTGAAGGACTGAGAGATTCAGAGACTGAAAAGATGGAACTCTGCTCTGAGCACAGAGGAGAGCTTCCTGTTACAGAAACTCCTCTGTTTGTGAAACCAGCTGTTTAAAGTTGACCTGAAGAAAAGAGAGAACTTCAACTTCCTGTTTGCTCTGTTGTGTTTGACTTTGTATCAACCTGTTAATCAGTTTTACTATGTTTATTATTATAGATTTAGTTCATTCTGTCAGTTTGTTGGTCATTAACCAGGTTCAGCTGTTTGGACGTAGGAACAATAAGATAAGAAGAACTTTTACTTTGTAGGAGCTTCTGCTTTGTGCTTTTACTTAATAAAACCAAATAGATGGTTTTGATCTATTGAAAGACATTTTTCTCCTTTTCTCCTTCTTCAGCTGAGACTCAGGTTTCTTCATCAGCTCCTCAGTGAGGCCCCTCATATTCTACAGTTCTCTAATAAAGACAGAAATGCTGATCTGCGTCCCTGAAGAGAGCGACGAGCATTAAAGGTGTCAGTAGGCAGAGTTTCCTGGAACGAGGAGGAAACCTCTCTGTGTCCTTTAATTCTCTATCAGATACTAAAAGCTTTAGGAGGAGAGAGACCTGTAACACATGCTGACCCCCCAGGCCAATAACATGACTTTTATTTAAAATTTCTGGACTGTTTGAGTTTTTGTCTTTGCGAACTGCACCAGTTAGAAAATGAAAGTATCATCATCACATTGGTTCAATTCAGGAAGCTGAGCTTTAGGTGTGAACCTGCTCTAAGTTACAGGAAACAAAGAGCAACAACTTCATCAATCATAAAACATTTATCACACACATACTAATAACTACCAGACCCACAGATGAATGGATCCATGCAGCCATGAATAACTGATAAATGACTGAGGTGATCAGGTGAGTGGATAACTGTGACTGACAGAACAACTTAGTGAGACTTTATTAAAATGAAAATAAAACAAATTAAATTCAGATGTAGATGAAATGTGTAGTTTGAGAATGAAAACATGATTATTATATTAATAAAGATCCAGCGGGGTAATTTAATCCAGGCTGACACCAAATCTAATGAACAAGGAAGAGTCCAGGAGCAACACTGACACCATGTGGTCACCAAGACACACTGCATCACTGTGTGTGTGTGTGTGTGTGTGTGTGTGTGCGTGTGTGTGTGTATAAAGACCTGCTGTATAAACCCCCCAGGTCTTCACTTCATTCCTCACCTGATCGTCTTTTTACCTTTGTGCAGTGTTGGGAAGGTTATCTTGGAAACGTGATGGTTTACCCTCTTTAAAATGTGATAGTAGTGAAACTATTTCAACAGCAGATTCCCAGAATCCCTCTGAGCAGCAGTCACAGCGTGTCACGTATCCAGACGCCACTAGAGGTCGCTGCTGCTTCAGTGCTTCAGTTCAGGGAAGAAGATTTCTATCAGAGACTTTCAACTTCTTTTTACTGCACTGAATTACTTGTTTATGTAGCTTTCTTTACTTTTTTCTCTACATTTAGTTTCCAGGGATTAAACATTCAGCTTGTTGTTTGGAAAACTCAAATCTCTTCTGATATTTTCATTTTTTCTTCCACAACTGTCTTAATTTCATTCTGAAATTGTCCCCTGCTTCCTGGTCTCTGTTCCTCTAAATGGGACCATAATTTACTAAATGAACATCATGCTGTGTTGAAGAAGACTTGAAACTAGCGACTGAGACCATAAACTCATCAGGAAAGTGTTTACTGGGGGAATAAATCAGCTGAGAAGGAGAAACATTTTCCCATTATTTCTAATGGAGCCGGACTTCTTTTTGCAACCAGAAGAGTCGCCCCCTGCTGGCTGTTTGATAGATTGCAGGTTTAAGGGACTTCTGCATCGGCTTCATGTTGTAGACCGGAAGCTTCCTGCTGGGTTTGACCCTGTCCTCTCTTCTGGCTTTTTGGTTTACCAATGAATGATCTTGCCTTGCAAAAGACACAATCAGACACGGCCAACTCTTCTTTTGGCAAGACTTCTCATCTGCAACGTCATGTTCTTCCTCAAGCTAGAAAAAAACGTGATATTCATTGAATGGATCCAAGGGGAAGTTAGATGTGACGTGGTAGCCTTTTATTTTGTTTGTGGACCAGCTGAAAATGCCCCGTCTGCAAGTGAACATAATGTGTTTCAATGCAAAACATGTCTTTCTAGATGCATTTGTTGTACTTAGTCAATCCCAGATGCAGTTAGAGTTGTGAGAAAAGGGTGTTTTTGATGAGTTGTGAAACATTACCACCAATCAACAAAAACTGTAAATGCAACCTTCTGGTTTCTTTGCTCAGGCCAATAATGTTCTGTAAATCAACAGTATTTGTCCTGTCACTGCACCATCTTCGCGTGCATCTACTTTTGCACTTCTAAAATGAACTAAACCAAAAAAAATGCATTGTGCATTGTGGTGTACAAGGAGCTACAGTTTATGTGATCTATGCATCAGTTCTCACTAAATGACAAAATCAAAAACAAAAGTCAAAACTTAAATTTCAAGATAATACAGAAACCATTTATCACAAGTCATCTATCTACCGTGAGCTCTTGGTGGAAATTTTGGTCATTAATGTGTTTGCAGTAACATCACAGTCAAGCCAAAATAGAATAATTACTTATCCAGTGTTATTCCATCAGATCAGCCTGTGTTTTATCTGAACACAGTGATGCTGTATTATAAAAACGCTGAGCACAGCTGAGGTTGGAATAATTATATTTAAGTCGTTATCTTGAGGGTTTTCTCAAAATTACCTGATAATAAAATGTTATTTTGATGAAAGTTGTCTTGAGTAAATTTGATGTCACTTAACCAGTCTTAAAGTAGAGAAATTAAATTTAAATTTTAAGAGTGCAGTAGCAAATCCTTTTGACTCAATGCTTGTGATCCAACATATTTGTCGTGCTCAGCGTGCACAGGATGTGGTGGTGTGGTTAGAGGACTCATATCTGGTGGTTGTGTTATTCCAAGACATAAACTCATGATCTCAAGGTAACGGAGGAAAATGATTTTGTTTCAGTTTCTGTGGTGATAATATAACCACATTTATTTCCTTTTTTTCAGATTATTGGCATCTCTCTCCTCTTTGGTATCCTTCTGCTGGCTGGTTTAATTTCATCATGTGAAAGGATGAAATGCTGTGAGGACTCAGCGAGCTGCAAAAGAAACAATCTACATTACAAAGTGATCTTGAAAGAGGAGAAAGGTGTGCTGAGAGAGAATTTGACAAAAGCAGCGAAAGAAAAGTTGACTGAAGAAGTTGAGAAGAAAATATGTGGCAAACAGTGGGAAGGCTGGTTTGATGTGGCTACAGATCTGATTAAAGCTGATTCCACCCGGCCGACACTGAAAGCAGAGGAGCAGGTAAATAATCAACTCCTGTTGGATCCATGTTAAGCTTCATGTGTTCTTACCTGAATCAAAGCAGACCATTTTTCTTTCAACTTTCAAGAGTCTGAGTCGTTGCCGTTTGAACATAGTCGATTTGGTTTTGTGAGCTCTCATAGAGGGACCATCTTAGGACATGAGATATGAAGGTTTGAATGCTACATGTACCGAAATTAAAAGTAGATTACTGGCTCAAAGAAAATACTGCAGTAAAAGCAGGCTAGTTTGAAAAAGGAAGGTGACTTATAACCAGTGACTTATTATTTATTTTCGTAAATTTGTTACTTGTAACAACTTACTACCCAGCCTGCTGCAGGCGCCCTCACTGCTGTCCAACTTTGTGCCCAACTTTGCTGCACCCGCCTCCAGCAAACTCTTTTCTTTCTCCCTTAACCTTTCAGCACCAGCTTTGCGTTGTGTCACGTGGTTTCTATATGCCTACATCATTTCTGTACGCGTTTCTACTGTTTATGTATGTGTGATGTGGATGTGATGTGTAATTGGTTGACTAGTAAACCGCACCGGCTATGAGCCAACTCCGAAATCGCAGGAAAAAAGTGTGGGGGACAAAACATAGATTTTGAAATGTGTGTGTGTGTGTGTTGTGTGGGGGGGGCTGCTACTCGTGAAGTCGGGGTACAAATATTTTCTCTGAGTTCACAAGTAGGAAATCCGACTTCAGGTGGTGTTCCATGGTGCTTTTTCTGGTTGGAGGTCAGAAATTTCCAAGTTCCCAGCAGCCTGGAACCTGCCTCTTCAGTCTTTGTTGTGTTCTCATTATTTGTCAAGTGTTCTGCCCAACAAGTCCTCCAGCACAGTGGCAGCTCCTGCCAAATCTCTCAGGGGGGGCAGTTGTTGCGATGATGCGAAGGTGACCAGTTCAGTGGTCTAAGTCTGCTATAAGACAGGGATTGTTCCTTAGGCTACATCCTGTACAGTGAACAGCTACATCCTGAAGTTCATTGTCAGTGTCTACAATGAATGAACAGTCCACAGTGAAGATCAACAGACCTTTAGAAGTTTAGATGTGAAGGCAACTACTTTAGCAATAAAGCAATAAAGGACAAAAGGATGACTCTCACAAAATCTGATTTACCTCTGACAAACCTTTTATTTAGGAACAATAAATCCAGAATAAAGCGCAGTGACACTGGGCTGATAATGTGCAATGAATATATTTAGTTAATCTTGCGTTGCAGCTAAGGGGCCGTCTCAAGTAATTGGCTACAGTAATGTACTTGTGTGATGGACTGGCAACCTCTCCAGGTAATACGGTAATACTCAGAGGTAATATTTCAATACATTTCACACAGCAGTAGGCCTGTTCACTTCAAACAGTTCCATCCTTCTGCCATGTGAGTCTCCGTTTCTCTTTTCTCCTCTTTATGTGCGTACACATGGTTCAGAGTTTACTCACAGGACGCATGTTCTCCTGTCAAGTTTGTTTTTTATAGATCACAACCTTTGCTTGGGGAGTGGCGTATGCACGATTCAGTCCTGTTTTGTATACGTACCGTTTAGAAATGAGACCCTGGAGACTGGAAACTGACAGCAGATTCCCAGAATCCCTCTGAGCAGCAGTGACTGTGTGTCATGTATCCAGACGCCACTAGAGGTCGCTGCTGCTTCAGCTTTTACTCCAAATATCAATCAGTACATTTCCTCCAGTTCTGTGCTTCAGGACAGTGAGGAGGATTTCTATGAGACTTTCTCAGCCTTATTAAATATTTAAGTTATGTTTCTTTACATTTTCAGTTAAGACCATAACTTTGAGAAAATCAATAAACTTCTGTTGCATTGTCTCATTTGTTAACATCCTAACTTTGATAAACATATCGCTTCAAATGCAACCAATAACCCTAATTAACGGCTGTCTCCCCTCCCTGTGATGCTTACGTTGTAAGGGAATGTGGATCTTTTCAGATGACTTCCTGTCGGTACATGTTCAGAGGGTAGAAGCTGCAGCTGATTCCAGCTCTACATCAGAGATGCAGTCCTTAGTGACTAAACTAAAATGAATCAGACTAATGTTCTGTTCTGATGAAGTCATAGTTTGCTCACCACAGCCTCTGTGTGTTTTAATGAACTGCCAGATGAACAAAAGACAGTTTCCTGTCATGGTGAAAAATTAAATTATGTTCTGTCGTTGTGAAGCTTTAAAACACAATTCAACGTTTTCTATGTAAAGTTTTAAACACAAACAGACAATACTGAGAGTCTCAGACTCAAACCCCACAAAGTAAGAATGACAGAAACAAAAACATTTGAAGATAACTGAACATCGGTATCTTCATCAGCACAGTTTCCTACAAGTTTAAAAGAAGAGCCCAAACTGTGAAAATAGATCACATGGTGAGAAACAGTGTTTAATATAAAACTACAGTTTTACATGGTGGGCAGTGACAGAACACAGGGAGAACACTGAGACAGAAGAAAAACTAAGGAGGGAATGGATAATAACAGTATTTGTTATACACATTTATGGTTCTTTGATTCTTTTAATTTTCATTGTATTATCTTTGCAGGACAAGAACGAGGAAGGAATGGAGGTGAATGCATCCACACTCTAAACAAGAATGGAAAACATACAGGGTTAACATGGGAGAAAATGTTGTGATGTCTGGTTCCTCTGTTGGAATGACAAACACTGCCTGATATTTCCACATTCAGCCCCAGACCAGCTATGATTGATTCAGCAGTAAGAATCAGTCAGTCCTCTCCTCCTAGCAACGCTGAGACAGTGAAAGACTATTGGAGCACCATAAGAGATTAACATATCCTAACTGGTGACAGCACAGCATCACACAGATGGAGAAAGATGATGATCAATGTGCATCACTTTGCTAAAATGCTTCATCTGTGCTCATTGGCATTATAAACACAAAACGTGTGTGTGGATTGATTACTAGTTAATAAGTTTTACTTACATTATAGACACACTCTCCTCAGCTTTTTGCACAGCATTCTCGATTGACAGTGTGCCAGGAGAGGAGCCTGATAGCTGAACGCTCTGGTTTATTCGAGAATTATATTAATTAATACTTGCATGCAGTGCAATTTATTCTCATAAATAAGGTGAACAGAAGACAAATTAAATTTAAATTCATGCCGTCTTCAATGCGTCAGTCGAGCAAATAGAGAGTATAGTTTCATATACTGTTATCACATGTTCGTTGCCTTATCGAGGCAAACGCTGTGCGCCAGCGTGCGGATGTGATGCCCTGCTTGTAAAAATATGTAAAAGTATTTTATTAGGTAAAACTTTCAGTGTACTCCTTATGTCACCTAAAACAAGTCATATTTCTTTTAACTTATCAGCCACATTAAGTGAGCGGACTGTACATAAATGTTTAAACACAGGTGGAATCCATTTGGTTTACTCTCTTTTCAAATGGGGGAATCCAAATTAGTACCTGGGTCATCCAGTCCTGCATATATGTGTCCCCCTTCATCACCGTCACTCAGGAGGGAGGCACCTTCCTGCAGATCAGTCACAAAGGGGCGGAGCTCCGGTGCCCCTCTTTTCAGATGACTTCCTGTCGGTACATGTTCAGAGGGTAGAAGCTGCAGCTGATTCCAGCTCTACATCAGAGATGCAGTCCTTAGTGACTAAACTAGTTTCTGGGAAGATCAGCACCTACGCTGCGATCATTCTGATGTTTACCTACACTATTTTGCTGGACAGGGACCTTCCGTGTACTTGCAAATCACAAGAAACTGACTGCAATTTATACATAGCTCTGCCTGTGGGTATTATATTTCTGTTAATACTCTGGACAGACAGGTCGTTTCAGAAAGTCTGCAGATACCAGTGTTCAGGTGCGTTCGGATGCTGTGGCAGTTTTTTGTGTTTTTTCTTTCTTAAGATTCTAAAAGCAGCTTTAGTTGGTGAGCTTTGGGTTCCTTTTGTGTTAATTGAAGCAGACTGGTATGTTTGCTGTAAGAATGATCACTCTGAACAGGCACAGTTAGCCTGCAAAGCCAAGGAGAATAATCTCAATGAAACGGAGCAAGTCACCGTCGCTGAACTGAAAAACAAGTCCAGGGTGAGTGTTTCCATCATGTCAGTGTGTTACCTTTTATTTCATTGAGGTCTTGTTTTGATCAGCTAGTAGTGTCTTAATAAATGACAGTAAGAACACAGAAATGCTGTTAACAGTTAACCAACTTTGTTTCTTTTTCAGATGATTGGTAGCATTCTGCTGTTTTGTATCATTTTTTTTAGCAACTATTATGCCATGTTTTGGATGGATTAACAGAAACTTTCATAATGACAAACGATTGTTGGTGGAGAAGGAAAACGCACTGAAAGAGATTCAGAAGGATATAGCAAAAGAAGAGATGAATAAAGTCGAGGAGAAAATACGAAGTGGACGATGGGAAGATGTTACTGAAGTACTGATTAAAACATCTGCTGAGGGACGACCACCAGAGAACCAGGTAAAGAATCAAAAATAGCAATTGAGTTTTTTCATTCAGTTTGTCTGAAGGTAACAAGGTGTGAGCAGGTGGTCTTTAGATTCTGGTAGACAGAAGGTCAAAGTTCTGCTACTCAATCTGTAAGAAGGTTAGATTTTGTGCTTGTGTTGTCCTGTGTGGTTCTGTGTCTTCAGAACACACAGAACCACACAGGTTAAGCTGCCACCGCTGTTGTTTCAACTCGACTCCCTGCCAAGAGACCCGCCCTTAACCTGGCGGTATTAATCAAACCAATAAAGGCAGCAAGTATTTCCCAATCAGGAGCAGAAAAGAAAAGACTTCACAGAATACCGGTGGGATGATTTGCACGAGAAGCTGCATTAAAGACAACTTGTAAAAACGGTATTGATTCAAAACGGGAAGCGCTATTTAGTTCTGAAATACGGGACGATTCAGTATTTTAAGGGAGGAGTGGCCCCGATGTACTTTACTGCTAACCTTAACCATCATTTATCGTAGGCTAGATGGTTAACCTCCTCAAATGCTCAAAATGCATTAACATGGCACACAAAAAGTGGCGTGCTATTTATGCGCCATTCCATGATATCACGTTGAAAATTATGGAAATAAATATATATTTTCACCATATTCTAATTTTATGAGATGCACATGTAGCCTGTATCTTACAGTGTCACAGACAGGAATAGTAGGAGCACATTTATTAGCCAAGCTTTTCAGCAGGCTTCTAAGTCAAATTCTGAAAAGTAGATCATGTGTAGTGAAGCCAAAATAGTTTTACTTTTAAATCCCTTTTAATAAAAAACTACATTTGTCACGTGGTGTGCAGCAACAGAACACAGGGGGAACACTGAGACAGAAGAAAAACTAAGAGGGATTAAATAACAGTATAAATTTTACACATTTATGTTGCTTCAGTTCTTCTAATTGTGACAGTTGCTCATTGTTCATTGTTCCATGTTGAGTATCATGAAGATTCATATCATCTGAGCTATGGGTACGTGCGTGTTCATCACCACTAATGAATCAGACTAATGTTCTGTTCTGATGAAGTCATAGTTTGCTCACCACAGCCTCTGTGTGTTTTAATGAACTGCCAGATGAACAAAAGACAGTTTCCTGTCATGGTGAAAAATTAAATTATGTTCTGTCGTTGTGAAGCTTTAAAACACAATTCAACGTTTTCTATGTAAAGTTTTAAACACAAACAGACAATACTGAGAGTCTCAGACTCAAACCCCACAAAGTAAGAATGACAGAAACAAAAACATTTGAAGATAACTGAACATCGGTATCTTCATCAGCACAGTTTCCTACAAGTTTAAAGAAGAGCCCAAACTGTGAAAATAGATCACATGGTGAGAAACAGTGTTTAATATAAAACTACAGTTTTACATGGTGGGCAGTGACAGAACACAGGGAGAACACTGAGACAGAAGAAAAACTAAGGAGGGAATGGATAATAACAGTATTTGTTATACACATTTATGGTTCTTTGATTCTTTTAATTTTCATTGTATTATCTTTGCAGGACAAGAACGAGGAAGGAATGGAGGTGAATGCATCCACACTCTAAACAAGAATGGAAAACATACAGGGTTAACATGGGAGAAAATGTTGTGATGTCTGGTTCCTCTGTTGGAATGACAAACACTGCCTGATATTTCCACATTCAGCCCCAGACCAGCTATGATTGATTCAGCAGTAAGAATCAGTCAGTCCTCTCCTCCTAGCAACGCTGAGACAGTGAAAGACTATTGGAGCACCATAAAGAGATTAACATATCCTAACTGGTGACAGCACAGCATCACACAGATGGAGAAAGATGATGATCAATGTGCATCACTTTGCTAAAATGCTTCATCTGTGCTCATTGGCATTATAAACACAAAACGTGTGTGTGGATTGATTACTAGTTAATAAGTTTTACTTACATTATAGACACACTCTCCTCAGCTTTTTGCACAGCATTCTCGATTGACAGTGTGCCAGGAGAGGAGCCTGATAGCTGAACGCTCTGGTTTATTCGAGAATTATATTAATTAATACTTGCATGCAGTGCAATTTATTCTCATAAATAAGGTGAACAGAAGACAAATTAAATTTAAATTCATGCCGTCTTCAATCGTCAGTCGAGCAAATAGAGAGTATAGTTTCATATACTGTTATCACATGTTAGATTTGCCTTATCGAGGCAAGCGCTGTCGTCCAGCGTCTTGGATGTGATGCCCTGCTTGTAAAAATATGTAAAAGTATTTTATTAGGTAAAACTTTCAGTGTACTCCTTATGTCACCTAAAACAAGTCATATTTCTTTTAACTTATCAGCCACATTAAGTGAGCGGACTGTACATAAATGTTTAAACACAGGTGGAATCCATTTGGTTTACTCTCTTTTCAAATGGGGGAATCCAAATTAGTACCTGGGTCATCCAGTCCTGCATATATGTGTCCCCCTTCATCACCGTCACTCAGGAGGGAGGCACCTTCCTGCAGATCAGTCACAAAGGGGCGGAGCTCCGGTGCCCCTTTTTCCTCCGGTGCACAAGCTTTGTACCAAAGTGCGTTTTCTACGCACCAAACAGCTTCAGCTTCACCAAAAGGAACGTCAGCGTCACTGAGTTAAATTTCATTTTATATCTTCTCCTTTTCTTCCTGCAGTCAGGACGTATTAATATTAATGAGGAGTGTTTCACTGACCATTTATAGACAACTATGGGCGTTTGAAGGCTCAGACATGGAGCTCCCTCACATGCGCCACATTTCAAGTTGATTGTGATTTATAAAGGGAAATCGTCGCAGGATATGTGTTTTATAAATCTTAATATTAAGTATTTAGTAATATAGTAGGAGTCTTTCCTGCGTACAGTTTTATAAAGGAGACCCCTGGGCTGGCAGGTGGTGAGTGACTAATGAGGAAAGTGACAACAGGTGAACGACGGAGTCTGAGGGTGAAAGGATGGAAAATCACAAGCCTTGACTTTACTTCAGGCACGTGGACACACAGACATAAAAAGGGGCTTCAGCACCTGCCCTTTTTCTTCCTCAAGAAAAAGTGCCATTTTTTATGGATTTGTTTTTTTATTTTTTATGAATTAATATACATTATATTTGAGCCCGTTCTCATCTCAGGGCGTCATATACCGACGATTTGAGAAAGAGTGACAAAGCGTAGAGTATTTTCTGTGAAAGGTACCCTTTAGCGTTTTATGGAAACGCGCAGGTGCGTCTCCATAGCTTTCCGAGCGTCTGTATGAGGCGGCTTCGAGCGTCCGGTTACGTACGGATGTGCTACCTAGCTAGCGGTAGCTAGCTAGGTAGCTAAGTTAAGTGATAAAGGTGTTGACAGCCCCGAAGCCCTACCTAACCACAACCATCCGAAATGTTAGTGCCTAAACCCAAGTCACTAAATGTATGCATGTCGACCGGCTAACCTCCCTTTAGCCTCCCTTGTGTTTCTTTAACGTAGGAAACGGGAGCGTTTCATACGGACGCGGAAGGGTACCTTTAGCGTAAAATCCTTACAGCTTTGTCACTCGGATGAAAGCGTCAGATATGACGCATTGAGATGAGAATGTGTTGTATATTTATTCCGTTTCCAACAGATTCCCTGACAAACAAATATATATAGGGGAAAAAAATGTAAATAGGCTATCAGGTCGGAAGATTTGCGGAGACTTTGGAGTTCAGATGCCCCCCCCCCTCGCGTCCAGCTTCTCTCTATCAGGTTTAGACACCTAAAATATCAAACAGTGTTAATTACAGTTGCTCCTCAGCTGGGCTTGGTTCCTGTTTCTTCAGAGGTCTGTTGTGTGACCTCTGTCTGACACCCATCCACTGCAGGCTTCCTGTGAACACTTCTCTGTAACAAACTCAAAGACTCATATTAGGAAATGCTTTATATTTCCATATATGTATTTCAATGTACTGAGTAAATATGGGATAACTTATATACATAAAGATTCTAACATTTCCCTCCTGTTTATCACATATTTGCTCAAATTCTCATTTCACTTAAGTCAGTCACTTCTATTTAAGATTTTCAACTGCAAGATCATTTTTATAAGCTCCAATATGCTTACACTCATGTTTAGCAGGTTAGAGGAAACCCGTTCATAATCTCCTGGATAAGGGAACAAATCTGGTATTTGATGTAATGAGTCATTTTCTTCATTATTAGCATCACTGTCATTGACTTGATCCATTTCACCCAACAAAGGATACAACTGAGCCACTCTGTGCTCCATAGGTGATATGGCTGTGGTAATGACACAGTGTACCAGTGTTCTAAGACAAGGAATAAAACAACAGCCACACAAGGTCAGAATGGTAGCAAAAACAGTTATAGACACCAAAGCGGAGGTTATCAGTGCTTCCCATCGACCAAACACACTCGACCAGGAGCCCCACACTGAATTATCTGTTCACTTATATAAATTCTTAGGTAGTATAGGTTCATTGTCTGGTCATACATATCTTTCAATTTTGCACCATTACGTAACCAGACATCTTTTTCAACTTGGGGACTTTGTTGTTGCATTTCTTTAAGAGTTGATTGATCTATGTCCGTGTGTTCTGTCACTACAAGAACATCCTGTAGCCCTGTAGCTGCTGCTTTCGCTATTTTATCCGCAAAGGCATTTCTTAAAGACACTTCATCTGTCCCTGATGTGTGTGCTGCACATTTACATATGGCTATAGCCTCAGGGAGCTGTACAGCATCAAGCAGTTCACTAAGGGGCATGAGTTACTGGTTTTCCTGTGGATGTTATCATACCTCGATTCTTCCAATACTGGGCAAAGATATGCACTGTGGCATATGCATATTGGCTGTCTGTATATATAGTTACCTTTTTTCCTTTCATTAGTTTACATGCTTCAGTAAGTGCTACTAACTCAGCTGCCTGTGCTGAGTAGTTGGAGGGCAGCTGTTTCACCTTTAATACTGCGGTTTTTGTGACCACAGCATATCCTGTTAATAGTTTGCCTTGCTCATTCTTTCTAGACGAACCATCTACAAAAATAACTTCCCCTTCTCGAAGGGGTTGATCTTTAAGGTCAGTCCTACTTTTAGCTGTTTCTTCAGCTTGTTTCTGACAATCATGCTTCTCTCCGTCATCTGCTGTCGGTAGAAGTGTTGCTGGGTTTAACGTAGTACATCTTTCTATAGTTACATGCGGTTGTGACAGTAACACTGACATGCAAGACAAATGTCGAGCGGGTGATAAAAATGTCATGTTCGTTTGGAGACCGCATGTGGAACCTTTAAGGTCAGGGGGTGAAAGAGTACAATTGCAGCGCTTACTTCTACAGCCATTGAGGCAGCTATTACAGTACGCACACAATGTGGCAGAGCTCATGCCACACTGTGTAGTTTGGAGGAGATGTATGCAATAAGTCTCTTTTTATCTCCATATTGTTGAGTTAGTACTGACGTCATAAAGTATCCCTTACAGTCCACCATCTAAATAAAGGGTTTACTATAATCAGGTAATGAAAGAGCTGTTGGAATTTAGCCATGCTAGCACTTATAACTTTGTGAATAGATGGTTGGACTTTCACAGAAGATGGGAGTATTACAAGGGGAGTCTTCGCATTTCATTATTACTCCTGCTTTAAGCAAATCTTCTATTACTGGTTTTATTCCCTCTTGTGCATCCTGTTTTAATGGATATTGCCTTATGCGGGGCCTATAGTCTGATTTTGGTCTAATTTTTAAAGGCACCACTCCCTTTACCAGGCCTACATCACTAGGTCCCTTAGACCACACTTCTTCTGGAATGTTTTGTAACAAATCATCATCTTCCTGTGTTAACACCATTAATTCTCATTTATTTGTACATTGGAGGTGTATTCCCTCCTGCACTTGGTCTGACCAAAACAAGGCAGTCCAGTACCAGCACTTGCCCATGTGTTCAGGGACGTTGCCACCCAGTCGGTGGCATTCTCTCCCTGTTGCACTATTTTACCCAAAGTCTTTCCACTGCAGGTTTTTACTTTTATACAGAGAGCCGTGTGGTGGAACTCTCATTACAACTGCATGATTTTATCATTTAAAGTCACTCCCGCAACTGATGTGCTGTCTGCATCAGAATAAATATAGCTGATGGTAATTTTAGTAGGGGTGACTCGTGTCAAGCTTTTCTCATAGTCTCTATCTGGGCCTGCTGTGTTTTTGTACCACATTGTGACATGCAAATCGTCTGCTGACATTTTGCTGTGGCAGTATTGTGTGGTGGTTTGTCTGATATGTCGAGGGAATAGTAGTATTTTGGCTCTCCTATCCCTTGAAGGACACATATGTCCCCCTGCAGCAGTTCAGCTTTTCTTTTTACCACAATCTGTCCCTCAGCTGATGGTATTAATGTTAATCCTAGCAACAAACGACCATCTCGTCCTAACAAATTTACTGGGCATTGTGGAAACATTAAGATGGACATCTGGCACGACAGACCCTCAGGATCTCGTATCCACACGGGTTCAGATTCAGGTACCTCAGTCAGTTTTCCACTGGCTGATTGCATCATAACTTGCTGGCCACTATGTTTAGAATTTGGTATTGGTTCATTGCAGGTGGTCCTGCACGCTCCAGAATCACACAAAAAGATAATGGGTTTTCCATTTACTAACACTGTTACTTCAGGTTTACCACTGTCCATTGCTAAAAGGTCTTGGTAATTTATCATGACTTCCTCCTTGTTTACTTCAGTAGGTTCAGTTGACTCAGGAGTCATGTTTGATTTGTTTTCTGACCCTAGTCATGCAGACACATCCTTTCTTTCCAGGCAGTCTCGTACAATATGTCCTTCCCTTCCACAACACCAACATCACGTTGTGCCTAAAGCATCACTACGCGCCTCGACCCTCAGTCACACTTGCGCTTTTAACCCAAAAGCCTACTCACCACTGTTGTCTCTCTCCTTGAAGTACCGTCTACCATCAGATCCCAGTCGGCGGGTTGAAACCCGGTCCTGGAAAAGGATCTTTTGCTGTGCACAGTCTTTCCCGGTTTCTAACTCGCCCACTGGAAACCTCAGGTATCTTGGTATCCGGCTCGAAGGACCAAATAAATGTCAGGTTGAGACACCTAAAATATCAAACAAGGAAGAAAGACAAGAGAGTTAATGGCTTTTACTCGCGAGGAGAACGGACAGAGATGCACTCAGTTACATACTCCAACCGCTCTGAGGCATCTCTTCCGTTTCCTCTCTTTTTATTATGTTCAGGTCCCTAGTTACATGCACATTGCTGCTATATGGGGGAAAGGGGGTACAGCAGCAACAATTAACATATGTTACTATACAGAATGTTCCAGGAACTATGTATGTTAATTACTGTCGCTCCTCAGCTGGGCTTGGTTCCTGTTTCTTCAGAGGTCTGTTGTGTGACCTCTGTCTGACACCCATCCACTGCAGGCTTCCTGTGAACACTTCTCTGTAACAAACTCAAAGACTCATATTAGCAAAATGCTTTATACTTCCATATATGTTTTTCAATGTACTGAGTAACTATGGGATAACTTATATACATAAAGATTCTAACACTCTCCCAGCAGTGTTTTTCTTGGCTTGTGTGAAGGTGAGTGGTGATGAACAAAAGACTAAACTACCAGTGCCTCCAGTTTACCGCTAATTAAAGAAAAGACACTATAGGGCTGTATCTTGTTTTAACACATGACTCATGAGCTGAGCTAATGTAACAAGTTAGCTGAAGTTTAGCTAAGGCAATATCTCATGGCCTTACAACCTATTGTACTGATGGAGACACTACAGGTGAATGGGATAAAGAAAATAACTAAAGCATGTCACCACAGAACTTCCCTAGTTAAGTATAAAATATTTGATCAACACATTAATGTATTCAGGAAATTCAGTATTCTGTAGTTTGGCTGTGTGAAGCTGAAGGTTGCTTGTGAACCAAAAAGTAAAAGTATTTAAATAATATTTATTTTATTTCTGCCTGCAGCCCAATGCCACAGTTTACTGTTAAGATTTATGTGAAGTGTTATCTATTCCAATAACACCGTCCCTGCTTTACTTTATGATGTCCAGACTGTCCATCAATAAACAATCCTCGTTCCTAATGACCAACAGGATCCATCTGTAAGCTCCTCCTCTCATGTTGTCACTCTGCAGCTGTTCTGGTCTGGTCTTTGTTGGTCATGGTGCTGTTGTTAGGTCATGGTGGAAGTCCTCCCTCCCTGATCTCTCTGAGCTCAGCTTGGTGTGTCACTGTGAGGAGAGACAGGATTAAAACATTCACACCAAATATTACCTCTGTACTTATTCTGTAATCTGTTCCAGGTGAGGCGCTGACTAGCGTTCTGTTTTTTTCCAGATGCAGATCCTTTTACGGGGAATATGCCAGGTCCATCAAGCGCCCAATAAATGCTGGCAGACTTTGATGGTGACATTTAAACAACAAACTGCTGAGAAATGCTGCATGAGCTTTATTCACCAAAATTATACTGAGCTTTAATCTAAACTGTTTATCAGGGGCGCTAGCTGCAGTTTCTTTGCTTTTCTGATTCATAATGTTCTTTTTTAAAGAAATGTTTCCATCATGGTTTATATTTTCTGTGTTCAGCCTTCAGAGTTCTGTAGAAGTTAATCTGATGCTGTAAATAAATGTTTAAATTAGGAGAATGGTGGTGAGGCCAAGAATGAGTTCTACTGATGCTCCTGAAACTAAACCACCCTGAAAGGACCAGGTCTGAAGGACTGAGAGATTCAGAGACTGAAAAGATGGAACTCTGCTCTGAGCACAGAGGAGAGCTTCCTGTTACAGAAACTCCTCTGTCTGTGAAACCAGCTGTTTAAAGTTGACCTGAAGAAAAAAAGAGAACTTCACCTTCCTGTTTGCTCTGTTGTGTTTGACTTTGTATCACCATATTAATCAGTTTCACTATGTTTATTAATTATTATAGATTTAGTTCATTCTGTCAGTTTGTTGGTCATTAACCAGGTTCGGCTGTTTGGACGTAGGAACAATAAGATAAGAAGAACTTTTACTTTGTAGGAGCTTCTGCTTTGTGCTTTTACTTAATAAAACCAAATAGATGGTTTTGATCTATTGAAAGACATTTTTCTCCTTTTCTCCTTCTTCAGCTGAGACTCAGGTTTCTTCATCAGCTCCTCAGTGAGGCCCCTCATATTCTACAGTTCTCTAATAAAGACAGAAATGCTGATCTGCGTCCCTGAAGAGAGCGACGAGCATTAAAGGTGTCAGTAGGCAGAGTTTCCTGGAACGAGGAGGAAACCTCTCTGTGTCCTTTAATTCTCTATCAGATACTAAAAGCTTTAGGAGGAGAGAGACCTCTAACACATGCTGACCCCCCAGGCCAATAACGTGACTTTTATTTAAAACTTCTGGACCGTTTGAGTTTTTGTCTTTGTGAACTGCACCAGTTAGAAAATGAAAGTATCATCATCATATTGGTTCAATTCAGGAAGCTGAGCTTTAGGTGTGAACCTGCTCTAAGTTACAGGAAACAAAGAGCAACAACTTCATCAATCATAAAACATTTATCACACACATACTAATAACTACCAGACCCACAGATGAATGACTGAGGACCAGTGTGATCAGGTGAGTGGATAACTGTGACTGACAGAACAACTTACTGAGACTTTATTAAAATGAATTAAAAAACAAATTAAATTCAGATGTAGATGAAATGTGTAGTTTGAGAATGAAAACATGATTATTATATTAATAAAGATCCAGAGGGGTAATTTAATCCAGGCTGACACCAAATCTAATGAACAAGGAAGAGTCCAGGAGCAACACTGACACCATGTGGTCACCAAGACACACTGCATCACTGTGTGTGTGTGTGTGTGTGTGTGTGTGTGTGTGTGTGTGTGTGTGTGTGTGTGTGTGTGTGTGTGTGTGTGTGCGTGTGTGTGTGTGTGTGTGTGTATAAACCCCCCAGGTCTTCACTTCATTCCTCACCTGATCGTCTTTTTACCTTTGTGCAGTGTTGGGAAGGTTATCTTGGAAACGTGATGGTTTACACTGTGATAGTAAAACTTAGTGAAACTATTTCAACAGCAGATTCCCAGAATCCCTCTGAGCAGCAGTCACAGCGTGTCACGTATCCAGACGCCACTAGAGGTCGCTGCTGCTTCAGTGCTTCAGTTCAGGGAAGAAGATTTCTATCAGAGACTTTCAACTTATTTTTACTGCACTGAATTACTTGTTTATGTAGCTTTCTTTTCTTTTCTCTACATTTAGCCAGGGATTCAACATTCAGCTTGTTGTTTGTAAAACTCAAATCTCTTCTGATATTTTCATTTTCTTTTCCACAATTGTCTTAATTTCATTCTGAAATTGTCGCTGGTAAATTAAAAAATCTTTAAAATTGTAGATGGAAACATTTTGACTAGTTGTAGGGATTAAATTTACACAGCGCCGAGGGGAGTGGGCTCTATCCTGATTGACAGGTCGCCAATCAGCTTGTAGCCCCGCCCTAAAGCCTCCCCTGCTTCCTGGTCTCTGTTCCTCTAAATGGGACCATAATTTACTAAATGAACATCATGCTGTGTTGAAGAAGTCTTGAAACTAGCGACTGAGACCATAAACTCATCAGGAAAGTGTTTACTGGGGTAATTATTCAGCTGAGAAGGAGAAACATTTTCCCATTATTTCTAATGGAACCGGACTTCTTTTTGCGACCAGAAGAATCGTCCCCTGCTGGCTGTTTGATAGAATGCAGGTTTAAGGGACTTCAGCATTGGCTTTGTGTATCAGACCAGAAGCTTCCTGCTGGGTTTGACCCTGTCCTCTCTTCTGGCTTTTTGGTGTACCAATGAATGATCTTGCCTTGCAAAAGACACAATCAAACACGGCCAACTCTTCTCTTTTGGCAAAGCTTCTCTTCTGCAGCGTCATGTTCTTCCTCAAGCTAGAAAAAAAACGTGATATTCATTGAATGGATCCAAGGGGAAGTTAGATGTGACGTGGTAGCCTTTTATTTTGTTTGTGGACCAGCTGAAAATGCCCCGTCTGCAAGTACTTTGTATGAACATAATGTGTTTCAATGCAAACATGTCTTTCTAGATGCATTTGTTGTACTCAGTCAATCCCAGATGCAGTTAGAGTTGTGAGAAAAGGGTGTTTTTTGATGAGTTGTGAAAACATTACCACATACTTGTGTGAATAGTACCAACGCAATCAACAAAAACTGTAAATGAAACCTTCTGGTTTCTTTGCTCAGGCCAATAATGTTCTATAACTCAGCAGTATTTATCCTGTCACTGCACCATCTTGGCGTGCATCTACTTTTGCACTTTTAAAATGAACTAAACCAAAAAAAATGTTGAAATCTCTCCATTGTTGTAGCTGTTCTGAAATGTATGTTTTCATGCATTGTGCATTGTGGTGTGCAAGGAGCTACAGTTTATGTGATCTATGCATCAGTTCTCAGTAAATGACTACAAAATAAAAGACAAAAGTCAAAACTTAAATTTCAAGATAATACAGAAACCATTTACCACAAGTCATCTATCCACCGTGAGCTCTGGGTGGAAATTTTGGTCATTAATGTGTTTGCAGTAACATCACAGTCAAGCCAAAATAGAATAATTACTTATCCTGCGTTATTCCATCAGATCAGTCTGTGTTTTATCTGATCACAGTGATGCTGTATTATAAAAACGCTGAGCACAGCTGAGGTCGTAATAATTATATTTAAGTCGTTATCTTGAGGGTTTTCTCAAAATGACCTGATAATAAAATGTTATTTTGATGAAAGTTGTCTTGAGTGTCTTTGATGTCACTTTATTATTAAATTTAAACTTTAAGAGTGCAGTAGCAACTCCTTTTGACTCAATGCTTGTGATCCAACATATTTGTCGTGCTCAGCGTGCACAGGATGTGGTGGTGTGGTTAGAGGACTCATATCTGGTGGTTGTGTTATTCCAAGACATAAACTCATGATCTCAAGGTAACGAAGGGAAATGATTTTTGTTTCAGTTTCTGTGGTGATAATATAACCACATTTATTTCCTCCTTTTCAGATTATTGGCATCTCTCTCCTCTTTGGTATCCTTCTGCTGGCTGGTTTAATTTCATCATGTGAAAGGATGAAATGCTGTGAGGATTCAGCGAGCTGCAAAAGAAAAAATCTACATTCCAAAGTGATCTTGAAAGAGGAGGAAGGTGTGCTGAGAGAGAATTTGACAAAAGCAGTGAAAGAAAAGTTGACTAAAGAAGTTGAGAAGAAAATATGTGGCAAACAGTGGGAAGGCTGGTTTGATGTGGCTACAGATCTGATTAAAGCTGATTCCACCCGGCCGACACTGAAAGCAGAGGAGCAGGTAAATAACCAACACCTGTTGGATCCATGTTAAGCTTCACGTGTTCTTACCTGAATCAAAGCAGACCATTTTTCTTTAGACCGGGGTTTCAACATTCAAGAGTCAGAGTCGTTGCCGTTTGAACATAGTCGATTTGGTTTTGTGAGCTCTCACAGAGGGACCATCTTAGGACGTGAGATAGGATGGTAAGAATAATAATTAAAACAAGCGTTCCTGTGAGGATGCTGTAAGTTCAGCCAGCTGTATTTCACTGTAAACAAACTCTCAACAAACACAACATCCCTGTGTTCTTTAAACCCAAGAACACACTGAGGCAGATACTGGTCCACCCCAAAGACCGCACACCCAAACACAAGAAAAGCCAAACGACGAACCAGCAGTATCGACGATCCTGGCAAACGACCCCCCTGAGGTTAAAGAGCTGAGTTTCCCTTCCAGTCAGTCAGAACTGAAGAAGTTCCTTGGATGAGGGACGAAACGTCTTCCAGTATCTTCAACCAAGTCCAGTTGCTCTTGACTTTAATCTTCGTTGGATAACTATGACCTGGATGACTGAGAATCTTCATAGACATATTTACTGTTATAATGCAGCAAAGTTTGTGCAGCTGGTGTTAAAAATAGGCAGATTGTGTTAAATAGATTTATTTTTTTCCTTTTGCTGTTGTTATAACTGGGTGCTGTTAAGGTTGCCAGGCCTTGTTTCAGTTAAGGGTAGGGAGATGTACTGATACTGACTATTGTAACAGCCAACCTACAGAGGGCGCCATTTAGCTGCTGTTGCATTACGATGCATGCAAACAGAGGTCGAGCAATAAAGCACTCTTGAGAATGGAAGTTTGTGTGTACAGTCCGATCAATACAGAGCTGATTTCAGCTGAAGGGATTCTGTGACAGGAAAGGGGTCCGGCTGTGGCTGAACACTGGGGGCCTCTCAGAAAGGTCCTGCTCCTCGCTCTCCCTACCTGCTTCCATCTATCTGCACATTCATGGGGAGGGTCCGCCTCTTTGAGCGCCATCAGAAAGCAATGAGGGCGGAGTGGTGGTGGGTTATAAAACCCTCCGATGCCGAGTGAGCACAGATGTCGGCTTGTTGAAGGTGACTTTGCTGCATGATGGGGGACCCTTCTCTCAAATGTGAGTTTGACTAGACCACACTTTTTTAATTCCAAAACTTCTCTAATATTTCACATCACCAGTGACAGCTTAACAATGCAGCCCAAAGGTTGTATTGTGTTTAATAAAATGCTCTCGTCTGAGAGACAACACAACTGTTTTTATTGAAACATGTTCGTATCATATGAAAATCTTCAGCCGAACAAAATAGCCTGCAGAATAACAGAACATGGCACATAGATACACAGGGGCATCAGGTGACAAGCGACAAATGAAAGGAAATTAAAGAAAAATAGTTCAGTCTTTTCACATTTTAACTGTTTTAAATTCTTCAGGTCATAAAATGCTTCAATATGTTCGATTTGTTTTGAAATGTTGGATTTGTGGTTTCTTTTTAGTCCATTTCTATTTGTGAATGTAATTTAAAAATATCTGAAAGTGTTTCACTCGTCCGGCTCTCCCCTACATTCAAGTCTGTTTTTCATTTAAGATAAATAGGTTCAAAATATATAGGCTGTTCTTTTACAATGAATATCAATGGTTTCATAAAAGAATATGTGTCTTGAAGTCATAGTGTTAAAGAAAAATCCCAAATCGAACCAAAATCCCAAAATAATTTGGTTCCTAAACAAACACACAATAAATGACAAATGTTTTCAGTTTCGTTATTATAAAAACACCCTTTTCTTCAGCATCAATCCTGAATCTTAATTCAAATGTTGTTTATTTGATCCACGTATTTTTCACAAGGCAATAAATCGTTTCAGTTCTTTTGGTGTTATTGGAACACATAACACTTCACTTAAATCTTTATACTAAACTGTGGCATTGGGCTGCAGGCAGAATTAAAATAAATGTTATTTAAATACTTTTACTTTTTGTTTCACAACCAAGAAGCCAAATGACTAAAGATCAACTTCAGCTTCACACAGACAAGAAACAGAATACTGAATTTTCTGAATACATTAATGTGTTGATCAAATACTTTATTATTGTTGCTATTATATTACAATTACCACACACACACACACACACACACACACACACACGCAATAACTGATGGTGACAAGGACTTACTATCACAATTGAAGGAGTCTGTATCATGTAAAGATCTACCAGCATACAACAAATTAATAGAATGAATAGTTATCAAATGACGATCAAATTTATGAAGTTACTGTTCAAGGCACTTTATCATAGAGAGGTCAATTTTGAGATTTTTGTGTATTTTGCTTCCATGTCTTCTTTTACTCTAATGGAAAGAAAACTTCAAGAATCCATTGATGTAAGTCATTAACTGGGGAAGTGCTGTGACAATATGTTTTTATGTTTATCCCATTCACCTGCAGTGACTTGTGAAATGTATGCATGGGTGCATTTTAATTAGTTAACACCCAATTGGCATATCAATGTGGTGATTGTGATGATGTTTTTTTGGCAAAAACGTTAGGCCCTACCGTATTTACCTGTAGTGTCTCCATTAAGTACAGCACATGAGCCTGTATGGCCATGAGCTATTGCTTTAGCTGAACTTATTACATTTGTTCAGCTCATGAGTTATGTTAGCAAGACATAGGCTGATATTTGCCTTTTGTCTAATTAGCGGTAAACTGGAGGCACTGGTAGTCTTTTGTTCATCACCACTCACCTCCACACAACCAATAAGAACACTGCTGGGAGGGGCTGCTGTCTGCCTGTGTGTTACACTGCTGCAGTGAGACATGGAGGGGGCGAGAGAGAGAGAGAGAGAGAGAGAGAGAGGCTATCAGAGCTCACCAAAGTCTCATCTACCGACCTGATTGCCTATTTAGATTTTTATGCAATTAATATAGTCGTTTCACAGGGAAGCTGTGCGCAAACAGGAATAATAACTAATAACTAATATAACTATATCAATTTAATTATTTTTAAAAAAGCACCCTAGACAAAAAGCCAGTTTCTCTTCAGGAAGAAAAGGGCAGGTGCTGAAGCCCCTTTTTATGTCTATGTGTGCACATACCTGTTACCAGGCAACATGGATGCGCATGCACACACGTGCACAGCCTCGCTGGCTTCCGTCATGTACGCACTGACCAGGGGCGGATTTAGTCATTTTGAGGCCTAAGGCAAATACAGGCACGGGGCCCTCCACAACCCTTCTTCTCCCCTTTTCAGTCCTTATTTATCTGAGAAAGACGTACTAAGTACCTGTCAAGTTTTGGATTTGAAAATAAGGGAAAGTTGGAAATGCAAGACCCGATGGATGCGGTAACTGTAGTTTTTCCCCTCAGAATCGATGTGTTAGCAGGGTTAGGTACGGTTAGCCTCCCTTGTGTTGCTGCAACGTAGGAAACGGGGGCATTTCACACACAGCTTGGCTACCTGCGTAGGGCAAGTTCTGCCATCCTGCTGCAGGCCTATGTGTTCACCACTGCTGTTTAGAGGGCTCCTTTGGGGCCAAATCTCTTTTTAGTTTTGATACATTTATATTTTTGAAATATATTTACACACATATTATATACGTGTGTGTATAAAATCAGATCTACCTATTGTTATACTTTCTATTTGTTTGGGTCAGTTATTAACTAAAGCTAAAATCTAACTGCTAGTAAAAACTTGAGAGAATTGGCTGGGGCCCAGGGGCCACTGCTGCAAATATTTGAGTGGCTCCTCCTCCTGTTATCTCACTCTAAACCTTTGATAAAACTTGAGCCCTGATGGTGTGGTTTGTTTTTTAAGGTTGAGGTAGGCATTACAGTCAGACACATCAGCGTTAATTCAATAAGAGTTAAGAGAGACATTTAATTATCAAACTATATTGCCTACGTGAAGAATAGGCTATATGGTTATTATCAAAAATGTGTTTAAGCAAAGGCTATTTCTTTTGCTTTGTTCCCTGACTGTTTGAAGGCTCAGTGTCTCATGAGAGGTGATAAAATGTAGTCAGCTGAGATCTTTTTCATCTGGAGTCTGTTCACAGCTCCTTCGTATGACGAACGCTGTGTCTCTGTCCGACAGGGTTCGGAGGTGCCACAGATCCAAATGAAAGGAGGATTATTGTAGTCGGGAAGACCGGAGCAGGGAAGAGTGCTGCGGGAAACACCATCCTGGGGAGAAATGTTTTCGCCTCGAATATGTCTTCATCTTCACTGACAACTGAATGCCAGAAAGCAAAGGGGCTGGTTGGAGGTCGAAATGTCGCTGTCGTCGACACTCCGGGGCTGTTTGAGACTAAACTCACCAAAGAAGAAGTGTTGAAGAAGATCCCGATGTGCATCTGTCTGTCTGCTCCTGGTCCTCACGCCTTCCTGATAGTTCTTAAGCTGGAGAGATTCACAGAGGAGGTGAAGGAAACTGTGAAGATGATTCAGACCACTTTTGGTGAGGAGGCAGCTAACTACACAATGGTGTTGTTCACACACGGAGACCAGCTGGGAAAGCAAACCATTGAAAGCTACATTTCAGCGAATCCTGACCTGAAAGCCTTCATTCAGCAGTGCAACAACAGATACCATGTCTTTAACAACAATGCCAACGACCCTGAACAAACCAGACAGCTACTGGTCAAAATTGATCAGATGATTGGAGCTAAAAGCTACTACACCAACGAAATGTTCAGGAGAGCAGAGGAAGCCATACAGGAGGAGAAACAGCGACTCCTGAAGGAGATGGAAGCAAAGAGGCAGAGAGAGCTGGATAAACCGAAAGCCAATTGGGATGAGCTGTACAAGATATTTGAGAATGAAGCAAGAGAGAAAGCAGAAAGATTGAATAAGTTTGTTGTTGAATCAGCAGCCTGTGGTGCCTTTATGGGAGGTTTGATTGGAGCAGTAGGAGGTCCAGGTGGTGTGTTAATTGGAGCAGCTGCTGGAGCTGCTTTATCAGTAAGAATCTCAAAGCGGTGCCATGTTCAATAAGACCAGTTCAACATACAGTTAAAAGACGTGTTTATATTTGATTGTTTTCCAGGGAAGATCCAGTAACCTTCTCTGATGTAATCTGCAATTGCTTCCTAGAAAACTCTTTGCATGAAAAATTACGCTAATAATCACTTTGCTAATAACTGAAATATTATGTTCCCTGAAATATGTAGAGCTAATCAGCTTGTTATGCTGCGTCTTTTAACAATGTCTTGACTGTACAATGTTTGTCTAATATAATAAAAATCATTAATGTACTTACCATGATGGATTTGGACTGAATTCTTCTACATGTAGACAAAGGAGAGGGACAAACACAAGCTGCTGACACACAGGTGGAAGAACACTGTGTATGTTGTACGTGTATTATTGTGTTTAGATGTAGACCTATAGTGTTTAGAATTTCAGGTACAAAACTACCTTAGCTGACCTCTCATTATAATTTTGTTGACTAGGACTTTGAAGTATTTGATGCAGATTAGTAGAATATTTTAGTTAGACCATCTACATGTGTGTCAGCCCTGAAGCAGCTGTACTCTTCCTCCTGCACAGTGCATGCTGGGATACATTCGATCTCCTGGTGGCCCTAAAATGGTGGTCCCATTAGATAAAAAAAAATCTTCAGGGACTTCAGGGGCCCTGTACAAATGTACACATTTATGTACTCCAAAACATTCAATTAAAAGTCTAAACCCTATTAGTATGTGTTTCCCTCGCTTCCAGGGGACTTGTTTCAGAAAGTGAGCTTAACAAACTGACGTAGGTGCCATTTCCAGTCGGGGCGCTGGGGACATGGAGCCACCACTTTTTGAGAGCTTTCGTTAAAAATGTTCTGAAAACATTGCTTGCACCAAGAAATATTAACAAATTTAAAAAATGATGGGAGAAAGGTTTATTTGCACAATAAAGCCTGCAATGTATTGTAAATACAATGTCTATAAAAAGTATTCACCCCCCTGGGATGTTTCACTCTTTAGTTTCTTTTATACATGAAATCATGTTCAATATAATTTAGCTTTTTGACAAGAATTTGCAAAAAAAACCTCTTTAATATCGAAGCGAAAAGGGATTTTTACAAACTAATGTCAATTAATTAAAAATATATAAGGTAAAGAAGATGAAGGATTTCAACAGACCAAGATCACTAATAATTTTAATAGTTGAAACCTAAAGCTGCAGATGTTTGGTGTGGTTGGATCAAACCAACAGGCTGGCAGTGAAAAAAACAAATAAAAAAAAAGCTTAGCACTCAGTGTGCACTGTGGAGTTGGATGTGCCTCTGCAAATTAAAACATCTCTACAAGCTCAGGTCCATAACTTCCTTCTTTGCTCTATTTAAATCTCTCATTTACATGTTTCCTGTCACTTTACCACCACACTTCATGTCATCTTCACATGCATCTACTTCTGCAGTTTGAAAATGAATTCAACCCAAAAAAGACAAAACCTCTGGACGCTGATCTGTGTATATATTCTCACTGTGAAATACTACAAGAAAACAAAAACTTGTTGAAAGAGGTCAATAACGTGTTTACAGTAACATCACCGTCTAACTCTTTTTGTGTGTTACCAATATAGAAGAATTAGCAGGTCCAGGTCTGGCATGGTCCTTTTGTAAACAACGACAAGCCAAGCTGCAACCTCCGGCTCTGAAAAGTGAAGCCAATGCTCAGGTGCCAGGAAATACATATTTCCTGTATGTGCATGTTCAGAGGGTAAAAGCTGCAGCTGATTCCAGCTTTGCATCAACCACAGCCAAATCAGCAACGAGGCAAAATCAACTAGCCCAGCTGCATGTCAACACCAACCCACCCACCCGTCAGGATGAACCGGAGTACCCAGACCCCCAGGTCCAGAGCGGGCCCCCACGGCAGGGGAGCCACGCCCCTCCAGACAGGCAAGGCGGACACCAATCCCACAGCACCCCAATGTCCTGGGGCTCCAGGGACAGAACACGAGGCCAATGAGACCCCCCCTACTCCTTCAACCCCCCTGCCTGCCTCTGCAACTAAGATGCAGTTAAAATTCGAGGGTAGTTGTGAAACAGGCACCCCATAACTGTCAGGTAGTGGAGCCTCCCAACGTCTCCCTTACTGTCATATCAGAGGAAGTAGGAGAGTTTGGGGGTGAAAAACTCTTTAGTTTTTATTTATTTTTATAGTTTTATTTTATTAGTTTTTTATTGTTTATATGTGAATTTGTGCTCTGTTAACATTGCAACCTAAACATTCATGGCAATGGGCGAGAAAGGGAGAGAGAGAAAGCAGCCAGGATCACCGTCTGATTCTTACTGCTGAATCATGAACAGCTGCAAGCATGTAGGCCTGGCTGTGAAAGTATCAGGCGTGTTTGTCTTATTATCATAATTATACAAGTTGAATTATTAATATTATCATATGTAGCCATTTTGTACAATTAAGCTTCACACAACCGCTGTTTGTGACCTGTGCTTTTCTTTTTGAAAAGTTACGTGGCGCTGCAGAGAGCCCCCAGCTGCAGTCACTGAAAAAAAAAGTCTGTTGAACTTACATAAAAATAATATGTACATCAGTTGCACATATTATATTTATTTTTAGTCAAAATGATTCATTTCAGTTTAATATACTGAATTCTTACATGTAAAACCAACATGATTTGATTAAGTTAATTCAAAGTTATTTGTTAATGTTAAATATATTAAATTATTCTGTAAATACCCAACATCATCTGTTTGTGTTAATTTAACATTTCCCTTTAATGTTAGTGTATTCAATTATCACTTATTAAAGCAACACAAGATTTTTATGTAAAGTATGTGCAATGTTGTTTTGCTAAATCAACCTAACCTGCTAAAGTTAGTCTCATATAGATTCTGCATAAATTCTACATGCTAAAAGTTTTTCTGTACGCTGATTTCTCTGTAATCTTTCCTACAGTTTTACTCCTGTAACATTTTCAGAACAAATAAGGCATACACACAAACATTTCTTTTGAAACTGTATTGTCAAAAAATAGTTACAAGCAATATTTCAATGGGTTCAATGGAGGCAAATAAAGGCATACATATACAAACCATTCTCACATTAAAACAAAGCACCTTTTCCTTACATAGACACTTGGTAGCCAAGTTATCAAGAGTGCATTGTAAACATTCTGCTGCAACCCGAGGAAACACTGTTGGTCAATAAAAACCTTCTGAATGACATCAAACCAGCATCAATAGGGAATTATACTACAGCCAGATTAATGCATAGTGTCTTGCAAAATTACGTAAAAAAGTGCAAAATACATCCACTACATTGTAAATGTAAATCCAGTGCTTGGAAAGTTATTGTGCTCGTTTAACTAAAAGGGTTCTGGAATTAAACAGTAACATAATTAAAGCCCCTCCAGTTAGTTTTAGGTGAACGTTCTTTCTCAAACAGAGAATGGGGGTGTGGTTAATAGTCGGACGTAATACATTACCATGACAACCAAAAACTGAGCGGCTGGAGTGTTCACTAATGATATGCTGTGTTAACATCACTACACTGAAAAGTTTAGGAGGCCTTCACTTTGCTGTCTGGCAGGAGCAGCTGTTACTGACCCATGATAGGAACTAATGTGCTTATCAGCTGTTATCAGTCACACAGCCGATGGTCCTGCAGCGCTGCACACGATAACTCCTGCTACGTTTTATAGCGCGCTTACTTTACTGGGGAGGGGTGTGTGTGTGTGTGTATGTGGGGTTTCTTTACGTAAAAAAGTGCAAAATACATCCACAACATTTACAGCCTCTTAACAACAAAAAAGACAAATGTAATGAAAGCAAAATGTAAATCCAGTGCTTGGAAAGTTATTGTGCTCCTTTAACTAAAAGGGTTCTGGAATTAAACAGTAACATAATTAAAGTCCCTCCAGCCAGTTTTAACTGCCGTTTTTGGTGAACGTTGTTTCTCAAACAGAGAATGGGGGTGTGGTTAATAGTTGGACGTAACATCACCATGACAACCAAAAACTGACCGGCTGGAGTGTTCACTAATGATATGCTGTGTTAACATCACTACACTGTAAAGTTTAGGAGGCCTTCACTCTACTGTCTGGCAGGAGCAGCTGTTACTGACCCATGATAGGAACTAATGTGCTTATCAGCTGTTATCAGTCACACAGCCGATGGTCCTGCAGCGCTGCACACGATAACTCCCGCTCCGCCGATGCATTGGTAAAATCGTCAGTAAAATGCATGTTGCAGACTGTAGACGGTCGCAGGTAAAAGAGCACCGTATTTTCTGTCTGTCCTCCAACACCACACGCACAGATGCCATAATGAACATACCTGCTGTAAGTTGTAAGTAAATTACGTGATAAATCAGTTAGCTAGCTCACAGCGATGTTTATCGGTTTGATGCTCCGACTTAACAAGGCGTGACTTTTTTTTAATGAGGCGTGACAGTGCGCGTGCACAATCTTGGAGAATGACGTATGACTTATGGAATTAACTATAATCATACGTCACCATCCCGTTTTAACAACTAAGCAACTTTTGCAACTTTGAGCACAAAATTAAGCTGTTTGTTAAAAAATATTTGGAGAACTATGTGGGTAATCAACATTGTGAGGAAGTGACTCAGAAAAATGTGAAATATCATAGAAATGTCAAAGTACACTGGAGGGGGGCTTTAAGGAGTAATTGCTTCCCCATCACTTCTATATTTCACTTACGAATGTGCAAAAAAACTAAAATCACCTCTATATTTTAAAATAGGGGAAGCTGTTGTCTCTCCCACATCTGACAAAGCTGACATGAAATGAAAGAGATACATTTTACCACACATGGCCCTGAGAGAAATAATCTACTGAAACAAATACACTACACTTGCAGTAAACAAATACGCAAGTGAGTTGCATAAGTGTCAAAAGTCCAGTCCATTTAAAAAAACAGCAATGGTCCATGTCCCAAGAAGAAAGTGTACTGTTGTACCCAGGTCGCCTAAAATGGCAACAGCTCACTTATAGTCCCTGGGCTTTGACAGTGTGCTGTCGTCCAGGTGCATTTGAAAAAGTTTTTAAGTTCAGGAGGGTAGTTGAGGTTCAAGGCCTACATTACTCCAAACAACATGGCAGCAGCTAAAGCAACGCTTTTCAGATCATGCAGTACCACCTGGCCTTCAAGGACAATCCCAATGTCCTCTGGTCCATCAGTGGCATCTCACGTATTCCCACCATGGTCTCCTCAATGGCTCCTTGGTTCAGGTCTTTGTCTTGTGCCTGCAGAATGCACAGTCACAAAAAAAGCCATATGAGAGGAAATAAAACCTTAAGCATATTAAGCACAGAAACCATCATACTAAGTATCTGTGTGAACTGATGACTGATTCTTCAAACTGTGGCCTGGGCCTCTATTTACCTTCACAGCAACAGCAGGTCTTGTGTTAGGTGAACAGATTGCTATAATAAGTTTGATTAAAGAAAATGTTTTGCTCCTGTTTGGTGTTTTTATCAAGAGTCAGCAGTTACTCAAGTCCTGTGTTGTTGTTTTTTAATCACTTTTGCCCATTTAAGATTTCCCCTAAAATACAGTTGCACAGTTGTACCTACAGTCTATATTAGCATTCATGAAGTTTGACATGTGAACATCTTGGCATTAGGAAATGTAGCCAGTACCAAAGCAATACTCTAATGTTTTATATAAAAAGGTCAGTGTATTTTATGTAACACGGGATCTGCCAGTGAATGTTTATGAATTTAAATTATATTGTGTCTATTAAATAGAACATCAAGAGGTCAGCAACTAACAATTCTGTCATTATCCTGGGTATATCAGGTGACACATTTTAACATTTAGTAGAGAAACAGAGTTTGCAGAGTTGTTATTCCATTTACGGCTAGGTGATTCATCAAAAGTAATTCAAACCAAATTTCAGATTATACAGATAATTTCACTTTGAATTAAATTTAATGCCAACTTCACGTTATACTGGCAAAAGTATGAATGATATAATGAAAAAATCAGTAATGATTTTAGAAAAGATTTACCATTAGGACCCCTCCATGGCCTCACTTAGTGCCTTTTGGTCAACAAAGGCTCAATTTTGAACTGAAGCTAATCAGTTTTTTTATTTCGTTCCTGACAACTCACTGACTCATACACGCGCCACAGTCAAGAGCGTACTGCTTTCACTTTCACTACTTTCACTACTTTCATGCAGTGTGACGTCCACTGTTTCATGAACCGCACGTCAGCTGATTTCCTGTCAGATCTACTACAGTACTGTTAACTTCACTGCTGATCTCCTTACAGTGCTGTTTCACTGTTTCCCACAACTTTCTTTGTGGGGTAAATGATTCGAAATATTTGCAATATGTCACCATGATGTCACACCACCATGACATGACCTCGCGGGAGCAAGGTGGCGTAGGCGGTTCTTTTACCTTTGCCTGACTGATCATTGTTCTAAGCTCACAGTAAACTCACACAGTCTACCCAGGATATGTTTCAGTTATCTGGCTTCACTAACCCTCACAATCCCGACAAGTGGCACCACGAAGCTGGTTATCAACTCGGTAAACTAACCCAGGGTTTCCTGATCCAGCCGGGAGCGCGTTCACATAAAAGAGGCGGTGTTAGCAGCAGATGACCAAACAGACATGAACAGGTCCACTGTCAGCAGAGCGTCATATTTTACCATCGAGGATTAAACTGTAACACTACAGAAATACGACAGCAGCACGGCTGAAACTGACACATGCAGGGAGACAGAAAATCACAGACAGTGTGAATGTCTAAATGAACAGGCGTAGTCTATAATAATGCGTTGATAAAAAAATATCAGCCTTATTCTTTCAGCTCGGCTGTGTGTCGGCGTTTCACATTAAAAGACTCGGCCGTTCTCCTTCACTTTAAAAAAACTTGTCGCCACTTCAAAAATGAGATTAATTTATTTAACACACTCAAAAGTGTCCAAACATTTTTCTAAATTAACTTCATAAAGCAGTGAAACGGAAAAATCCCTTCATGCCATAAAATGAGTTCAAGATTTTTTTGAAAGACTGAATCTGAACATTTAAGCTGCTGAAAACTCACCGTCCCACCTTTTGCCCCCACATATCAAAAGGTGGGACGGAACATGACTACAGTCTCTGTAGTCGGCCTAAGAAAGCTTTACTAACCTAAATAGACAGACTACGTTCATATTAAAATTTATTATTTCAATACCAAACTGTTCATCATATTCAGCCTCACATAAGAAAAATAAAATCCATTTATTTAACGGCTGCGTCAGGCTGTGTGAAACTGACTGGGAGCAAATAAAAAATCTTAAAGACATTTAAAGGCAGTAAGTAGGCTGATCCTGCTGTACTGTAAAAACCTGTAGGCAACATTAGCCTGAGGCTTTTAAGTTTTATATAAATTTCTCCACATCACTGCTGCAAACGGAAAGCAGCCTATTGGCTAAAACAGTCTGTGGGATTTCCTGCAGATGGTGATGTCATTTTCCAGAGAGCTGATTGGTCAGTAGGCGGAGTTTTCACAGAGTTAATCTCTTTTCTGGAACATAACCTGAGCAGGTTAACCTTTCATAAAAAAATTAAAAGTTAAAAAAGAAAGTTATTTTGAGTATGAAAACTCTTGTTCATTACATTTTACTTCATAATTGCATGTGTCGTATTCATTGTTGCAAAACATGTTCTGTATATAGTTTGTTTGTTATCGTGATCAAAACCATTGATCTGAAGCTCAATGCTGATGCTGTCATGTAAATAGTTTCCAAAATGTCACAATTTCTGATCAACCCATATCAATAGACCATTTACGCAAAAACCGGAAATACGTCAAGGAAGCGTAAACCCAGTTCCGATGTGAGCTTTGTTGACGGAGAAATGGCAGCTACCGTTAGAGTGTTTTCGACTAGCCTGACTTGTCTTCCGAAGTTTACCAGCGCCGATGTGGTGAAGAGTGTGGAGATACATTCGTCCACTTTAACTCTGTTAACGTTAACTGTAAAGTAAGTAATGGTAAATCTTAGGTGTTGTGAATTTGTAATATAAGGTATAACACATCGCCAGTGTTGGGCAGCAGCGTCGCTACAAGTAGCGCCGTTACTAGTTTAACTACATTTCTCAGTAGCTTGGTGGTAGCGTCACTATTTTCTGAATCAAATAGCTTTTCAGTAACGAAGCTCTTTTATTGGCCGAGTAGCGGTAGCTTCCACACACGCTACATTTTCCCAAGCATTTCTGATGGATCAGTAAGTGACACCACCGCCACACGGACCTGTATGTGCAGCCGGCAGAAGCGCTTCCCTGTGATGGTGATTTCGCGTGCCGATCCTTGGATTGATGTTTGCGACTTTGCTGCGGGGAATAAAGACCGCGTGCTCTCTCTCTCTCTCTCTCTCTCTCTCTCTCTGCTATGAATGTTTAGGTTGTTTATAGAATATAGAATTATTCATAATTAATAATAATTAATTAATTAAATTAATTAATAATATGATAATTAAGTTGCTTTATACGAACAACAGTGGTTCTCCGTTTGTTCCATGTGGAAGTACATTTAGCAGCAATGATATGGCAGGAAGTAGGAGAGTGTCTGTGTCTGATTTAGCTCTCTCACACATTGGAGCAGGTTTTTAGTTTTTCTTCTATTGCTACTGTGGAATGAAGTTGGTTCAATATAAACTAGGCCTATATTGTGTGTGTATATAAATATTTACATATAAATAACCTAACTATAAACTATTAAAAAATTCAAAGTAGCTTAGATGTAACTAAGCTACTTTTGCCCACGTTGCTGTAGCTTAGCTTGCTACATTTCACTGGGGGGTAGCTTCTGTGTAGTGAAGCTTCATTTAATGTAGAGTAGCTAGTAGCTTAGCTCACTACATTTTCCAAGTAGCTTGCCCAACACTGCACATCGCAGTGAATATGTTGTGTGTATGTTTAAGTGAGAGGGTATGAGATAACATAACAACCAGTAATTTGGTGAAGCTGCACTTGGTAAACGTTACTGACATTGTGTTGTGACTTAACGTTAACGTTAATAAGTAAAGTATATTGTATTTCTATGTGAGATAACACGTAATATTTTCTTGTTGCATGCGGTTATAGTATCAAATATACTTTAGGGACAGGTTGTAGTGAGAGGTACAGTGGGTACGAAAAGTATTCAGACCCCTTTAAATTTTTCACTCTTTGTTTCATTGCAGCCATTTTCCAAAAATCAAAAAGATTCATTTTATTTCTCAGTAATGTACACTCAGCACCCCATCTTGACAGAAAAAAAACAGAAATGTAGAATTTTTTTCAAATTTATTAAAAAAGAAAAACTGAAATATAGGTGGAATGATGAGCTTAGCTCCAACGTCAGCAAGGAGATCTTGAATGAGGAACCCTTTGTCTGCCATGATGTCGTCTCCTGGCTCCAGCAAGGGAAGGACTCCACTGATCCTGGTGATCTCCTTATCTGAGATGCACCCAGTGTACAGGGGTGAGACCAAACCATTGGGAGCAACTCCAATCAGGCCTTTCAATGTTGTCCTGTTTTTGTAGCTTGAAAATGTTTCTGACTGTAAGGTCAGGGATGAGGCTGTCTCCAGGGCAATTTCTTTGCAGTCCAGTATCACTCTGATGTTGGGACAGTACCTCTGGAATTTAAGGGGCATAGTGGACTTAACCTTTTCCCTGCTTATCCAGATGGGAAGTGAGCTCAGCATCATAAAAAGATAATTGGCCCAGGTGATTGTAACCCTGCTGACCGTGGCAATGCTCACATTGAACATGTCAGCAATGAGCTGCTCCTTCATACCAACAGCAACCCGCATGGAGTACATCAAGAACTCATCTATTAATGGCATGATGCTTGGTGGGCTGGGATCTTGGCAGCCTTCCTCACCTGCCCTCTTTGCTTTGGTCCAGTACACCAGTCTAAGGGCAGATGGTGCAATCAACTCCCAAAAAATAGTAAAAACCCTCTCGGGTGGAAATTTGGTGTAGAAACGAATTTGGTCGTCCGATGAACAGTATCGGCTGAAGAGAGTAGGGGGTGGTAGGTCAGTGTTATGCAACATGGCTTCTAAGTCATGGATGTAATCCAAAGCCTCATCCAGAGCACCTGTAAAGATAAAGAAATTAAAAACCAGTCTTAACATATTTATGCTACCTTTCAACACAACACAGTAATCATGTCATGTCAACTCTTACATGACATGTGTGCATGTCTGTGAGTGTAATGTTGAGAGAGAAAAACTCAACTGCAAATAACAAATCCAATCACTGTGTGCACCAGTAATTACCGCTATCAAAGATATCAACCTCAAAGTTGAAACACAACTTATTTAGATTTATAGCTTTGATTTGATCTAGACGTTTTACAGTTCAACTTGTTTCATAAAATATATATTTTATATAAAATAATGTTCATAAACTTAAACCTATAAAAAAATGGATTTACTTAATAATTTGAATTAATTTTAAGCAATAATCTGCCAAGGGTCTTCTTTAAAATAAGACCAAACCTAAGTCTTGTTGTGTCAGAAACAGGGGCCAAGGTGGGCCAGTAGGGGGCCTGGACCCTGCTCCACCAACGTAGTAAACTCAACAAATAATACTCTATTAGTTTTCTTCTTTAGTCAATTCTTTGTGGCCAAAAAACTTCACTGGAGACGGTCACGAGTCGGTGCAAAAGAGTTTTATTCCAAAAAAGGACAAATAAACCCGAGTAACATCCCTGCAGGTCTCAGGATGGAACCAACTTGTGGTCAGCGAACACAGCCTTATATTCACCCTAAACTCTACCCCGTTAGTGGGTGTTACCCTTTAACTCCACCTACAGAGTTCGCTGATCACTCCTCTTTAATGGTGAATTTCTTATCCTCTGCTGCCATTTAGTGGCCGTTCTTACATACTAATTTAACAATTCAACCCCTTAAAGTTTCCACTTTCTTGCTTTTATTTAGCTTGATTTGGTCATAATTTGTCCCACTTATATATTTTTTAACAGTACTGGACTAGAAATTCACCATTATGTCTCAACATCAGTTTTACAGTATTTTTAAAAGGATTAATAAGGAATAACATAATCAATAAGTGTATCTCAAGATTTCAACATATCAATATAAACAAATCAAACATGGAATATGCTGTTTTTCGTTAAAACTTGGTTTTGGAAATTACCGTACTAGTCAGCAACTTTCCCTATGATCTCGTTTTTGGCTCTGATTTGCCATGATCTCACATGGGGCACGTGTTGCTGCATGTGCCCTGTTGGGACGTGCCTCCCCTTCGTCAGATAAGTCCTCCCTACTCCCTTCTTGATAATGGGATCCGTTCTTATTGGCTACAACACAGTTCCCTCTCATCGGATCCAACATAGTTTGCTCTCATTGGCTACAATGTCTTGATTTTGCCCATTCCGGTTGAACAGCTTTCTCTTTTTTCTATATTTCTGTCTGACCAGTTTCTCTGCTTGAAGGCACATTGAAGGGGCACAAGTTAATACTGAATAACATGGTAAAACACTGGTAATCACACCCTATAATGAAAAATTAACTGCTAATGATCACATTTTATAACCTATCCATACATTGGAAAAATGACATCAGTTGTCAATTCCTTTACCCTGGGAGACCACCTGACTTTTCCTCCAAACTAAAGTAAATGCACCTTAAATGATGAAGATATAGCCCCACGCTCTAGTAATTAATGACAAATTTAGGCTATAATGCCCCAAAATAATACACAACAATCTGTGCTCCCAAGTTTAAAAATGTTATGACAGTTTTTTGACACAGGCATTTTTGTCCTCTATGTACCTATGTGTAACCTTTTTTTAATTGATGCACAAGGGTTAAGTTGTTCAGTTAGAAATGCATTTATCCATTAACGGTACACATAGTTGACTAGTGTTAACTTGTTAAACACATTATGTACAATCTTACCTGCAGGTAGGGGTGTCACGTAGTCGTGATCCATCTTTGCTGCCTTAGCCACCATGCTGCTATCTTCACAGCACAGCTGGATAGACTGACGTTTGAAGGTTCTGTCATATACTGACTCCCTTCTCAAAGGAGCAGTAAAATTGTTCCAAGGAAATAGGCTTGGGGTAACACCACTCTTCAGGCGACGAGCGACGCAGCCACCAACGTAATCATCCGGAGCGAAGTGCCGGCTGCAGACATAGGGGCTACCTCTTTTTATCTCAAAAGTTTTCCCTTCCTCTCGTCGGATCACCGGTATCCATTTGGGTTTCAGGTTTGGATCCACAGGAAAAGAATGAAACGAAAGGTAGGGCTGTTTTTGGGTGGAAGACGAACAGCCTGGAACACAACAGAAACTGCGACTCTTCGACTCTGCCATTTTTCGTATTTACCGCTACGATAACAGGAAGTTCTAATACACTTCCTTGACGTATTTCCGGTCGAAAAATGCGGAAGTGCGTAAAAGGTCTATTGCATGCTTAAAACAACGTACCGTTAAAGCCCCGCCTATTTCAAGACAACCCGGCCCACTTCCTGGTTAAATCCCGCCCACCTTCGGGCTAGACCCCGCCCAATCCGAGTACAGATACAGATACAGATAATGATGAACTCGCTCGTCCCTAATCAAAACCATCATAAGGTAGATTATAATGCATCTGAACATCTTCTAATGCACCTGGAACACAAATGTGACTGTATATTTGATGAAAAGAAACTGAAAATATACCAGGCGAATATCCATGTTCTAGCTATATTTGCTGTTAATATGTTCACTTTTATTGGGAGTTATCTTTAAAACACTATTTCTCTCCATACAACCACGTTCCAAATAACATAAAGCTTCCAAAACATTGAAATGTTGATAAAAACAGTCAATATGTACGACCAAAAGCACTCCCATGATTTACAGGCCCACAGCTTGAGAACAGAACATCCTCATTAGTGGGCTCATTAGTTTTGTCTCAACCAGGCAAAAAAAATTATGTATTGCAAGAGGATGTAGCTCCTACGGTTCGCCGACAAAGTCCGCCTCTGCCAAACAAGCTCTTCTATGAGAGAATTTGAGGTAGAAGCGAAACTCAAATGAACCCAACGGTTTCTGTACGATGCCGGCAAGATAGCGACCCGCCAGACGGTCTCTGTGGACACGAATCGCCGCTGTTTCTGGACGGAAACCAGCTAAAACAGCGCAAATAGATTACCGACACAGTTCCGAGTCAGCTCGGGACAAGGTTTTTAAGATATTTGTTTCTATTAATCTTCTCTCAGATCTGAGGTGTGATGGCAGTCATCTAGACAGATGACTCACTGTTGGAATCATTATGTATATAAGTTATCTCATATTTACTCAGTACATGGAAATACATATATGGAAATATAAGCCTTGTATTTTAATATGAATCTTTGAGTTTGTTCACAGGAAACCTGCAGTGGATGGGTCACAGAGCCAGACACCCAAAGAAGCAAGAACCAAAACAGCTACTGATATGCAGCTGTTTTACATAGTTTCTGGAACATTCTGCACAGCACCATAGCCATAACAACATATTTTAATCTAACTGTCTCAAGTTCAAGTTCATGTCCTTGTTTATTCCCTTTTCCCATGTAGCAGCAATGTGTATGTAACCTCCTTGTTCATAATAAAAAGAGAGGAAGCGGCAGGGATGCCTCAGAACGGTTGGAGTTTGTAACTGAGTGCATCTCTGTCCGTTCTCCTCGCGAGTAAAAAGCCATTAACTCTCTTGTGTCTTTCTTCCTTGTTTGATATTTTAAGTGTCCAAACCTGACACTCACTTCCTGCTCATCTGCAACACCCCCAACAGATTTATTTTAAAAGAACAACAACCAGGAAATAAATGCTTCCTGTCGGTTCATGTTCAGAGGGTAGAGGCTGCAGCTGAGTCCACCTCTACATCAGAGATGCAGTCCTTACTGACTAAACTAGTTTCTGGGAAGCTCAGCACCTACGCTGTAATCATTCTGATGTTTACCTACAGTATTTTGCTTAACAGGAGCTTTCCATGTACTTGCAAACAACAAGAAAGAGAATGCAATGTGTACATAGGTCTGCCTGTCGGTATTATATTTCTGTTAATACTCTGGATAGACAAGTCATTTCAGAGGGTCTGCAGATACCGGTCTTTAGGTGCGTTCGGAGGCTGTCACAGTTTTTGGAGTTATTCCTCGCTTAAGATTGTTAAGGCGCTGTTGGTCGGTCTGCTTTGGGCGGCTTTTGTGTTAATTGAAGCAGACTGGTATGTTTGCTGTAAGAATGATGGCTCTAAACAACAGGCACACTTAGCCTGCAAAAAGAAGGACAATCTCACTGAATCGGAGCAAGTCCTCGTCGCTGAATTGAAAAGCAAGTCCACGGTGAGTGTTTCCATCATGTCAGTGTGTTACCTTTTATTTCACTCTGGTCTTGTTTTGATCAGCTAGTTCTGTCTTTATGAAATGACTGTAATAACACAGAAATGCTGTTAAAAGTTAACCAACTTTGTTTCTTTTTCAGGTTATTGGTGGCTTTTTACTCTTTGGTATCATTTTGGGGGCATGCCTTATGCCATGTTTAGGATGGAGTAAATGCAGTTCCAACAAAAACTTTCATAATGACAAACGATTGTTGAAGGAGAAGGAAAATGCACTGAAAGAGATTCTGAAGGAAATAGCAAAAGAACAGATGAACAAAGTCGAGGACAAAATACGCCGTGGACAATGGGAAGATGTTACTAAGGAACTGATTAAAACACCTGCTGAGGAACCAACAGAGAACCAGGTAAAGAATTAAAAATTTAGTTTTTTCATTCAGTTTGTCTGAAGGCAACAAGTTGTGAGCAACTTGGTTAAGCTGCCACCGCTGTTGTTTCAACTCGACTCCCTGCCAACTGTATTAATCAAACCAATAAAGGCAGCAAGTATTTCCCAATCAGGAGCAGAAAAGAAAAGACTTCACAGAATACCGGTGGGATGATTTGCATGAGAAGCTGCATTAAAGACAACTTGCAAAAACGGGACAAACCGCACCCCGTATTGATTCAAAACGGGACGCGCTATTTAGTTCTCAAATACGGAACGATTCAGTATTTTAAGGGAGGAGTGGCAACTCTATGTACTTTACTGCTAACCTTAACCATCATTTATCGTAGGCTAGATGGTTAACCTCCTCAAATGCTCAAAATGCATTAACATGGCGCACAAAAAGTGGCGTGCTATTTATGCGCCATTCCATGATATTACGTTGAAAATTATGGAATTACATACTGTACATATTTTCACCATATTCTAATTTTATGAGATGCACATGTAGCCTTTATCTCAGTGTCACAGACAGGAATAGTGGTAGCACTTTATAATAACTACACACTATAAAGCATTAGTAAATAAGGAATTCGTCATTTATAAAGCATTGTTCATACTTTAATGCACATTAGTAAGACATTCATAAACACAGTTTTTTTTTTTTGCTGGAGCATCTTTCGGGTGGTCTCAGTAGCATCCTTTGGGCTTTGCCACTGGTAGATTTAAATGCTGAGATTGTTTATATTCTTGTGTGGGAAAGTATTAAAAAACAGGCAGTTTTGTAATAATTTTCTTAAACTTTCCAAATGATCTTATGAACTATTAACAACTTATAAATAAATGGTTTGTCATTAAAATTATACTAAATTTATAAATAGTGAACCGATCATGTATAAAGTAAGAAAATACAATTATTAAGCACATTATAGATGAGCTTATTAATAAAGAATGCATCATGTATAACCATGTTTAAATGACCTACTAATGTGTGTTAATGTTAGAACAATGGTTTATAAATGATGAATTCCGTATTTACTAATGCTTAACTAATGCTTTATAGTGTGTAGTTATTATAAAGTGCTACCCAAAGCTTTTCAGCAGGCTTCTAAGTCAAATTCTGAAAAGTAGATCATACAAGCCAAAATAGTTTTACTTTTAAATCCCTTTGAATACAAAACTATATTTGTCACGTGGTGTGTAAAACTAAGAGGGATTAAATAACAGTATAAATTGTACGCATTTATGTTGCTTCAATTCTTTTAATTGTGACAGTTGCTCATTGTTCATTGTTCCATGTTGAGCTTCATGAAGATCCATATCATCTGAGCTATGGTTACGTGCGTGTTCATCATGAATCAGACTAATGTTCTGTTCTGATTAAGTCATAGTTAGCTCACCACAGCCTCTGTGTGTTTTAATGAACTGCCAGATGAACAAAAGACAGTTTCCTGTCGTGGTGAAAAATTAAATTATGTTCTGTCGTTGTGAAGCTTTAAAACACAATTCAGTGTTTTCTAAAAGATAAAACATCTTAGTTTCCTGGCCAAGACAGGCAGGCAGCACAAATAAGGCGTGTTGGTAAGAACGATCCGTAGGTAAGAATTAAGCAGCCGAAAAACAGATTTATAAGCTAGAATATGCCAAACAGTAAGTCTGTGGATGGACAAGGCAGAGAAATGTAGAGTAAGAACATAACAATGGCGGCGGAGCAGGGTTAGAGGGTCCTTGGGCAAGACACTGAACCCAGCCCGAATAGCCATTGGTGTATATAAATTAGTTAATTTCTGCTTCTGATGAACAGTTCACACCTCGCCCTCTGTTCATCAGCAGGGGGATTGTGGCCATGCCTATTGCAAAGCCTATAGCTTTGATTTAAATATGAGGCATGTTAGGAAAAATGACGTGAGTCAAAAACAAGAGTGCTGTTAAGATCACTGGCAATATCGTCCATCGACAAGGGACAGACAGAGGCAGCAGGATGACTTCTGTGATTTACTGATGATAGTACTTTACAGGCAGGTCCAGGGCCCGGAGCCCCACCTGAAGCCCCACCTGGAGAAACAACCAGAGCGGCAGCACTGCGACAGGTCTGTTTCTGATCTAACCAGTCAGCTCGCTCACCATAATAACTGAACATCGGTATCTTCATCAGCACAGTTTCCTACAAGTTTAAAAGAAGAGCCCAAACTGTGAAAGTAGATCACATGGTGAGAAACAGTGTTTAATATAAAACTACAGTTTTACATGGTGGGCAGTGACAGAACACAGGGAGAACACTGAGACAGAAGAAAAACTAAAGAGGGAATGATAATAACAGCATTTGTTATATTTGTGTTCCTTTAATTCTTTTAATTTTCATTTTATTGTGTTTGCAGGTGAAGGACCGGAAAGTTGTGGAGGTGAATGCATCCACACTTATCTAAACAAGAATGGAAAACATACAGGGTTAACATGGGAGAAGATGTTGTGATGTCTGGTTCCACTGTGGAATGACAAACACTGCCTGATATTTCCACATTCAGCCCCAGACCAGCTATGATTGATTCAGCAGTAAGAATCAGTCAGTCCTCTCCTCCTAGCAACGCTGAGACAGTGAAAGACTATTGGAGCACCATAAGAGATTAACATATCCTAACTGGTGACAGCACAGCATCACACAGATGGAAAAAGATGATGATCAATGTGCATCACTTTGCTAAAATGCTTCATCTGTGCTCATTGGCATTATAAACACAAAACGTGTGTGTGGATTGATTACCAGTTAATAAATAAGTTTTACTTACAGTATAGGCCCACTCTCCTCAGCTTTTTGCACAGCATTCTCGATTGACAGTGTGCCAAACTTATAGATCTGTCTCAGTGAGCTAGTATTAGTTTGGAAAAAGATCATTCTGCAGAAGCCATAGTCACTTGGATTGTTAAGAAAAGCAGCAGCAACGGTGCAGAATACCCAAAGTTTGCAGCGATGCAGTTGTGGTCCACGTTGCTTGCTCCAAAAACTTTGTCTGTTGCACTGCAGTTTTCAGGCTGTAGAAGTGTGAATGTGTTCAGGGGCAGGTAACGTTCCTCATCATCACCGTGGTACGGTACGTGCAGTTGCTAACAGCAGGTGCTTCCTGTGCAACTTCAGCTCTTCTTCCTCAGAACTCGAGCTTGCTTCTATCCTGTCTTTCTTTTTAAGGAAACTGAATATTTTTGCTGGCTTTTGCTTGTTCGGCTGCTTCTTTCAATTTTCTTCCTGCTGTAGATTTATGTGAAATGTTTGTATGTAAAATTATTGTGACATCAAGTGTGAGTCAGAGACACCATGAAGTACGAGGCTTAATTCAGTGACTACTAGAAATACCTACTGCGACATAAAAAAAATCATTTGGCTGTGCACATTGTCAGTATACGTGATTATATAACTTCAATTAATTTATAATTATACTAACATGAGAAGTAAATTAAGGGCCCTGCAATGACCGCAGGCCCCTATACAGGTGCATTCCCTTCCTACAGTAGTTACACCGCTGGGCCTCACAAACGGTCCGTATGTACTACTACATCTCACAGCTATTATCTCACAGCGCTTTTCATAAAGAGCAGGTCTAGACCGAACTCTGAAGTTATTTACAGAAAGTACGTTTTTTACCCACCAAACAGCTTCAGCTTCACCAAAAGGAACGTCAGGATCACTGAGTTAAATTTCATTTTGTATCTTCTCCTTTTCTTCCTGCACTCAGGGCGTATTAATATTAATGAGGAGTGTTTCACTGACCATTTACAGGCAACTATGGGCGTTTGAAGGATCATACATGGAGCTCCCTCACATGCGCCACATTTCAAGTTGATTGTGATTTATAAAGGGAAATCGTCGTAGGATATGTGTTTTATAAATCTTCATATTAAGTATTTAGTAATATAGTAGGAGTCTTTCGTGTGTACAGTTTTATAAAGGAGACCCCTGGGCTGGCAAGTGGTGAGTGACTAATGAGGAAAGTGACAACAGGTGAACGAGGGAGTCTGAGGGTGAATGGATGGAAAATAACAAGCCTTGACTTTACTTCAGGCACGTGGACACACAGACATCAAATGGGGCTACAGCACCTGCCTTTTTTCTTCCTCAAGAGAAAGTGCCATTTTTTCTGGATTTGTTTTTTTATTTTTTATAAATTAATATACATTATATTTTTCCCGTTTCCAACAGATTCCCTGACAAACAAATATACTGTAGGAAAAAATCTAAATAGGCTATCAGGTCGAAAGATTTGTGGAGACTTTGGAGTTCCGGTGCCCCCCGACCTATAAAGTATTTGATCAACACATTAACGTATTTAGGAAATTCAGTATTCTGTAGTTTGGCTGTGTGAAGCTGAAGGTTGCTTGTGAACCAAAAAGTAAAAGTATTTAAATACCATTTATTTTTATTCTGCCTGCAGCCCAATGCCACAGTTTAGTGTGAAGATTTATGTGAAGTGTTATGTGTTCCAGTAACACTAAAAGAATTTAAACGATTTATTGTGTTGTGAAAAATTTATTATAGGTCTGTTGTGTGACCTGTGTCTGACACCTATCCACTGCAGGCTTCCTGTGAACACTTCTCTGTAACAAACTTAAAAACTCATATTAGTAAATGCTTTATATTTCCAAAACCGCTCTGGGTCCAATTTCCTAGTTTCTGAACGTTGTAGTGGATGTAATTTATTCTGTCTACATTTTTATTAGTTGTACATCACCAACAGAGTGCTGATTCAAACCCGGATAATATTTGATTTGCTAATTTATATTCATCAGGAACCCCTCGAGGAACCCCGATAGCGTCAATATAAGTAGGATCTGTTACAGACAGCCAAGGGGTATTATCCTGGATGCTTCGTCTCTTATGGTAACCACTGATGTGGCATCACACTCTTCAAACCCATGATTAAACTTGCAACTGTCATGGGATATACTGAGACTGGTAAGATCAGTGTCACATCATTTGGTAATTTGTCAAACAATTTATTATCCCCGCACCACCACCAAACATCTCCTCGAGAAATTGGTCTGAACTTGGTTTTCACAGGTATTGTAACAGTACACCATTCTTTGGATAGATTACCCAGTTTGGTACCTGTGCATGTGAAGTTTCCACGTGCTACTCTTCTAGAGAATAAGGGTTTCTTTTTGTCTGCTGCAATAACAGGGAACACAGAATCCCATTTCTGGCAGCCTTTCTTAGGATTGGTATTATTCATCAATTCAATAGTACAATTGTCTTCTACAGATGCTGGCATTACCTGTAGGAGTGGTCTAGGTCCCATACACACTACACAATTTCCTTTTGATGATTTTGTTACCCCCTTGTTCCACCATTAGCAACCAGTTATTACTATATCCAGTTATTCCTGTGGTCACTTGGAACCATTCGTGCCAATAATGCGTATTCCACCTTTCAACGAGGCTGAAGATAAGGAGGGTTTCGTAATATTTGTATTGTTCACTTCACACATGTAAATGGCAAATTTTGGGTCATATCCTGAACTGTGAGCCCATAGAAGGAATCCCCAACACCTGGTTAGCGATGTCCCTGTGAGATTATGTTTCAGTATTTGTATGTACCAGGTTAAGCAGTTGTTTGTGGTGTTGTTGTCCATGGTCTTCCTGTCTCTTCCATACATTACTTTAATCTATTTTTTTATAGTTCCATTCATTCGCTCCACCAATCCTGCACTTTGTGGATGGTATGCACAGCGGTGTTTTAACTTCATGTGAAACATAACAAAGTGTATTCCATTATCACTACAGATTTTTCTAGAATGCCATATCGTGGAATAATATCTTTGCACAATGCTTTTGCTACAGTCAGCGCATCTGAATAGAAAAAAGTTCTATCCATTTGGAAAAAGCATCTATTATCACTAGGCAGTACTTTTTCCCTTCGCTCTAATTTAGTTCTATGAAGTCCATGTGTATTGCTTGGAACGGATACTGAGGTTCAGGGAACCGGCCTCTTCTTGGTCTTAGGTTCCCCTGTGAGTTATGTTTAGCGCAAATCAAGCATGTTCTACAAAAACTCTTCGAAAAGGTGTTAAATCCGTAAGTAGTATAATGTTGTTGCACCAGAGCCACCATCCCTCCTGTTGAGACATGAGTAACTCCATGGCTCAATATTGCTGCCCACTTATATAGATTCTTAGGTAGTATGGGTTTATTGTCTGGTCATACATATAGATCATCTTTCAATTTTGCACCATTACGTAACCAGACATCTTTTTCAACTTGGGGACTTTGTTGTTGCATTTCTTTAAGATTTTGATTGATCTATGTCCGTGTGTTCTGTCACTACAAGAACATCCTGTAGCTGCTGCTTTTGCTATTTCATCCACAAAGGCATTTCTTAGAGACACTTCATCTGTCCCTGATGTGTGTGCTGCACATTTACATATAGCTATAGCCTCTGGGAGCTGTACAGCATCAAGCAGTTCACTGAGGAGTTTGGCATGAGTCACTGGTTTTCCTGTGGATGTTATCATACCGCGATTCTTCCAATACTGGGCAAAGATATGCACCGTGGCATATGCATATAGTTACCTTCTTTCCTTTCATTAGTTTACATGCTTCAGTAAGTGCTACTAACTCAGCTGCCTGTGCTGAGTAGTTGGAGGGCAGCTGTTTCACCTTTAATACTGCGGTGTTTGTGACCACAGCATATCCTGTTAATAATTTGCCTTGCTCATTCTTTCTAGACGAACCATCTACAAAAATAACTTCCCCTTCTCGAAGGGGTTGATCTTTAAGGTCAGACCTACTTTTAGCTGTTTTCTCAGCTTGTTTCTGATAATCATGCTTCTCTCCGTCATCTGCTGTCGGTAAAAGTGTCGCTGGGTTTAACGTAGTACATCTTTCTATAGTTACATGCGGTTGTGACAGTAACACTGACATGCAAGACAAATGTCGAGCAGGTGATAAAAATGTCATGTTCGTTTGGAGACCGCATGTGGAACCTTTAAGGTCAAGGGGTGAAAGAGTACTCTTGCAGCGCTTACTTCTACAGCCATTGAGGCAGCTATTACAGCACGCACACAATGTGGCAGAGCTCATGCCACACTGTGTAGTTTGGAGGAGAAGTATGCAATAAGTCTCTTTTTATCTCCATATTGTTGAGTTAGTACTGACGTCATAAAGTATCCCTTACAATCCACCATCTGAATAAAGGGTTTACTATAATCAGGTAGTGAAAGAGCTGCTCTATAAACCAAAACTTGTTTTGTTTTACAGAAAGTTTCTTCAGCTTCCTCTGTCCATTTTAATGGTGAATTCATTTTAAGATCATCCTCATACATTAACTTGCTTAAAGGTGACGTTATTTCTGCATAATTTGGCACCCAAGTCCTGCAGTAATTAGTTAAGCCTAAAAAAGACATCATTTGTTTCTTTGTCTGTGGTTTGGGTGCTTGAAGGACAGCTACTTTTCTGTCTTCAAGTAGAGTTCTTCCCTTTGCACTGAGATTATGGCCTAGATATTTCACTTCTCTTTTGCTATAGTATCTGCCTTACAAGTGTCTTCATCTGGGGATGCTATCAAAATGTCATCCACATAAAGTAAGATTTGACTGTTACCAGGAGGTTGGAATTTAGCCATGCTAGCACTCATAACTTGTGAATAGATGGTTGGACTTTCGCAGAAGATGGGAGTATTACAAGGGGAGTCTTCGCATTTCATTATTACTCCTGCTTTAAGCAAATCTTCTATTACTGGTTTTATTCCCTCTTGTTCATCCTGTTTTAATGATACTGTCTTATGCGAGGCCTATAGTCTGATTTTGGTCTAATTTTTACAGGTACTGCTCCCTTTACCAGGCCTACATCACTAGGTCCCTTAGACCACACTTCTTCTGGAATGTTTCGTAATAAATCATCATCTTCCTGTGTTAACACCATTAATTCTCATTTATTTGTACAGTGGAGGTGTATTCCCTCTTGCACTTGGTCTGACCAAAACAAGGCAGTCCAGTACCAGCACTTGCCCACGTGTTCACCGACGTTGCCACCCAGTCGGTGGCATTCTCTCCCTGTTGCACCATTTTACCCAAAGTCTTTCCACTGCAGGTTTTTACTTTTATACAGAGAGCCGTGTGGTGGAACTCTCATTACAACTGCATGATTTTATCATTTAAAGTCACTGATGTGCTGTCTGCATCAGAATAAATATAGCTGATGGTAATTTTAGTAGGGGTGACTCGTGTCAAGCTTTTCTCATAGTCTCTATCTGGGCCTGCTGTGTTTTTGTACCACATTGTGACATGCAAATCGTCTGCTGACATTTTGCTGTGGCAGTATTGTGTGGTGGTTTGTCTGATATGTCGAGGGAACAGCAGTATGTTGGTTCTCCTATCCCTTGAAGGACACATATGTCCCCCTGCAGCAGTTCAGCTTTTCTTTTTACCACAATCTGTCCCTCAGCTGATGGTATTAATGCTAATCCTAGCAACAAAAGACCATCTCATCCTAGCAAGTTTACTGGGCATTGTGGAAACAGTAAGATGGACATCTGGCACGACAGACCCTCAGGATCTCGTATCCACACGGGTTCAGATTCAGGTACGTCAGCTTTCTGCTGGCTGATCGCACCATAATTTGTTGGCCACTATGGTTAGAATTTGGTATTGGTTCATTACAGGTGGTCCTGCATGCTCCAGAATCACACAAAAAGGTAGTGGGTTTTCCATTTACTAACAGTGTTACTTCAGGTTTAACACTGTCCATTGCTAAAAGGTCTTGGTAATTTATCATGACTTCCTCCTTGTTTACTTCAGTAGGTTCAGTTGACTCAGGAGTCACGTTTGATTTGTTTTCTGACCCTAGTCATGCAGACACATCCTTCCTTTCCACAACACCAACATTTTATCACGTTGTGCCTAAAGCATCACTACGCGCTTCGACCCTCAGTCACACTTGCGCTCTTAACCCAAAAGCCTACTCACCACTGTTGTCTCTCTCTCCTTGGAGTACCGTCAACCATCAGATCCCAGTCGGCGAGTTGAAACCCGGTCCTGGAAAAGGATCTTTTGCTGTGCACAGTCTTTCCCGGTTTCCACCTCGCCCACTGGAAACCTCAGGTATCTTGGTATCCGGCTCGAAGGACCAAATAAATGTCAGGTTTAGACACCTAAAATATCAAACAAGGAAGAAAGACAAGAGAGTTAATGGCTTTTACTCGCGAGGAGAACGGACAGAGATGTACTCAGTTACATCCTCCAACCGCTCTGAGGCATCTCTGCCGCTTCCTCTCCTTTTATTATGTTCAGGTCCGTAGTTACATGCACATTGCTGCTATATGGGGGAAACAATTAACATATGTTACTGTACAGAATGTTCCAGGAACTATGTATGTTAATTACTGTCGCTCCTCAGCTGGGCTTGGTTCCTGTTTCTTCAGAGGTCTGTTGTGTGACCTCTGTCTGACACCCATCCACTGCAGGCTTCCTGTGAACACTTCTCTGTAACAAACTCAAAGACTCATATTAGCAAAATGCTTTATACTTCCATATATGTATTTCAATGTACTGAGTAAATATGGGATAACTTATATACATAAAGATTCTAACACTCTCCCAGCAGTGTTTTTCTTGGCTTGTGTGAAGGTGAGTGGTGATGAACAAAAGACTAAACTACCAGTGCCTCCAGTTTACCGCTAATTAAAGAAAAGACACAACAGGGCAATATCTTGCTAACACATGACTCATGAGCTGAGCTAATGTAACAAGTTAGCTGAAGTTTAGCTAAGGCAATATCTCATGGCCTTACAACCTATTGTACTGATGGAGACACTACAGGTGAATGGGATAAAGAAAATAACTAAAGCATATCACCACAGAACTTCCCCAGTTAAGTTTAAAGTATTTGATCAACACATTAATGTATTCAGGAAATTCAGTATTCTGTAGTTTGGCTGTGTGAAGCTGAAGGTTGCTTGTGAAACAAAAAGTAAAAGTATTTAAATAATATTTATTTTAATTCTGTAAAGCCCAATGCCACATTTTAGTGTAAAGATTTATGTGAAGTGTTATCTATTCCAATAACACCGTCCCTGCTTTACTTTATGATGTCCAGACTGTCGATCAATAAACAATCCTCGTTCCTAATGACCAACATGATCCATCTGTAAGCTCCTCCTCTCATGTTGTCACTCTGCAGCTGTTCTGGTCTGGTCTTTGTTGGTCATGGTGCTGTTGTTAGGTCATGGTGGAAGTCCTCCCTCCCTGATCTCTCTGAGCTCAGCTTGGTGTGTCACTGTGAGGAGAGACAGGATTAAAACATTCACACCAAATATTACCTCTGTACTTATTCTGTAATCTGTTCCAGGTGAGACGCTGACTAACGTTCTGTTTTTTTCCAGATGCAGATCCTTTTACCGGGGAATATGCCAGGTCCATCAAACGCCCCAATAAATGCTGGCAGACTTTGATGGTGACATTTAAACAACAAACTGCTGAGAAATGCTGCATGAGCTTTATTCACCAAAATTATACTGAGCTTTAATCTAAAGTGTTTATCAGGGACGCAGCTGCAGTTTCTTTGCTTTTCTGATTCATGTTCTTTTTAAAGAAATGTTTCCATCATGGTTTATATTTTCTGTGTTCAGCCTTCAGAGTTCTGTAGAAGTTAATCTGATGCTGTAAATAAATGTTTAAATTAGGAGAATGGTGGTGAGGCCAAGAATGAGTTCTACTGATGCTCCTGAAACTAAACCACCCTGAAAGGACCAGGTCTGAAGGACTGAGAGATTCAGAGACTGAAAAGATGGAACTCTGCTCTGAGCACAGAGGAGAGCTTCCTGTTACAGAAACTCCTCTGTCTGTGAAACCAGCTGTTTAATGTTGACCTGAAGAAAAAAAGAGAACTTCACCTTCCTGTTTGCTCTGTTGTGTTTGACTTTGTATCACCATATTAATCAGTTTCACTATGTTTATTAATTATTATAGATTTAGTTCATTCTCTCAGTTTGTTGGTCATTAACCAGGTTCGGCTGTTTGGACGTAGGAACAATAAGATAAGAAGAACTTTTACTTTGTAGGAGCTTCTGCTTTGTGCTTTTACTTAATAAAACCAAATCGATGGTTTTGATCTATTGAAAGACATTTTTCTCCTTTTCTCCTTCTTCAGCTGAGACTCAGGTTTCTTCATCAGCTCCTCAGTGAGGCCCCTCATATTCTACAGTGTCTCTCATTGTGCAGAACACGGCTTTCTTTTGATGGAAATGATTTTTCTCTAATTTGCATTGGTTGCTCTTTGTTTTATATCGTTGCCTGACGATAAATTCATTAAATAGAACGTCGGTGGTGAAACTGATCTTGGCTTTCACTCCCTAAGCTGCTGGTTGTTATTTATTCAGGAAACAATAATTGTTGAGAGGCATAGGAAGAGAGCAAATATGGGAGGGTAAAACAGTCCTGTTGGGTTTTCTGCTTTTATATGAAGGCTTATCCTGCTTCAGTCAACAATAAACATAAATAATTTTTGCTACAGTAATTCTTTATGTTGTAAGGATTATGCTCACTGTGATGTGTTTGCCAAGCAAAACAAGATATTTGGACCCAAATGGACCCAGGCACCAATAGTAGGCTAGGCAGCAAATATGAACACAATGACAAAGTCGCTAAGTTGGCAACACTGCTCAACCCACCACTGTATTTTAAAAAAGATGAGAGGAAAAAAAAGAAAAACATCAGAGAAAGAAGAAGGAAAAACTATCACAATAAACAGAAGGCACAAGCCTACAGAGAACCTGATTAATAATGAGAACAGAAAGCAAAACTATAAAACCCAACAAGTGAATCTCACTTGAATATTTTGAAAACCATGCTACAGCTTTCTTCCAGGAAAAGACTGGTTTCCTGTAGATATATTCAGAGGTTACCGTCAGCAGCTCTCAGCAGATGCAAACTTTGCACCAAAGATGAAGAACCTTTTGCCAGAATTTGACATGGATTCGAAGAGCTTTTGCAAAAAACATTTTATACCTGCGATGTCTACATGGCTTTGCCACTTTGGACTTTGTTTGTTTTACAACTCGGGGTGGACAGGACATTGCAGAGGATCTTTGAAAAAACATGCACATACTCTGTTTTGCATCACATTATAAAGGCAGCACTTATTGGTCTGCTGTGGGTTGTGTCTGTGTTAACCGATGGAGACTGGTATGTTTCAATTCAATTCAATTTTATTTATATAGCGCCAAATCACAACAACAGTTATCTCACAGCGCTTTTCATGAAGAGCAGGTCTAGACCGAACTCTGAAGTTATTTACAGAAGCCCAACAATTCCCACCAAGAGCAGCACTAGGCGACACAGGCAAGGAAAAACTTCCTTTAAGAGGCAGAAACCTCGAGCAGAACCATGGCTCAGGGTGGGGGGGCATCTGCCTCCACCGGTTGGGGGTGAGGTGGAGAGAGAGAGAGAGAGAGCAGAGGGAGGCAACCTACACAGTATACACATAGAGGTAATGACAATAAAAGTTATGTTGCTATAGATTGAATGTAAAATGGTACAGATATTTATAGTAATGTTAATGATAATAATAACCATAATAATAGCAGTAGGACTAGTAACAGTAGTTGTAATTGTAGCAGAGGGCGTAGAGCAGGAACACAGGGGCAGCAGGAGACTCCCAACCACAGATCCAGACTCCACAGCTCCAGAGCCAGCAACACCCGCAGGAAGCGTACAGGAGGGGAAGCACACGACCACGGAAAGGGAAGAAGTCGAGTTAGTAACATGCATTAATGGGATGAGGTTGCACTCAGAGGGAGAGAGAGAAGAGGAGAGAGGAGCTCAGTGCATCATGGGAAATCCCCCGGCAGTCTAGCCTATAGCAGCATAATTAAGGGATGGTTCAGGACTCACCTGAGCCAGCCCTAACTATAAGCTTTATCAAAAAGGAAAGTCTTAAGCCTACTCTTAAATGTAGAGACGTGTCTGCCTCCCGAACCCAAACTGGAACCTGGTTCCACAGGAGAGGAGCCTGATAGCTGAACGCTCTGGCTCCCATTCTACTTTTGGAGACTCTAGGAACCACAAGTAACCCTGGATTCTGGGAGAGCAGTGCTCTGGTGGGGTAGTAAGGTACTATGAGCTCTTTAAGATAAGATGGTGCCTGACCATTAAGAGCTTTGTATGTGAGAAGAAGGATTTTAAAATCAATTCTGGATTTTACAGGAAGCCAATGCAGAGAAGCTAAGACAGGAGAGATATGATCTCTTTTACTGGTTCCTGTCAGAACACGTGCTGCAGCATTCTGGATCAGCTGAAGAGTCTTAATGGACTTTTTCGAAGAGCCTGATAATAAGGAATTGCAGTAATCCAGTCTAGAAATAACAAATGCATGGACTAGTTTTTTCTGCATCATTTTTAGACAGGATGTTCCTGATTTTGCAATATTACATTAGGTGAAAAAAGGCGGTCCTTGAAATTTGCTTAATGTGAGAGTTGAACGACATGTCCTGGTCAAAGATAACTCCAAGATTTCTCACAGTGGTGCTGGAGGCCAGGCGATGCCATCCAGGGAAACTATATCTTTAGATAATGTGTCACTGGAGGTGCTTAGGCCCTAGAACAATAACTTCAGTTTTATCTGAGTTTAACATTAGAAAATTGCAGGTCATCCAGGTTTTAACATCCTGAAGACACATTTGAAGCTTATCTAACTGATGAGTTTCATCTGGCTTGATCGATAGATATAACTGAGTATCATCTGCATAACAATGAAACTTTATGGAGTGTTTCCTGATAATATTGCCTAAAGGAAGCATATATAAAGTGAAGAGGATTGGTCCGAGCACAGATCCTTGTGGAACTCCATGACTAACTTTGGTATGCATGGAGGACTCATCGTTAACATGTACAAACTGAAATTGATCTGATAAATAGGACTTAAACCAGCTTAGAGCGGTTCCTTTAATGCCAATGAAATGTTCCAGTCTCTGTAATAGGATCTGATGGTCAATGGTATCAAATGCAGCACTAAGATCTAGTAAAACCAATACAGAGACAAGTCCTTTGTCTGATGCAGTTAGGAGGTCATTAGTAATTTTCACCAGTGCTGTCTCTGTGCTATGATGAGCTCTATATCCTGACTGAAAATCCTCAAATAAACTATTGCTATGTAGAAAGTCACACAGCTGTTTGGCGACTGCTTTCTCCAGGACCTTAGAGATAAATGGAAGGTTAGATATAGGTCTATAGTTGGCTAAAACATCTGGATCCAGGTTGGGCTTTTTTCAGAAGAGGATTAATTACAGCTACTTTAAAGTACTGTGGCACGTAGCCTGTTGATAAAGACAAATTGATCACATCCAGTAGAGAAGTGCCAACCAAGGGTAAAACTTCTTTAAGCAGCCTAGTCGGGATGGGGTCTAAGAGGCAGGTAGATGGTTTAGATGAAGAAATTATTGAAGTTACATAAACCTATTTCTTAGGCCTAGCTCGCAGTCTGAGATCTAATTCATCCCAAAGGTGTTCTGTCGGGTTGGGATCAGGACTCTGTGCAGGTCAGTCAGGTTCTCCACACCAAACTCACTCCTCCATGTCTTTATGGACCTGTCTTAGTATGCTGAAGCATTAACCGTTCCTTTCACTGCAACTGAGGGGCCCCTGAACCCCCCCCACCCCCCCACCAAACTTTATACTTCGCACAAGGACACAGGATGACTTTATTGATTTTATAATGATATTACCTTAAAGGCACGTAAGCAGGTTCAGTTGACAGAAGATACAAAGCAAAAGACAGAAACAGCAACTAGAACCAACTGACAAAGGAACAAAGCATCTGGGCTGGTACATAGTGACACGTAGCAGTCTGCTGCTTAAACACAAGAGCTTGCATTCACAGACTCACAGGAAGTGAGCCTCTGACCACTAGAGCCCCCAGCACAGAGTGATGGTTTCTGCTTATGATGACAATGTGTAAGATTTGTTAAGAAGTGAGTGCGTTGCAGCTACATGGGCGAGATGTGAGCTATTTTCGAATGTCAAAAGGAAGCCATGTATGTGACCCTCTGTGAACAGGCAGAAGATGGACATGCATGTATTGCTGATTAATAGCTGTGAAAGTCGTCCTTCCCTGAAGAATGTGTTCCAGCAGTGCTTCTAGTCCTAAACCACCCTGAAAGGACCAGGTCTGAAGGTAGGACAGATTGAGAGACTGAAAAAAGACCATGTGACTCTGCTCTGTGCACTGAGGAGAACTTCCTGCTGCAGAAACTTCTGTTTAACTTCACCTTCCTGATTGTTCTGGTACGATTGATTTTGTGTCACTCTGTCAATCAGTTTTACTGTTTGCTTTTTATAATCATTAATGTTTCCATTTTATACAGAATGTTTATAGCTTTTTTTATTCAGTTTTTGATTATTAACCAGGTTCAGCAGTTTGGACGTAGGAACAGTAAGAGAAGAAGAACTAGGCACAAGCCTACAGAGAACCTGATTAATAATGAGAACAGAAAGCAAAACTATAAAACCCAACAAGTGAATCTCACTTGAATATTTTGAAAACCATGCTACAGCTTTCTTCCAGGAAAAGACTGGTTTCCTGTAGATATATTCAGAGGTTACCGTCAGCAGCTCTCAGCAGATGCAAACTTTGCACCAAAGATGAAGAACCTTTTGCCAGAATTTGACATGGATTCGAAGAGCTTTTGCAAAAAACATTTTATACCTGCGATGTCTACATGGCTTTGCCACTTTGGACTTTGTTTGTTTTACAACTCGGGGTGGACAGGACATTGCAGAGGATCTTTGAAAAAACATGCACATACTCTGTTTTGCATCACATTATAAAGGCAGCACTTATTGGTCTGCTGTGGGTTGTGTCTGTGTTAACCGATGGAGACTGGTATGTTTCAATTCAATTCAATTTTATTTATATAGCGCCAAATCACAACAACAGTTATCTCACAGCGCTTTTCATGAAGAGCAGGTCTAGACCGAACTCTGAAGTTATTTACAGAAGCCCAACAATTCCCACCAAGAGCAGCACTAGGCTGACACAGGCAAGGAAAAACTTCCTTTAAGAGGCAGAAACCTCGAGCAGAACCATGGCTCAGGGTGGGGGGGCATCTGCCTCCACCGGTTGGGGGTGAGGTGGAGAGAGAGAGAGAGAGAGCAGAGGGAGGCAACCTACACAGTATACACATAGAGGTAATGACAATAAAAGTTATGTTGCTATAGATTGAATGTAAAATGGTACAGATATTTATAGTAATGTTAATGATAATAATAACCATAATAATAGCAGTAGGACTAGTAACAGTAGTTGTAATTGTAGCAGAGGGCGTAGAGCAGGAACACAGGGGCAGCAGGAGACTCCCAACCACAGATCCAGACTCCACAGCTCCAGAGCCAGCAACACCCGCAGGAAGCGACAGGAGGGGGAAGCACACGACCACGGGAAAGGGAAGAAGTCGAGTTAGTAACATGCATTAATGGGATGAGGTTGCACTCAGAGGGAGAGAGAGAAGAGGAGAGAGGAGCTCAGTGCATCATGGGAAATCCCCCGGCAGTCTAGCCTATAGCAGCATAATTAAGGGATGGTTCAGGACTCACCTGAGCCAGCCCTAACTATAAGCTTTATCAAAAAGGAAAGTCTTAAGCCTACTCTTAAATGTAGAGACGTGTCTGCCTCCCGAACCCAAACTGGAACCTGGTTCCACAGGAGAGGAGCCTGATAGCTGAACGCTCTGGCTCCCATTCTACTTTTGGAGACTCTAGGAACCACAAGTAACCCTGGATTCTGGGAGAGCAGTGCTCTGGTGGGGTAGTAAGGTACTATGAGCTCTTTAAGATAAGATGGTGCCTGACCATTAAGAGCTTTGTATGTGAGAAGAAGGATTTTAAAATCAATTCTGGATTTTACAGGAAGCCAATGCAGAGAAGCTAAGACAGGAGAGATATGATCTCTTTACTGGTTCCTGTCAGAACACGTGCTGCAGCATTCTGGATCAGCTGAAGAGTCTTAATGGACTTTTCGAAGAGCCTGATAATAAGGAATTGCAGTAATCCAGTCTAGAAATAACAAATGCATGGACTAGTTTTTCTGCATCATTTTTAGACAGGATGTTCCTGATTTTTGCAATATTACGTAGGTGAAAAAAGGCGGTCCTTGAAATTTGCTTAATGTGAGAGTTGAACGACATGTCCTGGTCAAAGATAACTCCAAGATTTCTCACAGTGGTGCTGGAGGCCAGGGCGATGCCATCCAGGGAAACTATATCTTTAGATAATGTGTCACGGAGGTGCTTAGGCCCTAGAACAATAACTTCAGTTTTATCTGAGTTTAACATTAGAAAATTGCAGGTCATCCAGGTTTTAACATCCTGAAGACACATTTGAAGCTTATCTAACTGATGAGTTTCATCTGGCTTGATCGATAGATATAACTGAGTATCATCTGCATAACAATGAAACTTTATGGAGTGTTTCCTGATAATATTGCCTAAAGGAAGCATATATAAAGTGAAGAGGATTGGTCCGAGCACAGATCCTTGTGGAACTCCATGACTAACTTTGGTATGCATGGAGGACTCATCGTTAACATGTACAAACTGAAATTGATCTGATAAATAGGACTTAAACCAGCTTAGAGCGGTTCCTTTAATGCCAATGAAATGTTCCAGTCTCTGTAATAGGATCTGATGGTCAATGGTATCAAATGCAGCACTAAGATCTAGTAAAACCAATACAGAGACAAGTCCTTTGTCTGATGCAGTTAGGAGGTCATTAGTAATTTTCACCAGTGCTGTCTCTGTGCTATGATGAGCTCTATATCCTGACTGAAAATCCTCAAATAAACTATTGCTATGTAGAAAGTCACACAGCTGTTTGGCGACTGCTTTCTCCAGGACCTTAGAGATAAATGGAAGGTTAGATATAGGTCTATAGTTGGCTAAAACATCTGGATCCAGGTTGGGCTTTTTCAGAAGAGGATTAATTACAGCTACTTTAAAGTACTGTGGCACGTAGCCTGTTGATAAAGACAAATTGATCACATCCAGTAGAGAAGTGCCAACCAAGGGTAAAACTTCTTTAAGCAGCCTAGTCGGGATGGGGTCTAAGAGGCAGGTAGATGGTTTAGATGAAGAAATTATTGAAGTTACATAAACCTATTTCTTAGGCCTAGCTCGCAGTCTGAGATCTAATTCATCCCAAAGGTGTTCTGTCGGGTTGGGATCAGGACTCTGTGCAGGTCAGTCAGGTTCTCCACACCAAACTCACTCCTCCATGTCTTTATGGACCTGTCTTAGTATGCTGAAGCATTAACCGTTCCTTTCACTGCAACTGAGGGGCCCCTGAACCCCCCCCACCCCCCCACCAAACTTTATACTTCGCACAAGGACACAGGATGACTTTATTGATTTTATAATGATATTACCTTAAAGGCACGTAAGCAGGTTCAGTTGACAGAAGATACAAAGCAAAAGACAGAAACAGCAACTAGAACCAACTGACAAAGGAACAAAGCATCTGGGCTGGTACATAGTGACACGTAGCAGTCTGCTGCTTAAACACAAGAGCTTGCATTCACAGACTCACAGGAAGTGAGCCTCTGACCACTAGAGCCCCCAGCACAGAGTGATGGTTTCTGCTTATGATGACAATGTGTAAGATTTGTTAAGAAGTGAGTGCGTTGCAGCTACATGGGCTGAGATGTGAGCTATTTTCGAATGTCAAAAGGAAGCCATGTATGTGACCCTCTGTGAACAGGCAGAAGATGGACATGCATGTATTGCTGATTAATAGCTGTGAAAGTCGTCCTTCCCTGAAGAATGTGTTCCAGCAGTGCTTCTAGTCCTAAACCACCCTGAAAGGACCAGGTCTGAAGGTAGGACAGATTGAGAGACTGAAAAAGACCATGTGACTCTGCTCTGTGCACTGAGGAGAACTTCCTGCTGCAGAAACTTCTGTTTAACTTCACCTTCCTGATTGTTCTGGTACGATTGATTTTGTGTCACTCTGTCAATCAGTTTTACTGTTTGCTTTTTATAATCATTAATGTTTCCATTTTATACAGAATGTTTATAGCTTTTTTTATTCAGTTTTTGATTATTAACCAGGTTCAGCAGTTTGGACGTAGGAACAGTAAGAGAAGAAGAACTTCTACTTTGTAGGAGCTTCTGCTTTGTGCTTTTACTTAATAAAACCAAATAGATGGTTTTGATCTATTGAAAGACATTTTCTCCTTTTCTCCTTCTTCAGCTGAGAGTCAGGTTTCTTCATCAGCTCCTCAGTGAGGCCCCTCATATTCTACAGTTCTCTAATAAAGACAGAAATGCTGATTCTACGTCCCTGAAGAGAGCTGATGAGCATTAAAGGTGTCAGTAGGCAGAGTTTCCTGGAACGAGGAGGAAACCTCTCTGTGTCCTTTAATTCTCTGTCAGATACTAAAAGCTTTAGGAGGAGAGAGACCTCTAACACATGCTGACCCCCCAGGCCTTTGTTACCAGACTGTTAGTTTCATTATATTAATGAAGTGAGGATTTAAAGACTAAAGAACTGGATCTGATTCAAGCAGGACAGAAAGTGTGCTGTTACCCCAAACTGTGAGGAGCTCAGGCCGCCTTCTGGGCCAATAACAGCTAAATGCAGCACAGCAACAATTTAATTAACTTTCTCCATCATTAACATGTTAAATTTAACTCCAGTCTCTTGATAAGAGATAAAGCACCAATTAGCTTAGTGAGGGAATCAACCTGAAATCAGGCAGCAGCAGGTAAAAAGGAACAGATACATGAGGAAACACACACACATTATGTAACATAACTACCAGACCCACAGATGAATGGATCCATGCAGCCATGAATAACTGATAAATGACTGAGGACCAGTGTGATCAGGTGAGTGGATAACTGTGACTGACAGAACAACTTCCTGACTCTTTTAAAAATGTATTGAAACAAATTCTGCTGTAGATGAAATGTGGAGTTGGTGGTGAATTCTCTGTCAGCACTGACACCATGTGGTCACCAACACGCACTGCATCTCCTTGTGTATGCTTGTGTGTGTCTCTCTCTTGCTATCCATTCCTGCTCACCTGAGATTCATCACTAATTAAGACCTGCAGCATATACGGCGCATTCCAGACTGGTCGGAACTGGGATTTTTCCCAGTTGAAACTTCCGACTTTCGACATCAAAGCATTCCAGGTGCATGGCGGTACATGAAAGTTAACGAAATCCATGGCTGACCGTGACAAAGTGAGCACACAGTTGCACCTTCAGCAGTGCTTAGGTGTTAATTAAAAGGATGGCAGTTTAACTGCAACAACAGACATAAACAGCCCAGACGTTACTAGTTCTGTTCCCCTCTGGCTATAAGTTAGCAGCCCTCAAGTCAGTCAGTGTTGTAGGTTGCACTTCGTAATGTTTTGGCATTTTTAACAATAAGTTTTATGCAGAAAAGATGAGTTTATGAGATTCTTTACTGTAGCCAGCTACCTAATGTGCAAAACATATTTCTAAATCGATATACATGCAGAACAACTGACTACAGTTGCAATTGCTATTACTAGTCCTATTGCTATTATTAGTTATTATTATTATCATTAACATTACTATAAATATCTGTACCATTTTTCATTCAGTCTATAGCACCATCACCTTTATTGTCTGTACCTCTATGTGTATACTGTGTAGATTGCCTCCCTCTGCTCTCTCTCTCTCTCTCTCTCTCTCTCTCCCCCTCACCCCAACCGGTCGAGGCAGATGCCCCCCACCCTGAGCCATGGTTCTGCTCGAGGTTTCTGCCTCTTAAAGGAAGTTTTTCCTTGCCTGTGTCCGCCTAGTGCTTGCTCTTGGTGGGAATTGTTGGGCTTCTGTAAATAACTTCAGAGTATGGTCTAGACCTGCTCTTTATGAAAAGCGCTGTGAGATAACTGTTGTTGTGATTTGGCGCTATATAAATAAAATTGAATTGAAAATTGAAAAATTGAACAGGTTTTACTATATGATCGTATGTATTATTTTAATTCTTCACTTCATTACAAGTACAAGGTTGTTAAACAGCACAAGGCTGCACAAGGCTCATTAAACAGCACAAGGCTGCATAACAAAATTAAATTTGTTGTTTGGTTCATGCTACACACACAACATATAATCAAGTTGTAGGCCAATATTAAAATATGGTAACATACTGTAAAATAAAATAAAATATATACAGTTATTTATATGCCTATATACACCCACAGTCATTCCACAGTGCATTTTTTGGTTTTGCATCTGAGTTAAACAGAAACACAGCCTCAATGTAGACTGAAGCAGTACTTTTTCAGTCCTGAGTAGTGTCTGCAGGCAGCTTGTATGTAGCCTGAGAGCTTAAACTCAGGGCTGCTGCTCGATGTGAGATCACAGTAAAAACTGAAGGAGACTCTGACTGAGTAAATCAGCCTGAAGCTCATTTTAGAAGAATCTGAATCTCGATTGAATCATAAAAACACTTTTCTTTAGTTTATTTCTTCTCCATCAACCAGATTCTGATTCAGTTTTCTAAGTAAAATATTTCATGTTCATATTTTCTTCAGTTTTTCAATACACTGAATAAAATATGCTCACAGGAAGTGGAATAAATTATTTTTACCACGCTGGATTTATGTTGAATAAAACAGCTGCACACTTTCCCACGTGCACATTAGCTCCTGTTCATTGATTGATTCACAGGTTGGTCTTGAACCTTGAACCTGACAGCAGATCCCAGAATCCCTCTGAGCAGCAGTGACAGCGTGTCACATATCCAGACTCCACTAGAGGTCGCTGCTGCTTCAGCTTTTACTCCAAATATCAATCAGTGCATTTCCTCCAGTTCTGTGCTGAATTTCTTTACTTTTCTTTCCACATGGATCTGTTTTCTGGAGTTTCCAGTTGTTCAACATTCAGCCTGTTGTTTGGAAAACTCACATCTCTTGTGATATTTTCATTATTTCTTTCCAGCAGCGTCTTAATTTTATTCTTAAATTGTCACTATATTAAATTCCAAAATCAAAAACCTGCTGGAAGCATTTTCTCCACTGTCTTTACTCTGAGTGTGAGCACATATTACTTTGACCTGAGAACATGTCATTTAACTGTTACGTGTAGTGAAGTGTTCTTCACGCTGCTGTGTTGATACTTTTACTCAAACATAAGATTTGACGGCATCTGACCCCAACAGCTGTATTCTTCTTTTCTCAGAACTCTCCAGGAGAACCAGCCGAGAACAACAAGATTAAAGTTTCAGACGGAAAGTGACAGATTTTATTTTTACAGTTTCTTGAGCCTTCAGCTCTCCTATATAATGTAAAAAACCAACCATGTCGAGTGATTTAATGATTTTTAAACGTTGCATTCAGTGTATGTGCGTAAAAAGAGATGTCGTTAAAACAATGTGTTATAACTTTGTTTCCAAACTTGTAATTATATAATTGTTTCATGTTTTAGTATTATTGTAAAAATAACTTCCAATAAACCATGAAGGGAAACTGTTGCCGTCCCTCCTTCTCTCTAAATTGTACTGCTGTACAGTTACAGTAATAAAGTATATTTAATATGTACTAGTAATGAAGTTTTCAGCTACTCAACTTCAATTGACTATTTCATAGTGGTCCGTGTGTGACTTACAATTCATCTGCAGTTTTTCACATTGTAGGATGGAAACAGCCAGTTTATGGGTATTTTCCTAATTTCATTGACCGTCTGGCACTAACAACCAGGCCACATTCAAAGTCACTTAGATCCCCCTGTTCCCCTGTTGATGCTCGGTTTGAACTTCAGCAAGTTGTCTTGACCTCGTCTACATGCCTAAATGCAGCATTAACTTGCTGCCATGTGATTTGCTAATTAACTATTTGTATTAGCAAGCAATTAAACAGGTGTACCTAATAAAGTGGCCGGTGACTGTATTGTGTTGCTTATAAAGACAGAAATAAACATAGTAGGTGCTTTTGTAGAAAAAAATCACCCAGGTACCATTCATGTAACAAGCTTCAATAAAATCAAACTGTCAAAGAATATGTGTAAAGTCGACATGACTTTCCTGATCAGCAAGACATCAACTGCATGAGCTGCATACGGTTAATCATTTGAAATATGAACCTGCACGTGATACACAGACCTTTTTACAGACAGGAGTGTTACGTACTGAGCACTGGTCTGTACCAGGATACAGCTCAGGGATGTAGGGCGACGGTCCTCTTGAGTTTTATTTACAGTGGCTGCACTGTTTCTGCCACATTGCAATTTGTTTTCTTTAACTGAGGTGCGGCATCTGAATAAACATTAACCCGCCTTCAGATGCTTTACACAGTACATCACATGTAGGCTCATGCAAACAAATAAAGCTAGATTTAGAAAAACATTCTGGAACAAGTGAATGTTGTCTGCCTTGCTATGCTAACAATGTTATTTGATAAAGTCAGATATCTCACTCCTTGATTATCATGTTCAGTATATCTGAGAGCTAATGACTAGCCTTAATACAGAAAAACTATTTAAATCAAAAATAAGTCTTTCCTAATGTTGCACATGTTAATGTCAACATGCCTTTCCTGTTTCCTGGCAGGACATCAACTACAGGATTAATCTTCAACTGTGTAAAATATATCGAAATATTACCTCTGAGTAGTATAGCTTAGAGCCTTTCTAAATAATCAAACACTTGTTTGATTGATTTCCCCTGAAGTTCACTATAAAAAAAACACAATTTAAGATAATTTGCGGCGCACCATAACTGTGGATAATAAACAAACGAACGGAGATTATGTTTCTGCAAAAGAATACCTCAAATACGTTGGACCGTAAACTTAAATGAACCAATTGGGGTTTGAGGTGTTTTGTTGAACTGGACTTGTTATTGCAGAGCTGCCTCCTGGTGGGCTATGTGGGGAAAAAAGACCCCAGAAAACAGTGCAGGTCTCAAACACGGAAGGCTGCCTGGGTTGCTTTAACAAAGTATACCTAATGTACAAATTCACCTCTTGATCTCTACTAAAATGCAAAGGCGTAACATTAACTTCTCATAACACATCAGTCGTCACTTCAGACACCCTGATTGATCTTGTATACGCGAAGAGATTCTGACGAGACGCCGTGACACGTGATGATAAAATCAGACACTATAGTGAGAAATAAAAAGACTTTCTAACTAAAAAACATCAATTGTCAGAAGACTTCAAGTCGTGTAAACACAATGCAGTTTTTCCTGATCTGAGAACTTTAAGTTCATAAGGTTTTTGGAATGGCTGTTAGAGAGACTGGTGGTTTTGATTTTAGACTACAACATCCTTTTAGTCTAATTGTGTCAGGTCCTTCAAACAGCAGTATAACATATATTGTGAAAATGTTGATTGAAATGCTGTTAATAATAATAATAAGTTAATTTCAAAACACATTGAAAATGTTGTATATATTTATTCATGCTGGTAACCATTGTGCGACCAGTTATTGAAAATTTGAATTTTGTTGAGGGTTTGGCTTCGTCATTATGCGATGATACATTGTTGCCTTTAGATAAAAACAATTTGTTGATTATTGATGATTTAATGAGTGATGCCAGCAATAACATTGGGGTCCAAAACGTGTTTACAAAATATGTGCATCATAGAAATTTAAGTTGTTTATACCTAGTTCAGAATTTGTTTTTTCAAGGCAAAGTTAGCCGTACTATTACTTTGAATACCAATTATGTTGTTTTGTTTAAAAACCCCAGAGATAAATATCAAGTCATGCTAATGGCTAGACAAATGTTTCCTGGGAAGACTCATTTTTTTATGGATTGTTTCAATGACGCCACGAGTGTTCCTTACGGTTACTTGATGATTGATTTTAAAGCTAAGACACCTGATGATTTCAGACTCAGAACTGACTTGCATTCAGACCTGCCTGTTGTGTATGTGCCTAAGAGAAAGTAAATAAACATGTCTGATCGCATTAAAATAAACCTGTCTTTACTTTGCGCGGAGCATCTCCATCTCAGAGAGTGAATATTATTAAATCTGCATCACCAGACCTTTTGGTAGCATTATGCGAGATAGCTTACAATGTTTTAAAAGGTAAAATTCCTTTAAATAAGACACAGTATCAAAAATTGCAAAAGAAGAAGGCGGGGATTAGACTGCTCGCCAATAAAAAAATTTTGCGCTTTGGCGGTTTTCTTCTACCCCTCTGACTATGGAGTATGCACAAAAAATGTTTCTGGTACCTAAACAACTCGATCTTCTAAGAAGACCTCCGGCACACGAGTCTATTCGAGAAACTGTTGAAAATGACCTGGATCGTACTATAAAAGAAATTCTAGATCAAAAGACTGAAGATCTTCATGAAAAAGCAAAAAAAAAAATCCATGGCGTTGCAGAGATTTCTCACCTTGGTAAAACAAGGAGAAAAAGACCAGAACACTCTAACTTTGTCAATGCTGGTCGCTGAGGATTTTCACTCTTCAGAGCAGAAGAAACAAGAAGGACGAGATTTTGTTTTTGAAGAAGTTTTAAAAAACATGCCAAAAAACAGCAGGAATAAAGCTCAGCATATTTTGGATAGAATGTCCTCCTCAAAAAACATATCTGCTTGGACTGAACGTGGGGAGTTTGTGTTTAAGGGTAATGTCATTAAAGGGCCTCATGTGTCTGATTTGATAAGAGGAGTGACTGCTTCTCATAACGTGTCTGACAGCCAGAGACCTACAGGTTGGGATGAATATCTGCAATCGTTGGCTATACTGAATATACCTTTATCAGTTGTACCAAATCAACAGGTCAAAAGAAAAATTGACGAGCTTAAGAGAAAGACTTCTGGGGAATCTTCTCCTCTTATTACTGGATCACTATCTACACCACTTGTTAGCAGAGGGCATCGATTAGCAAACAATGATTGTGAATAAATACACAGAGACATAACTTTATCATTTCAAAGTGTTTTTATTTACATCATCAGAATAACAAAAAATATTGTCGTACACGTTTCAATCTAATGATCATTTTGATAATGATCAACACAGAGTTTCTAATATTATTATACACATTTAAAAGAATCTGATACTTGGTTACATTCTGCATAATTATTTGGTCCACATACAACAGAGGGTCGTATTTTTTTCACAAATTTGCACACCATAAAATCATTGCATGACAGTTTATTACTGTATTTAGTCATCACATTGTCGTAAGATAACTTATGGTAAAGACAAAACACACAATGCTGTCCAAAACACACAATGCTGTCCACAGACTACAGAATCCACATCTTGCACTTGTCTAACAGAGTGTTGTGTGGACTTACAATTACTGTAGAGAAAGACAGAAAAGGATTCAGGAAAATGTGAGTATTCAGGAGAGTTCCCTAAACTGTCAAAGAATGATCCCACACCCTGCTTGTCAGTATAGATAGCGACCCAATGTTGTCCTCCCATGTAGGAGGGGTCTGTGTTTACCACCAACATGGTGGGTCTCTTTTTAATAACCGGTTTAAGAAGCTGGTCACTAGCAAATACTCCAAGAAAGACGCCTTGCCTTACTACCTTATCAAGTACTTTTGACAGTTGTATCATTTTCATACTATCGTTTTGTTAAAGTTAGAAAAAGTCAATAAGAACCTGTCTTCTTGATGATATCTTAAATATAGAAATATATGTGGCAAATAACCGCATTTATTGTGCGTTGAAGCGAATTTCTAAAACGAGCCTCTAATCTAACACTACCGTTTTTAATGAGGGACGTGATCACCGCATCCTTCATCAGGGCTCAGGTTAAAACAGAACAGACTATATCCATTACAAAATTCATCGCGGGTTATGGCCATAGCGTTGTTTTTAAGATTCTTTCCAGGTGCCGAGTACAATTGATTGATGATGGCATTCCCTCTGGTAAAGCTTGGTTAAAAGGGTTTTGATGGATATTGTTGGCCGTCGTATAAACATAAAAACTCTATATCATAATGGTTAAATGTAAATGGATTACGCGTATAACTACCTGTAAATGCCTCATGATCTACAAATCCTACTACAATAAATTTAGGTATTTAGAATATCTTTTCTTGATTACAAACAAGAGTGCCCGTCGGGACGCTAAAGTTTTTAAGACAGACTCTGTCTATGGGATATTTAACATTGCCACGCGTTAATGCCTCAGCGTATGCTGGGTGCAGAGTCTGATATCGCTGCTAGAGGAGGGAATTCAACGTAGACGCATTTCTCAATACTTGTTTGTGTTAACGGTACCATAAACAGGTCTAGCTCCGACTTAACGCACTCTTGTGACAGGTTATGTACCAACGACATTCTTGTTAGAAAATGTCTCCTGTCTTCTGATGTCGACTTGCTTCTCCTTGCTTGTTTATTTTTTCTAGTCTTAGCATGGGTCTTCTTATTTGTTATTCGGCTACGCCTCTTTGGTGGGGAACTCCCTCTTTTCACAGGAGGTCGTTTTATTGGTCGGGGGGCCACGGCCACTTTACCCAACCCCTCTTGACGTCTGTTCATGATGTTAGCAGTAATATCCGTAGCTATGCTTTTAGCTGTCTTTAAATGTGGGGCAACAAATGTAAATCCTATCTTGAGTAAGGGGAATGCTAATCTAAACAGACCCCTAAAAATACCCCCAAACCCTGCACCATACTGAGCACCGAGCTCGCTGTATCCTGGTAAATCACCATCCGCTTGGGCTGGATAAAATGCAAAGTATTTGTCCGCGTTGTGAGCATATGGATGGTGCATGTTTGTTCCTTGTCTAATACTGATATTTTACGGGTCGAAAGTGTAGCTTTAGGTCGTATCTATTGGGCCTTTCCCAATTTGTATATGTGAATAATGATTCTTCCATGCATACCAGCGTTGATCATAGAGTACCACAAGGTTCGGTGCTCGGACCATTCCTTTTTTACTCTATATATTCTTCCTCTTGGTACAGTTATAAGGAACCATGCCATAAACTTTCATTGCTATGCTGATGATACTCAGCTATATCTAGCAATCAGGTCAGATGATTCAAATCAATTAGCCAAACTTCAAGTGTGCATACAGGACGTCAAAGGATGGCCTGGATGACCTATAACGTCCAATGCTGAACTCAGACAAAACTGAAGTTATTTTACTTGGGCCCAAACCCCTTCGTGATATATTGTCCAAAGACATTGTTACTATGGATGGCATCACCCTGGACCCTAGTAACACCATAAGGAACCTGGGAGATCTTTGATCAGGAAATGTCCTTCAACCAGCATATTACACAAATTTTAAGAACTGCTTACTTTCATCCACATAACATCGCGAAAATCAGGAACATTCTGTCCCGAAACGTTGCAGAAAAACCGGTCTATGCTTTCTTTACTTCCAGGCTTGACTTTTGTAATTCCTTACTAGCGGGTAGCACAATTAATTCTTCAAAGCCTCTCCAGCTGATCCAAAATGCAGCAGCGGGTGTTCTGTCTAGAGTCAAGATTAGAGAGCATATTTCTCCAGTTCTAGCCTCCCTTCATTGGCTCCCTGTGAAATACAGAATAAATTTTACAATTGTTCTACTTACCTACAAAGCCCTAAATGGCGAAGCTCCATTGTACCACAAAGAACTCCTGATACCTTACAGCCCCAATAGAGCAATGCGCTCTCAAAATGCAGAGCTGCTTGTGGTGCCTAATGTAACTAAAGTTAGAGTGGGACAAAGAACATTTAGTTATCAAGCACCTCTACTATGGAACCAGGTTCCAATTTGGGTGCGGGAATCGGATAACAACACAACTGTTTAGTTCAGCTATTATCTGTGATATTGCTGTATAGAATCCCTGTGTCGCTGATAGAACTTCTGTACAGTGTTTGTGAACAGCTACATCCTGAAGTTCATTGTCAGTGTCTACAATGAATGAACAGTCCACAGTGAAGATCAACAGATCTTTAGAAGTTTAGATGTGAAGGCAACTACTTTAGCAATAATGAAAAAAAGAATGACTTTCACAAACATCTGATTTACCTCTGACAAACCTTTTATTTAGGAACAATAAATCCAGAATAAAGCACAGTGGCACTGGGCTGATAATGTGCAGTAAATAAAATTTAGTTAATCTTGCGTTGCAGCTAAGGGGCCGTCTCAAGTAGGCAACAGTAATGTACATATACTGTATATGAAGGTGGATCAAACACAGCTAATCTTAAATGTTTAATGAGGTCCAGATGAAGCTAGTGTTTATTTTCATTCTTTACACAAGACTAATAAGGTAAGCAGAGAGTTGAAACACGTATTGAATCTTCTACACTTGTTATCCTGTGGTTACACAGTTATGTGCTTTACTAGAAAATGATAATTATGACATACTGACAAATGTAATGTGTTTTTCTCAGCAACAAGTTAACAGCATTACCGAGGTGCAGCAATGTCAACATGTAATCTTATGTTGACCTAATCCATATAGGTCATTGTCCACTTTCCTACTTTGTTATATGGTATTTACCTTTCTTATGCATTGTATTTAATATATTTAATATTAACTTATATGCAGTGGTATATATAAATAAGTCAAGCTTATTTCCATTTATAACGGAAAAATGCAACTCGAACACCTGACATGTCTGCCGCCATCTTGCTTGCGTCACATAGCCAGAGTGTAAGTGATAAAAGTATTTTGATGATGTAATTTGAATAATTTCTATTCTTCAAATTCTTTGAATTTACATAAAGTGTCATTTGTTCATTTCATAATCTTTGATAATTAATCATTAGAGATTAAAGATTGATATTGTCAAAATCAGTTTTATAAAGAGGCATTAAAGTAACAACAGTCCAACATGTTCATGTAACCCTGCACTCAGGTGGTGATGCTGAATCTGTGTGAACGTTTTCTGATCAGAGCGATTCAGACTTCAGGGACGACGTGTCTCTGTGAGATGATCGACCCTGAAGCTGGAGAACTAACAGGCTCTCTCAGCTCTCCTCTCTCAGTCCAGCATCACGTTTACGTGTCGCTGTGAGTCCACCTGCAGACGACTGAAGAAATCCACAGAAACACGAGTGCTCTCAGCTGTTTATTTGAAATCAAGAATTGCAGTTACAATAAGAAAGCAGCAGAAACACTGGCAGCCCCCCCCACCTCTCTCCCTCCCCTTCATATATAATGTTATATCAGGATGATCCTTCATTTCATTCCACTCTGTGTTTGATTTGATTTGCCCATAGATTCAGTAAAGCAGGACAGGACTCTGTTTTAAAAAAGATCAGTTAACTCATGTCTCACTCACAGTCATTGGTTCTCCTCTTCTTTTTAAGGGGACAGTCCTCACTGTCCCCAACAAACTTGAGAAACATTTGCTGAACTTGTTCATTCTGAATGCACAGCGCCCCCCCACGCCTCTTGTACTGGGTTACCGCCCTGTTCATATCAGCAACACAGCTCCAATGTTTATTTTGATCTTTAGCTACACACCACTTTGAGTGATCACTTGTTTCCCAGGTACCCAGAGGAGTTGTTTTAGTTACAACATTTGACACTTTAATGTTAGTTCCACAATAGGAATCATCTTCCTTGCAGTTCCAGTATTGGACGTACACATCACTGCCGAGTTCTTTTGCAATAGTGTAGTAAAGATCTCCAACTGCAAGAAGAAGAAGAAGAAGCTCAGTTCCAAAGACTTTAAATCATCATCGGCTTCATGTTGTGAACAGACTGGTGTTTCTAACTCATCAAACAACGAAAGGTGATTCAGTTCTAATGTGAAGCCCTGAGTTTCAGCTTTACGGGTACAAGAGAGAAGAAAAAGATGAGATTCATAAAATCAACGAAAATTTACATAAATACTTTTTATTCTTTAAATAGAAAACTATGAACCAGCTGCTCTGTGTGTTTGTGACAGAATCACTGAGTTGTACTTTTTTAAAAGTTAAACCAATTTAGATTCAGTAAGGGATTTAAAGCAACTGAATTTAATCCTGTATAATTGAAATGTTAAAGAAGAGGAGTTTAATGTTGCCTAGCAACCACGTATTTACTGCTACAGGGTGATGTAAACAAAAGTCTCACCTTCTGGCTTTTCTGACTGTCGCTTAGCAAAGCTGCGAAAAGTCTGGTCTCTACTTGAATTTAGCTCCTGGAACGTAGGCTTATTTATTGGAATATCAATTTGGACCCAGTTTGCAGCGTCCTTAAGTTCTTGATGAAAGCTGTCTGGAATATCATGTTCAAATGGGAAAGCTCCGATGTACTGCAGGTGTTTACCTGAAAAACAGAACAACGCGACACATTGACAGTAACATTCAATTCAGCTGATACAGCGAACATCTTCACCTTCACAGTGTTTCACAGCTCTGTACCTATTTTCTTGAACTCTTCATAGGGGAACGTTACACAGATAAACATCTGAGCATTTGTTTCTCCGCTGTCAGGCCAGAACTTGTTTTCGTCTCTTCTGAAAGGGAACTGTGGTGTGCTGTGCAGCAGCCAGACTCCTGTATTGTTTTTCTCCACCATCACAACTCCTGGGGAACAGGAACAGTTAGACAGCAGGTCAGGAAAGGGCTGAGTTTATACGTGGCTTTATCCAAAGTACTTTCCAGTTTGCCCTCCTTCACACTCACACTGTGACAGTAGTGAGCTAACGTGCAGCGTTCTGTGGTTCTCCATCCTGAACCGCAGCCGCCTCAGGTCCTCTGAGGACTGACTCACTAAAGTTATTTTATAGTCAGCTCAATAACCAGAACACCTTAACAGACCAATCAACACACAGTGATTCTGCTCTTCTGACTGAGCAACATTACGGTGTGCTACAATCAGAGAGGACTGAACAGATCCTGATGCATCAGCTCTCCCAGTAAAACACTAAAATAATCTAAATAATCTTACTCATTAAACATGCGGCCTTTGCTGTGTGGAACTGGAATTTTCCCTGAAGGTTGACCTTATATTTTGGAGAAGTCTTCTGACATGAGTGAGGTCTCTCTTTTTAGGAACCTGTGCTTTGATACGCCGTCTCAGTAATGAACGTCTTCATTCTCTCAGCAGCATGTCAAAGATTGTGTTTGGAAAACCTGAATGATCTGTCCAGGTGATTAACCTGCCACCTGTGAGAACACTCCAAACTGTAAATTCATTAGTCTGTCCAGCAGAGATCTTCTCTCATATTCACAGGATTCAGGACAGAAGTTTTGGCTCCACTGATCTCTTCCTGTAGTTGTCTTTACCCCGGCTGGCGAGGATGCTTGGTGCAGTCACCGTCACTGAAAGTTTGGTGTTTCTGGTGAGGATCAACATAGTTTGAATCATGGTCGGCCCTGATAATATTGGAGCCCTAGCCAAGATTGTAAATTGCCCCCCCCCTTCTTGAAATGCAACAGCACTACCCCATTCGTCCGACACAGTGCACAGACTGCATGTTGCTCGTGAAACCAAAACCAACTGGACAACACTCACCACAAATTCACACTTACAAGTTAATTTCAGCAGCTCAGTAAAATTCTACTCACAGTCCCAAACAGAGCAAGGCTGCGCCTCAGGTTTTAGATGTTTATATTACAAAAATACACAACGACACGAATCATTACAACTGGTCTGTGAGGGTTCAAGGTGAGAGCGAGTGCGTGTAACCTTAATGAGAGGATGACGAGGAGGGACTATCCTTCTGGGCACAAGAATTTTCGGGAACAGCAGTCAGGTAAACTTGTGTTCTTCTCAAAGTCTGATGTCAGCAGATAGTAAGTTGTGTTTGCTGCAGTGAATCTGTCTGTCTGTCCTGCTAACCCAGCTGGGAAGTGCATCGTGCTCTGTCTGTGTTTTGGTTGCTTGCCAGAGGTTGTGTCTGAACAATGTTACAGTGAATTACAACTTTTTTAGGTGACGTAGTGAGTTTATGATCCAGTCATAGCCCTTTCTGACATGGCAGTGTCAATAATAACGGGATAAGTCAGGTCTAGCTTGTAAAGCTCAAACTAACACATTTCATAATTTTCAAACATTTATGGGGGCCTGTGCCCCAATAGAGCTTTGTGTCTAGCAACGCCCCTGGTCTGGACTCAGAGCGCAAGGTGCACTAAAATACTATCAGTGTACACCGGTGTCGCAGCAGCTGGGCTGAGTAGATTCACACCAAGTTAAAAACCTTCTCTTGCAGCGCCCCGTGACATTTTGCACCCCAGGCAACCGGCTATGTCTCCTCTGCCACGGGCCGGCCCTGATGTGAATAAAATTCTGCAGCCTTCACAGTCACCTCTGCAGTAACGTGTAAGACAACGCTCTCCATCACACCAGATGATAGAAACTCTCCTCTTATGGCGCGTTCGAGACTGGTCGTAACTGGGATATTTCCCAGTTGAAACTTCCGACTTCCGACCTCAAAGCATTCCAGTTGCATAGTGGTGCATGACGCCGAAAGTGAACGAAAACCATGGCTGACCGTGACAAAGTGTGCACACAGTTGCACCCTCAGCAGCTTTAAGTGTTAATTAAAAGGACGGCAGTTTAACTGCAACAACTGACATAAACAGCCCAGACGTTACTAGTTCTGTGTTCTCCTCTGGCTATAAGTTGGTAGCCCTGAAGTAAGTCAATGTTGTCCGTTACACTTCCTAATGTTTTGGCATTTTTAACAATAACTTTTATGCAGAAAAGACTTTATGAGATTCTTTACTGTAGCCAGCTACCGTATGTGTAAAACCTATTTCTACATCAATATACATGCAGAACAAGTTTTACTGCATGATCGTATTTATTATTTTAATTCAAATACATGCAAATATACGTTTTGCTGCCGTTTAGTTTATGGTTTACCATTTACAAAGTGTGCTTCCATGGGCGCTGACATTGTTTTCTGACGTCATTCAGCTGCTACTCGTGAAGTCGGGGTACAAATTTTTTCTCCGAGTTCACAAGTAGGAAATCCGACTTCAAGTGGCGTTCCGGGGTACTTTTCCTAGTTGGAGGTCGGAAATTTCCCAGTTCCGAGTTGCCGGGGAACGCAGCATTACTTCTGTGCAGACATGTCTGACTGTCTCTGATGCTGTCTGTCCTTTTGTCCTGTCTGCCTGGGTTTATATAGTTCCACTCCACCTGGTTCCCAATCTGTCAATCTATAAATGATGGTGACGTGTTCTCAGTGAGACGATGTTTGCTCTGTTACCTTTACTGTGGCCAAACTTTTTATTATCAGCACTACTTCCTGGAGGCTGGTCGCTGTAGCTGATGAATCCAAAGTTTTTGTCCTACAAATAATTCAGAAGGAAGACAAAGAAAAAGATTTATTAACACATCCAGCAGGTCTAAATTACTCACGATGTACAACCACAACATTATTTAACCTTCTACTTCTCATATCACACAAACAATATTTACATAGTTGTTCTAATATGCTTTGTGCTTTATTGAAGTTACAGTGAAGACTTTATAGACATGTCCTGCATGAAGCCCTCTAAAACCAGACCAGTCCTACCACAGACCTGCTTCTCTGGCACCGAGGTGACAGAGCTTTCACCGTCACAGCTCCTCCCTCCCTAACCACAGTCTGTAGTGACTTAGATCACCCACCTCTTTAGATTAGCTTTCAAACTCAAATAACATTTCACCTGCAGCTATCTGCTAGTTTTATGGTCTTCTGTTATTAATCAGCACAGCTGGTGGAGAGCTGAGTCACTCTGGTTCAGCTCCTGCTGGTCTGTGTTACGATACAGTTCTAGAGCTTTAATGAAGCGCACTCAGATTTACAGCTGGACTCAGATGAACCTGTCTGTGATACACCATATTTAAAAGGTCTCGGGACCTCTGCATTATTGATCAGAAGTGTGTGTGTGTGTGTGTTAGGTTTACATTTTATTCTCAGAGATCACATATTAGGAGGACCGGACCAAGGACTCTCACCATTGATCTGATTGGTTTAAAGAAGGGCCGCAGGGTGTTTGCCAGGACGCCTTTCGGATCCTTGATGTTCTTATAGACAGGTGGAGGCCATTTTGTTGCTGAATCAATGTAAATGTACTCCAGACCAGTTTTCAGTTTGGGTTCCTTGTATAAGATGAACCTGATGACAGATGGTCACAAAGCATAAACTTCAGAAATGTTAATCAGATCCACCTGTTTGCTATATCACAGTCCTGACAGCAGAACAAGGGTCGCTATAAGCTGCCTCACCAGTCCACTTCACCATTGCTGTTATTTCTGCAGGTCACTTGGCCCTCAGAGCTCCAGCAGAGCAGACTGACAGTCAGGACCAACCTCCACATGATTCCCTGAAACACACAGCAGCTCGTTATCTGGCTTCATGTCAGCACCTTTCACAGCAGCCTGATGTCTGACCCACAATCAGCTTTCTGTAAAAACTGCAAACAGAATTTGGGATCAAAGAAGAGTTTTACTTGTTCAAAGTGGGTTTAAACCAGTATGCATGTTCAAGAGTTCTTTATTTCAGTGGTCTTCATTCCAAGTTTTCAGATGTATTAATTAAGCAGGAGCTTTGTGTGGAGTTATGCGACCATCTACCGTCCCTAAATGTAGAGGGGCCCTGAGTTCTTGGTTTGCAACTACTTTAGTAGGTATGAATTGTGATGGCAATTCGAGTTTTCAAATAAACAGCTCAGTAACTCGTCTTTCTGTGAATTTTATTCAAGTCTTCTGCAGAAGGACTCACAGCAACACACATACGCCGTGTACATGTGTGCTGGAACGAGTGAGGAGAGTGAGCCTGTTATTTATCCAGCTTTAGGGTCAGTCATATCTTGACTATATATTTTGACTGTTACGTTTACACAGATTCAGAGACACATCACACATGAGTCTCCCTGAGTTTGTTATTCTATTATCCTATGTTTGAAATTCCCATTACAGAATAGTGCTAGTTGTGTTGAAGAAAATTAACTTAAGGTGGTGAGTTAGGGGTCACTTTAAACCTTGATATCACTTAAAATAATAACCACACCTTGGAATAAAAATAAGTACCCTCTAAGTTTAATTAAAAAGGCAACAAGATAAATTCAATTAAATGTAAATTTAAACAATGACAGTGTTTCCACTATTTTTCCTAACAAGGCTTTTCATAGATTCCCCCCCCCCAAAAAAAAATAAATAAATAAATAAACAAATAAAAACAGCAGCTGCTTATTAGCACCTTTAACTTGAATCATCAGAGTGATTAATTTCTGTGCACCTCACTCAAAACATAAGAAAAAAAAAAAAAAAGCCTTGTAGGCCTGTTTCACAGTCCTTCACTCCAACTGGAGCAGAAACAGTCTCCAGTACCTTTTTTGCGATGTGGTCCGACAGGGAAAAGTTAGCAGACCATGGGCCTTAGAAACGGGGCAGGAGAGAGATGGGAGCGTTGCCAGAAGAACTCTGAGCGTTTCCGGTAGCTCAGCGCGCCACCTGGGCTCCTTCTGTGGGGACCCGAGCCTGACGCAGTCTATCCGACGGCAGGTGTAGAGCTCAGGTCGTAGCAGCCAACACCTAACTCTCTAAAGGAGAAGCACTCTGCAGCTTATGACACAGCAGACCGGGATGTCTTACTCACAAACACGTCTCCTTGTAACTATTTCGGACAACTTTACACAAACACACACCCGAAAACTCCCGGTCCGCTCGCTGACCTGCTCTGTCTCTCCCTCTCTCGTTTCTCTCCCTGCTCACCTGTCGGACTCCTCTCCTTTATTTACGCACGTCAGCCAATCACAGTCCAATACGTTTGTGACACATTTCTCTAAAAAGTGAACCTTCATTTAACAAATGAAATGAAACACGTTTGAAATTAAATTTTTTTTAATGATTTTTTTATGATTTTAACTCTTGGAATATTCTAACCATGAATTCGACATTTTAACAATGAAGTTATTTATTAGTTTACTACAAAAACTAACCAAAGGCTAAACTGCTGACTCAGCAGGTGTCTCACAGGACGGCGAGGCATCAAGTGCTGTTCCATTTCAAACACAGTCAACGTTTACATTATTATCTTATAAAATCATTTCCACTTCCCCCTTACTGCTCCGTCTGTCTGTCCAGTTGAAAAGAAGAAAATCAATCTAAAAACTGAAAATATGGAAAATATTCAGTCTCTCAGCATGACTGGATTCTGAATGACAACTTTGAAGAAAACAATTCATAATTCAATTTGAGCTCATGTCTATAATAAGATATGAATGAATCATATAAATGTAACGTAGCAGTTATTAGTTATGTCAAATTCATCTTTCCTTATGCATTTTTTTTCTGTTAACTCCTGAGCTTAAGTTTTTCTGTTTCAAAGTGTTCTCACCTGTTCTTCACCTGTTGGCTTCACAAAATTCTCAATGCTGAGACAAAACACATGTCTGTTTAAGGAGTGTAGATTTTCTATTACATTTATTCATTTAGCTGAGCCATCACCCACTGAACAAGACAGCCTGACTACACTGCCTCCACCCCCACGTCCCAAAACAGGAGGGGGTCAACGAGGGTCTGGAGGAATGACTGTGGTCTCACTGGGTAAAGGTATTTACCACTGATGTCATTCTTAAGGTTTGACTACTGAGTTAAGGTTTAAGTACTATAAGGTTTGATAGCTTCCGTCTCTATATTCTGTATTCATGAACTTATGCCCTTTCACTGTGTCTACATGAGCAAAGAACCTGTTCAGGCAGAGCATGAGATCACCTTCGCCTGACGCTGCACATGCAAAATCTAGCTAGCAGGTGACAAGGACTGTCAGCTAAATAAGATAAGAAGGAGGTAAGGGGGAAGTAATATGAATTTAAGACGGGACAAGATGATGTAACGTTTGCTTAGCGCTCAGGTGATGTAGCTAAAGTCTACAGAAGAATCTGATAGTATACAAAATAGCAGTAAATGTGATGGAGATACCTGGAAAGGCGTGATCGGGAGGAACGCCCCCCAATCTGAACCTGAGTGGGTGTTTGTTGTTAGACTTCTGTGCTAGTCATGGATTGTCTATAACGAACACCATGTTCGAGCATAAGGATGCATAAGGGTGTGTCTGTGAATTAAAAAATAAAAATATATAAAAAAATTAAAATAAAATAAGTAAATGAAACAGTAACAGGTGTGTGTATGCATATGAGTATATGAATAGACCAAAAGTTAAAAAAAATTTTATTGATTAAAAAAAATAATAATAATAATAAATTATTGTTTGTATATTATTGTCAATAACTTCGTAGTCACTGGAGACGGTCAAGAGTCAGTGCAAAAGAGTTTGTTCCAATAAAGGACAGATAAACCTGAGTAACATCCCAGCAGGTCTCAGGATGGCCGAATATCGCCTTATATTCCCCTTAAACTCCACCTTTAAAGCCGGTGTAAAGTTACACCTGGTCTCTGCCTATAGTGTTCGCTGACCACTCTCTTACCAATGTTGAATTTCTTATCCTCTGCTGCTTTCTTGTGGCCGTTTACATGTACTGTTTTACCAATTTAACACTTTCACTTCTTTCAAAGTTACCACTTTTTAGCTGTTATTTAACATACTTATTGTAATTTCCATTCATTCATCTTAATCCACTTATCCGGGATTGGGTCTTGGGGACAGCAGCTCCAGCAGGGGACCCCAAACTTCCCTTTCCTGAGCCACATTAACCAGCTCTGACTGAGGGATCCCAAGGCGTTCCCAGGCCAGTGTGGAGATATAATCTCTCCACCTAGTCCTGGGTCTTCCCCGAGGCCTCCTCAGAGCTGGACGTGCCTGGAACACCTTCCTAGGGAAGGTCGATCATTGATCTTCGACCTAGGGTGCTCTGGTACCATGTACACTTATGAGCATCCGAGTACTTGAAGGTGGGACATCTTCCCATCCAGTCTTCTGCTCAACTGAAGGCTAAATGGAATCACCCTTGGTACCCCTTCATACTTGAAGTAAACCCCAGAACCCCAACAACCACCCTATACCCAGAGTAGTCCCTCATCAATCTTGAGAAGCTTCTCATACCTTTACCTTTGATTACCAACCCATACCCTGAGTACAGACCACTTCATACTTTGAATAAACCCCAGAGCAGTAACTATCCCCTCATGCCTTCAGAACACCCCGCTCCTTCATAACCCTTTATTCTAGTACCACCTCCATACCTGGAGTACCTCCAAATGTCTCTCCAGTACCTCGTTCACAGTCGAGTAGGGTTGTCACCTTCAATACAGAAAAATAAGGGACGCCTGTTGCCGCAGGCCTGCTGCTATTGTAGCTGAATACACTATGACTATGACAATAATAAACATAGGCCAACAACATGTGACAGTGAGACCTTAAAAAAGGTGAATTGTATTTTATTAACTTATTAAATCAACATGTCCATAACCTATTAACTATAAATAGGCTAAAACAAATGCTTTGATACGATTTGATTGGAAAGACTTTTGAAAAGGATTTTCCATGAACATCATGAACATCAGTGGATTAGAAGTAGCAGGTCTTGTGTGCAATATTAGGTCTACCTCCTTTTATAGATGTTTTCTTATCAGATATACACTACTCGTGCAGCACTGAGTAGCTGCTTGTCTTTCAAACAGCTGCAGTAAAACTAGGAACAGGATACTGTGTTTGTTTTTATAATCAATATAATCTCCAGTTCAGTTTGAACATTCTTGTCTTCTTTAACATGAGAAGTTTGAATTCAATTTGATGAGCATGTTTAGAGAAACACCGCCTGCTGTCCCTTCAGCTCCTGGAGCCAGTTGCACCAACAGGGCTTTACTAAGCCTGGTCCTAGGTCTTAATTAAGACCAGTCTTTAGAGTTGACCTAACGTCGGTTGCACCAACCAAACTTAAAGGCCCCCTCCAGTGTATTTTGACATTTCTATGATATTTCATATTTTTCTGAGTCACTTCCTCACAATGTTGATTACCCACATAGTTCGCCAAATATTTTTTGACAAATGGCTTAATTTTGTGCTCAAAGTTGCAAAAGTTGCTTAGCTGTTTAAACGGGGTGGTGACGTATGACTTTAGTAAATTCCATAAGTCATACGTCATTCTCCAAGCTTACGCAGGCGCACTCTCATGCCTCCGTAAAACTGTCAGGGCTCATTCAGAGCATCAAACCGATAAACATCGTTGTGAACTAACCAATTTATCATGTCCTTCACAAAACGCTGCCGCACTTTCACCTGCCACCGCCTTGTATACAGTCTGTAACATGCATTTTACCGACGGCCGTTTTACCAATGCATCGGTGGAGACACCCCCCACCTCCGCGGTAAAGTAAGTGCACCATAAAATGTAGCGGGAGTTATCGTGTGCAGCGCTGACAGGACCATCGACTGTGTGACTGATAACAGCTGATACGCGCACATTAGTTCCTATCATGACTAAATAACAGCTGCTCCTGCCAGACAGTAAAGTGGACTAAACTTTACAGTGTAGTGATGTTAACACAGCATGTCGTTAGTGAACACTCGCCAGTCAGTGTTTGGTTGTCATGGTAATGTTACGTCCGACTATAACCACACCCCCATTCTCTGTTTGAGAAAGAACGGTCACCAAAAACGGCCGTTAAAACTGGCTGGAGGGGGACTTTAAGCCTAGGCTTTACTACACCTGGTCTTAGCGATGCGCGTTCATGTGAATGGCCACGGAACTATAGCTGTTGCCTAGCAGCGTGCGTTGCTGGGTTACATTGCAAATTATCTTCCGCTGTTTTGTTGAGGATCAAAGAAAAAGGACAGGAAATTTCACTGACACTGAGATACGAAAGTTAACAGAGCTGTACAGTCAGCACAGACAGAAACTGACAGCCAATCAATCAAACTCAATAACTAACAAGAAGAAACAACATGGAGACAGATAACGGAGGCGAGTAACGATCGCTGTGACTGTGGCTGCCTTCGGATAGAGAGCGACGGGAGATAAAAGTGGAAAGATTTCCTGAGCAAAGCAAAAAAAGGTTTGTTAAAAAAACAAACATCCGACCGGGGGGGGCTCCTTCCCCAATAACTGTCGATTGAAATAGGCTAATTGTGGATATTTTCGGAGTCGATTTCCCGCCTTTTACTGGTTTGGTCGGTGCGTAAAACTGAGAGGCCCGGCGGCAGAATGGGTGTTTCATCACCGCAGACTCGGCCTCAGTGAGCAGATCGCTCACATTGATCCCGTCTCCAACACTGTTTTGAAACGCACCAATTGCATAAAAACGTAGCGCTGTTGACAGCTGTAATGCGGGTGTTGTGGTCCGACACAAACTGGAGGTCGAGTGACAGCTCTTCAATAAGTTCATATAGGCTATCTCTCTCTCTCCGACAGAATGGAAACCTCTCAGTAAACTCCTCATCATTGTAAATGTCCAATGGATTGCTTCTGTCCCGAATAATAACTCTCTCCCGTCTTAAAGCCTGCTCGTTGTACTGCTAATTTATCAAGTGGTTAGATAGAAACTTGCCTATATTTTGACTTTACGCCTGCAATTAAGCGTAAGATTTACGCCCGGCCTTAGCGAGAAGACGTCTTAAGCCTATATGGTGCAACTGCCGTAACTATTAGGTCGGACTTAAGATCTAGCCTACTTACCTTAAGACCAGGCCTAAGCCCTGTTGGTGCAACCGGCTCCTGTAGAAAAGGAGACACCGAAACCTCGTCCTGGACTTTGTGGCTTTTTTTTTCTTTTTACACAAAATGTTTATTATAGATTTATTTCTGTCAGTTTTTTGTTCATTAACCAGGTTCAGCTGTTTGGACGTAGGAACAGTAAGGAACATTCAGATACTAAAAGCTTTAGGAGGAGAGAGACCTCTAACACATGCTGACCCCCCAGGCCTTTGTTACCAGACTGTTAGTTTCATTATATTAATGAAGTGAGGATTTAAAGACTAAAGAACTGGATCTGATTCAAGCCAAGAAGGAGGACAGAAAGTATGCTGTTACCCCAAACTGTGAGGAGCTCAGGCCGCCTTCTGGGCCAATAACAGCTAAATGCAGCACAGCAACAATTTAATTAACTTTCTCCATCATTAACATGTTAAATTTAACTCCAGTCTCTTGATAAGAGATAAAGCTGAAATCAGGCAGCAGCAGGTAAAAAGGAACAGATACATGAGGAAACACACACACATTACATTATGTACATAACTACCAGACCCACAGATGAATGGATCCATGCAGCCATGAATAACTGATAAATGACTGAGGTTATCAGGTGAGTGGATAACTGTGACTGAACAACTTCCTGAGACTTTATTAAAATGAATTTAAACAAACACATTAAATTCAGGTTCAGATGAAATGTGGACTTTGTAGAGAATTCTTTGTCAATGAAAACTTCATGATTATTATATTAATAAAGAAACAGCCTGTAACTGATCAACAAGGAACAGTCCAGGAGCAACACTGACACCATGTGGTCACCAACACACACTGCATCACTGTGTCTGTCTGTCTGTCTGTCGGTCTTCTTTAGTAGACAGTACACACAGACCATGGTCTAATTGTACGAGTGTAAGAGAATTAAAATAGTTTGGTAAAGAATGAATATCGTTAAGCCTTTTCTCACTTTGAGCCTCTGCCCAGCAAAATGTGTGTGATCAAACCAACAGGTCGGTACCTTCAGGGACAAACAAAAAGCTTTGCAGACAGTGTGCACTGCAGAGTCAGAGCTGCTGGAACCTGCAGGATAAAATGCCTTCAGCACACACCACAAGGTTTCTTTGTGCAGGCCGATGATTTCCTTCTTCTGCTACATGTTAATCTTACTCAGCAGTTTATCCTGTCACTGCTGCACTGAACTTCACACCATCTTCACTGCAAAAACTAAAATCTTAGTAAGATTAATTATCTTAATTCAAGTCAAAATATACTTGTTTTTTGTCTGACAAGATATTTCTTCTTACCAGGCAGCTTTTATGTCGGAGAATTTCACTTGTTTCAAGTTTTTTTGGTCTTAAGTAGCAAGTGAAATATTCTTGTTCTGTTTGCAGATAATTTTGCTTATTTTAAGTAACATTTCCCCCATTTAAATGCTTTTTTTTATTGTTTTTGAGAACTCAGTTTTTGCAGTGTAATTTTGCAGTTTTAAAATGAACTAAAAAAAAACGAAGATAAAAATCCTTCCATTGTTGCAGCTGTTCTGAAGTTTTTTCGTGTGTTCTATGTTTTCATTTTCACTATAAAACAAAACAAAAAATAAAAATCACAAAACATAAATTTCAAGATACTCAAGCAAGTTACCTCCAGTCATCCATCCACAGCAGACTGACTCTGTACTGACTGTACTGTACTGCGAAGGAAGTGTAACCTACTCAGAGGTAACTTGGTTATCAGGCAAACTCATGGTTAAACTCTGACTGCTACACTGGAGTAAAACGTTACTACGAAGGTGGATACGATGTTTGTTAGTTAAGCCCGTGTGAACTTGTTGGAGTTGGTGCGCGTTCCCATAAAAGCAGCGTGTTCAGCCGTGCAGGCAGAGTTTTTTGCAGCAGCGCATGCTCCATATTTCTCCAGAGGAACGCACGTTGGCAGTGTCAGGAAATTATGAATCTAAAGACAAGTTAACGGCTAAATCAGAGCCGGGGAGGCTTGTTGGCATTGCATTGAGTTAATTTGTAGCCTAATTATCTCCCCAGTGTTCTGATTGTAGTTCAAATCTCTTTTATGTATTTATGGGCTCTTCTTTTATGTGGAATATGATTAAGATGTAAAGGTCCAACTGCACATAAGGTTATAATAAAACAAACAGATCCAGCGGAGAGGGGGAATAATCTGAGACAGAATTTAATTTTCAAGATTAATCTACAAGTAAAAAAACTTGAATATTCTCTGACATTATATTCATACATTGCAATCAGATTTAGCAGTGAGGAAATACTCGTGAGTTTAGTCCACAATCACTATCATGCACCTCAGAGACTGCTGGACTGGGCGTTTCAGAAGAAAACAGATTTTTCGATGGTTTCGATTTTTTGTGACAATATCAGGGAATTTTCAATTTTTCTTCTTGTAAGTTTCACACTTTCATCTAGGATTTTTTTTCTTGATTATTAACCTCGATCCCCTAATTTCTGGACAATACGCACATACACACAAATCCAAACAACAGCAAGACAGCTAAACCACTGTGTAATGGAGCGGAGTGCAAAGCATGAATAGATAATGTTGTGCAGGTGTTATTAATATTATGTACATGAGGCAGATGAATATTTGGTCTAATATAAAAATCAACAGCTACTGAATTACCACAATGATGAATGAACAGTAACTAGAACACAGGTAGTAAAATGAACAGGATCGGAGAACATGTGACCACATTTGCATTCAAAGGAGTAAATTTATGAAGATTAAATCAGTTATGGTTCCTTTGATCGCTCTAACGTTACTTGGATCACTGCGGCAATTCTAGAGCTAATACATAATATATTAGAAATATTTTATTGCTGCTTTGTAAAGGGTACACTGCTGGGAAAAGCACCTTATTTGTTTAAAGTGTTTGCAAACCTCATGTTATTGCACTTTAGTGTTTATAGCAGTACATTTAAATTAAATATGGGCAATACACAACTTTAAAACTCAATTTTGCATAACTATGTGATTAATCGCAAAAAACGCTGCAAATAATCGCGATAAAAAAATATCATCGTTGCCCATCACCAGTAAAACCATGTTAGGTTCTCCAGTCAGTCCCATTGACCAGTGACACTGGCTCAGATCTGGAGTTGGTCCCCGGGCGCTGCACAGTAGCTGACCCCTGCTCCATGGATGTTAAATGCAATAAATGAATTTGGCTACATGTACATGACAATAAAGTTTACCTTTACCTTAGTGATCAACAGCAGGAGAGTTTAAAGGTGAAACCTTCTTGTGGTAATAGAGTAACTTCCTGTTGTTGTGTGTTGCTGAGTGTTCAAACTTTAGAGCCTGAAGACGAAGCTCTAGAAAACTGCAATGCCAGACAATTTTAAGTAACCAGAGCAGCAGCCAACTTTAGAGACAGAAAGCAGGAAAGACAACGCAAACATTTGTAGAAATTATACCCAGCAGGTGAACCCATGTTGATAGCTAGCGTCTGAGCTGTGACACTGACGCTACCGACGCTACGTGCTGTAGCTGAGCCAAGTCAAATCATTTCTGCCATACAGTGTTCAGCCTTAATGATGATCCAGAAAACAGGGCCCAGATGCTGGAGGTATATTTAGTGTTTAGTGAGACACTCAACAAACAGAAGACGGTAATCCACATGAAAAGAGAGGAGTAATCCATAAATCCATACTGACAGTGAAATCCCAGAATATTATCCAGAGAGGAACAAGGGCAGTAATCCAAGAACACAAGTCAAGAAACTATGAAACCGCAAAGAGTGATAGACAGACAACTATTTAAAGACAGAGGTGGGGTGATCCCCATCCAACAATCAGTGAACAAAGAGACAGGAAGTCAGACAAGACAACAAGACCAGGAACAGCACAACTACAAAGTGAAACAGGAAAAACTGAAAACAAAACAGCAACACCCCAAGATGACTTTGTGTTGAGGTGGACTCCTACATGCTGTGCTGTAGGTCCAAGGCGAGCTGAAAGTGGTTAGTAAAACTGTACTTTTACTTTCAGTTTTTTTGGGGGGGGGCAGTAATCTTCTTTAACACAGTTACATTTGCTATTTTGACAGTTTGAAGAAATTCTGCATGGTCCTGAAACTCCTGAAGTCTCTGAGTCTGACTGTCTCAGCTTCATGGCAGAGATCACAAAGACCCGTTGGCTGTGTCCCTTTATGAACAGAGCACTGTTAAGGTTGTCCATATTCTCATCCTGCTTATTATTACTTGCTCTTTCTGCTTTGTTCCCCTATTTTTGCATTGAGTAAAAGAAAGTTTGCTTGGCTACACGTCCATAGTAAGATAAGAACAGATACGGGCAACAATGATAAGCTAAGCAGCAAGTATGATGTCATCGAAACCTTTTCAGTTCTATTCAGCTTATTTATATCACAGTGCACCAAATCACAGTGAAAGTTATCTCATAGCGCTTTTCATAAAAGAGCAGGTCTACTCTGTGATGTTATTTACAGAAGACCAACAGATCACACATAGAGCAGCACTAAACAGAGGCAGAGGTCTCCACGTAGAGACATAAATCACAAGAAAATTAATTGTTTTAAACAGAAAAACCTAAATTAGAGATAACTAATGCACAGCAGATCAAACAGTCTAAAAACAGACATGAGGCTTGTATAAAATGACCCATGAAGATCTCTGGCCTGTACACACACTCAACAATGTTAAACAAACAAAGGAACTTGTACTTTGAGTTAGGCTTGGGCACCGTCAAGGTATCACCATACAGCAGGGTGTTCAAGTACACAATCAGTAATCACAGTTTGACTTTCAATACCGTCAAAAATATAGATGCTGCTCTTTCCAATAAACTGAAATGGAGACGCAGTATTGAGGTGATGTACTGTAGAGTACGACCTCAATGTCGGCAAGAAACTGTTGGACTTCATCGACCCTATAACCTCCTTCACTTTACCAGCTGATCAACGACTCACATTGGAGCTCTAGCTGCAGCCTTTATCCTCTGACAGACTCTAACCTGCACTGAGCATTTCCTGCTGCTCGCTCCATCTCACTCAGGGGTGAACAAGAGAAACACCTCTGCACCTGTTAATCCCAGTTGTTAGTCACATTACTAAAGGTGGGTCAGCCAACAGGACGAAGCTGCGCGCACATCATCTCCGTTCAGCCAACTGATGACGGGCTCTTATTCTGTATCTGTTCATTATTCTATGGGCCATAAGTTTTTTAAATGTAGTAAGACTTGTCTAAGTTTGGTAAATGCATATCAGACACAACATTGCAGGTTAGACACTGACTCACATGCCACACTGACTTCTATCATCCTCAGCTTTAAATGCTTCAAACACAGTCACACACCGTACCTTGATTACTTGAGTTGCTTTGTCAAATGGTTAACTCTCTCAGATTGACGGTTCTCCACCCACCACTAAATTTTAGTGAGATGAAAGGAAAACAGGAAAAGCCTGGTTTCCTGTAGGTACGTTCAGAGCTTACCGGCTGCAGCTCTCAGCAGATGCAAACTTTGCAACCGAAGATGAAGAACATTTTCCCAAGCCTCAGCTCTCAGACCGCTCAGCAGCTACGTCGCAATCATTGTGATTTTTATCCACAATAATGTGCTTGAAAAGAATTTGGAGTGCTCGTGCAAAAAAACAAACTTCGGGACTGCATTTTTTACTTGACTCTGCCGTTTTTAATTATGTTTTTTTTACAGCTCGGGGTGGACAAGACCTTTCGGAGGACCTGGAGGCACACATGCAGGTTTATCTGGGTTTTACTGTATCACACTTTGAAGGCGGCTTTCATCGGGCTGCTGTGGGTCGTATCTGTGTTAATCGATGGGCACTGGTATGTTTGCTGTCGGAATGATCAGTCTGACAAACAGAAATATTTAGCCTGCAAAGACAAGAGTGAAATCACAGCTGAGGAAAAACAAATCATCGCTGAACTGAAGAACCAGTCCTGGGTGAGTTTCTCTGGTTTTATACAGTCAGTTTATTTTATTGTGGTGCTATATTTTCTCTGTACTCAGTGTCTGAAGAATAAGAATGCTGTACTATATGGAGATTTATGGACATCACA